>JZKD02S0021921.1:122160-221867 GCA_000966675.3 Picea glauca
GGATAGAGATACCAAATTTGTTGGTCATTTCTGAAGGACACTATGGAAAAATCTGGGGACAAATTTATCTTTTATCTCTACATATCACCCTCATACGGATGGACAGACTGAGGTAGTAAATCAAATTTTGGGAGACTTATTGAGGAGTTTAGTAGTTGAACATCATAGTCAGTGGGACCAGATTCTGCCGCAAGTAGAATTTGCATATAATGACTCACCTAACCGGAGCACGGGACAGAGCCTATTCTAGATAATGTATGGAATGCAACCAAGAGGAGTATCTAAGTTGAGAGACTTGGAGTAGAATGAATTCAAGAGTGTTGAAGCGGAAGATATTATAGCAGAGGTGCAGGAGCTCCATAGTAAGATCAAAGAGTGGTTGCAGAGTTCCAATCAGGAATACAAGTGCATAGAAGATCAGCATAGGAGAGAGCTTCAATTCAAAGTGGGAGATTTGGTCTTATCACATCTAAGAAAAGAAAGGTTCCCAAGGGGAACATATAATAAGTTGAAGATGAAAAATATAGGGTCGTGTAAAATATTGTGAAAATTTGAGGTAAATGATTATGAGATAGAATTGCAAGATGATGTGGGCATATCACCCATATTCAACGTAGCAGATATGTACCCTTACAGAGAAGATGAAGCGAGAGGAGAAGAGAATCAGAAAGAAGTTCAGTGGGTCAAACAGATGCATGTAGCTGAAAAGTCACAGATGGAAAAGATCATTGATCAAAGAGTTGGTAAGAAGACCCAGAAGAAGAAATAATTTGAATATTTGATAAAGTGGAAGGGACACCCGATTGAGGATGGCAGTTGGGAAAGCGAAGAAAATATCCAGAAACATGGACAAATGGTGCAGGAGTCCATGAATTTTTCAGCCAGAGGAGTCTGATGCAGGAGCATCTCACCAACAACTGCAAGCGGAGGACAGTTGGATACGCACCAACGCACATTTTGAAGACGTTTTGAAATTTAAAAGATGAAACATTAATGTAATAGCCAGGAGGATGTAATTGTTCTTAAATTTTTTGGGCATTGTAATGCAGATCTTGAGCGTTGCTCTCATCTATCGGTTGGAGGAATTTAATGTAATAAATGTAAAGTAGTTGTAAACTTTAATTTAGATAAGATAGCTTAGAGTTGTAGGAGGGAAAACTCAAGAAAGCTCCCTCGTAGATGTATTTTATAATAATTCTCAATTGTAAGAGTAGAAGCGGTAGAGAAAGAGAGCATAGGAGAGCAGAGAAGAACAGAGACTATAGAAGTTGTATAAGCAGATAGTTGTTGCTACAGAAACCATGTACAGAAGCACTTGAATTAATATAAGAAGGATTTAAATCCAATTTCATGGTGTTGTTATGGTTACTGTTTGCATCTATTGAATGGTATGTTTACAGTTTCCTTACATGCTCTGTTATCCATTTCTTTCAACGATTTATGTGTATGATTTCAGGTTGAATGTATGAAGTCTGTGAGAGGGAGAGTATAAGTTTCAATTTCTTCTAGTCCTGATAATTTCTGCAAGGAGTGCAGTGAAAGTCTGCAAGGAGTGCATCGTTGAGATTCTGGGTTTTACCTCAGAAAAGCTTAGGAGAGATAGAGTTGTTCTTATACCAATAGAAGTGCAAGTATAGCACAAAGTCGTGCAAGGTGTGCACAGGCCAGGTCAAAGTCTTAGACTTTGTCGCAAGGAGTGCGCAGAATTGGAGATATCAGATAATCAGAGAATATCGTGAAGGCCATAAGGAGTGCATGCAAGAATCCCTTAGAATCCTCGATTTTGCAGCAAGACTTGGAAATTCCAGAGGAAGGACGAGGGTCAAAGTCACCTCATAGAAAAAATTTCAGGAGGGTTGACACCAATTTTTTGGCCAGGAGTCTTTGAGAACCTGAATGGACAGTTAGAATTCTCGGAGGGAGAAACATCGATTTTCCGTGGACCGTTGGATCTAGTAGATCAGCGGAGAGGTTAGGACCATGTGTCTTTCAACACTCACAAGCTCAGGAGAGATAACAGCCATCAGATCCCGAGAAGCGTGGGTCGTCGATTGGGTGCTCCGACATATCGACATTTCAGGAGTCGGGAGTGTAGAAGAAATTGTCTTCGGGAATCACGAGTCGTGAAATCCCTATAAGAGAAGGAAGAATCTGGAGCGTTGGATCACGGAAACCCAGGACCGTCGATCTGGCATAAGCAGTCATCGTGGTTTCGTATTTCGGGAAAAGGGAAGAGGACCACTTCACAAATCCTCGATACGCAAAATCCCAAGGCGATCTGTATCATCAGATCGTGGGAGAATCGGGACCGTTGATCTGTGACGAGGACATTTCGGCATTTCGGATATCGGAGGAGTCGAGGTGCATCGCAACGAAAGTCCTAACATCGTGAAGTCCCGACGCACCTTTTGGGGTTAAGTCTGTGGTCATGTCAGTGGTCACATGGAGTGTGGACTCACGCCTAGTGCATGTTCGTGTGGGCGGAGAATATAAAAGGAGACATGTGATTATATGTGTGAAGGGTTCCAGCGGGGACCAAAGGAGCCATTTCGGCTCGGGAATTTTTAAGATCCAAAGACTGAGAAGTCAACGGACCCTGTTGAGGTGGCGGTCTGCATCACTTTTCATCTCTTCCTCGGCTATGAGGGCCTTCTGAATTGCATCGTACAACGTCTGAGGCATCAGGATCCTCACCTTTGCACAAATGTGGAAGTTAAGGCTAAACACAAACTTGTTGACCTTTAACTTCTCAGTGTTCATATGTGGAGCATATATGATTAGCTCCATGAACCTAGCCTCATACTCCGACACCGTATGAATACCCTATCTTAAGGCGTTGAACTCATTAAGATCACACGCAATGAATTCATTGGACAAGTACCTCTCCCGGAATCACTCATTGAACAATTCCCATGACATGTCTTCAACGACCTTGTTTAATTGAGGTAGGAGTGTCTTCCACCAAAGTAGAGCACTCCCTTTCAGTTGAAAGACCTCCATGCAGGCTTTCATGTATGAGGTGTAATCACGAAGTGTGAAGCACATCACCATGTTCTACAATCGGGCCCCGGTGGCTAAGTCATCTGTGGCACCCCAGAACTTGGGAAACTTCACTTTCTCAAGTTCTTTGTGTATACTACTACTACCTGTCGGAGTGGGTTGCGAACCCTCATTGGGCACAGATACTCTACCCTCATCTCGATCCAAGCAGTTGATTAACGCCTCTAACATCCTCTGGAAGGATCTCATCATATCAACAACATGCTCCTGCTTAGTATTATGCTCCTCTCCCTGAGGGTTAGATCCCTCTGGCATGGATACTCTCGGAGGAGGCACACCCCTTTCTCCGGCACCACGACGTTTACTTCCCCCGCGTCCTCTAACCATGATTCCCTGCATGAATAATTTCAAAATTTATTAGTGATACAACTCTACTATCAATATACAACAATGGAAGGCGTACGGGTCCGGTGTCACAGCGTTGAACCCGCTCTAATACCATATATAACGATCCCTCTGTATTCCAATTAAATGTAAAAGATAACAAAAGTAGTAAAAAAAATAAAAAATAAAACAACAATTAAGATAGAGTAAAATGTCAATTACATAAGTAAGATAATGACATAAAATTCGTTGCTATTACAAATTATTCTTATCAACATCACTTCTCTTAATTCAGAGCTTTAACATTCGTTGCATTTATTAAGTCTAATATGAGTACATTTGTGACATTCTCTATATGAATGACTAAGGAGATAAAACAATAACCTTATCTTGAAAAAGAACCATCATGGGTAAAATTTTAGTCGATTCATTGTGATACAACTAACGCTTTAACTTGTTATTCTATTATTGTTAAGTCATAACACCACTTTATTATTAATTCTAAATATTAACTTTCCATCGAGTAAATGAAAGATATTACAGACATGAAGGTAAAATTTCACCTTGAGTTATTTTAATTCAATCGTTGGATATGCTTTAAAAGTATTTGTTACGTGCTCACAATTTTCAATTCCATTCCGTACTATAATATTAATCTTTAAGAAGATAGATTCCAAGTTCGTCTATCTTCACTAATTAAGACTAAATAAACTAATGCACAATTTTCTATTTATATTATGCACAAGGACAGTTAACTTTTAACCCCATTATATAAAAATCCAAGGGAAATAAAATAAAGTTCAACTAATACAAGAATGGAGCATTACCATGCCTTGTGTCATATTGTATTATGCCTCATCTCACATTGTATTATAATGCACAATTTTCTATTTATATTATGCACAAGGACAGTTTAACTTTTAACCCCACTATATAAAAATCCAAGGGAAATAAAATAAAGTTCAACTAATACAAGAATGGAACATTACTATGCCTTGTCTCACATTGTATTATGCCTTATCTCACATTGTATTATATCGTGTCTCACAATATAATATATAGATGTTAAGATTTCTTATCTAATCCCTTTTCATATAAATATACATATAACCTATGCGATATATATATATATGTTTACTATAATTGATCAATTGATCAGTAGGAACCCATGATATATATATATATATTTACTATAATTGATCAGTAGGAACCCATGCAGTATCACAATTTTTTTACATACTAAACAGTCTTATTGAGGATTTTTTTGAGAGACTTAAATTAATATGAGAGGTGGTATAAGATACACCTGCGTTATGTCACTTAAATTTACTAGGCTAACACTAAATAAATAAATAAATAAATAAAATTTAAGTGTTAGCTTGGTTTATTTAAATGATGTAACGCAGGTGTATCTTATACTATAACCAACTACCTCTCACATTAATTTAAGTCTCTCAAAAAGAAACTTGATGAGATTGTTTAGTCTAGACCAAAGATTATGTAAGAGAATTGTGATACCGCATGGGTTCTTACTGATCAATTACAGTGAACGTGTGTGTGTGTGTGTGTTTTGCATGGGTTCTTACTGATTAATTATATATATTTATATAAAAAGGGATTAGATAAGGAATCCTAACCTCTATATATTACGCACGCAAGGGTGTAGATCGATTAGCAAGTGTCGTGTAAATGGAAGTAAATATGTAAAAGATGTCTCAAGTTCGATTCTCACCCCGATTTACCTGTGCCCCATGCTTGCGAGTTGTGTGGACGTACCTGGAGGTTATAGAGATAGCAGACAGGAATCGACCCAGTATCATGCGAATACAAGAACCGTCCAAATTATCGATTCTACCAATAAAAAAAAAACTATAAAATGTTATATATTGTTATATATTACAATGTGAAACAAAATATAATACAATGTGAGATAAGGCATAATACAATATGAGACAAGGCATGGTAATGTTCCATTCTTATATTAGTTGACCTTTATTTTACTTCCCTTGGATTTTTATATAGTGGGGTTAAAAGTTAAACTATCCATGTACATAATATAAATAGAAAATTGTGCATTAGTTTGTTTAGTTTTAATTAGTGAACATAGACAAACTTGGAATCTATCTTTTAAAGATTAATGTTATAGTATGGAATGAACTGAAAATTGTGAGCAGGTAACAAATATTTTTTAAGCATATCCAACGATTGAATTAAAATAACTCAAGGTGAAATTTTACCTTCATGTATCTAATATCTTTTATTTACTAGATGACAAGTTAATATTTAGAATTAATAATAAAGTGGTGTTATGACTTAAAAATAATAGAATAACAAGTTAAAGCGTTACTTGTATCACAATGAATGAACTAAAATTTTACCCCATGATGGTTCTATTTCAAGATAAGGTTATTGTTCTATTTCCTTAGTCATTCATATAGAGAATGTCACACAAGTACTCATATTACACTTAATAAATGCAATGAATGTTGAAGCTCTGAATTAAGGGAAGTGATATTGATAAGACTAATTTGTAATAGCATTAAATGTTGTGTCATTATCTTACTTATGTAATTGGCATTTTACACTAATTTAATTGTTGTTTTAAAAAGAAAAAAATTTACTACTTTTGTTATCCGTTACATTTAATTGGAATATAGAGGTATCGTTACAATGTGAAAGAAAATATAAAAGCTAATAGAAAGCATTATAAGCTTGTATTGTCTCACCTTTGACTGTCTTTCTTCTAACTTTTCCCAATAAAACCTCTCCTTCAAATTTGTTGGTGGAATGACATCCCAAATCTGAGTCACATTGATATATGTTGCTACTTCAAGTAGATACTTACTAATATAAACCAAGGATTATTATACGGTATACCATATAGTCATCAACCATAGAGCCCTTAAGACATGATCTTTGTCTAATAAAGGCCTTTAATTCCTTTAGATGCCTCTCCACCAACCACATTGACCTTGTGTGTATTGGCCCGCATATTTCAATCTCCTCAACTTAATGTATGATGTAGTGTTCTTGTGCATCAAAAAATCTTGGAGGTAGATGCTTTTGCATTTCACAAGTCAGCCAAGAAATTTATCTCTTCCAATACTTTATATCTTCTTTATGGAAATTTTTGGATGACAACCACCTATGCATGCAAGGATAAATTATACTTATCAACAAAACAATTTTTAGACAACTCAATTAAATCACATGTCTACAAGTTCTACAACTACCTTTTGATTATCAATATTTACTTACTTCATGTACTTGTCGAGATCATTTATAATTTATTTTGTGTTGTTATCCAAATTTATGGAAGAGATAGAGGCAAAACATACTATAACATAAAAGGAAACATTATTTTCTTCCAATTGAAAACAAACAATTACTATAACAATACTCAAATAAGTATATAGAATAAATGATCATAAGTAATACAAGAAAATACCAAACACTTTAATAAGTGTATGTCAATTGTGAGTTTTTACCCCACCAAAGTCACTTTTATTTGTTAAGTTATTATTATGATGTTTGAAGCAAAATAGTTTGGAAATTTAATTTTCAGAGTGACGTCTTTTACAACATTGTTTTCCAACTCTATTAATAACCATGGAAGATTGGCCTAGTGTCCATCATTAAAAGAATGAATCAAATTTCACATTGCAAGATTGGCTTCCTTTATATCACTTAAGACTTTAGTGATCTTATCTTTGTTATTCCTTCCTTCTATGATTCTCCATAAGCACTATGTGAAAGTATTCCATATATGCATAATCTCAAACAAATTTACTACTTGTAGGTACTCATAGTAGGGAAACTTGCTGAGTTGATTGGAGTATCTTTTCATTCCTTGTGGAATCCAATTGCATTGACCTTTAGGAAACATAAATGAAATAACATTTGATAAATAAATAAAAAAGAATTGAATATAAATACATCTTATAGTATGGTACATATAATATGGAGATGAAATATTGTTTACCATGACGATTCCTCTCATAAGCCCTTTTCCATAATTGAGGTATCATTCTTTGTGGTTTTATTATAGTCTCTTCCTTCCTATTAAAAATATGTGTTTGGGAAGTCCAATATATGTGGTTCTTAGGGAGGAGGTCCATGTACTCATCAAGCACATACATTCCTAACTTCCAGAATGATGAGATACTATTTTGGGACCGCATATTGGGCATGAAAATTTACCCTTTGTTTGAAGACCTAAGCGATATAGAATAATGTCAATACCAAGAATTCAAATAAAAAGGCATAAAATAATAGAGAAAATATATTGCTCAAGTGTACCATTACTTTACATACCACAAAAATATGTTATCCATGGGGCATCATGAATTTTCCATGTAAGTATTATGTGATATTGATTGTTTTTCCCCTACTAATTCGGTGATGTTGTACATAGTGATGCTAGCCCATAACTTTAAAATTTCATTGATAAGAGACTTTATATATATATATATAACTTGGTACTTACCAAGCCCCGAGGGTTAACTCAATTGGTCTAGATCCAGACGTGAGGTTTCATGCTTATTGTTGGTCACATATTCAACTCTCTTGATTCCCCCGAGGTGAGGCCCCGTAATTAGCGTCGACAGTTTACCATGTTTACCATCACGAAATGTGGGGAAGTACTCAGCAGGTTTCTCCTACTTTCTTCTACGTGTAAAAAAAAACTTGGTACTTACCTAATTATTTGAAAATACACATATTTATCACCTTGTGCATATAAGAAATGTAACAAACAAGACAAATTAAATTGTGTGATGAAAACATTATTGTAAAAAAATACCTAGAACAATCTACGCCAATATTGCATGCTCTATCTATATTGACATCCAAGTAGGAAGGTTATTTTTTATAACAAAAACAAGCCACACTAAGTAAATGTATTTGAGCTCTCCAAATGGATTGACATCATTAGTTGCCAATGAAATCCTAAAATTACAAGGTTCTTCTTTAAAAACAAGCCATATTTCCTCAATGTCTCTAAATGAAGAACCATCTACAAGCATTCACATAAAGTTATCTTCATTTACTTTAAGTGCATGGTCATCCATAAATTGTGCAAGGTTTTGCACTTGAATGATCATTGGAAACAATGGAATTACGGGAATATGGCAAAGAACCTTATGGAAAAAAAAAATTGTCACGTGATCATTTTGATACCTACTAGTACCACATATAGGCATGTCGAAGTCATTGTATGATGTCCATAATATATAATATGATTATTAACACATGTATTAATTGTTTGATACTCCATTCCTATATATTTTATAAAAACACACAATTCTCGGTATGTGTGAGGTAAAGTATTTGATGGTGGTAGGAAAATATCACCCAACAATCTACAATATTAAAAAAATAGATTATTATATTGAATGTGAGATACTATTGCATCCTATATACAATGATTACTAAAAATAGAAAAAACTTGTGATCCTTATTATATTGCATACCTTAGGATCTATGTGAGACAGGTGTTTAACACAACATTCAATAACTTGTAGTTCACCAACAACAAAATAACATAGTGAAGACTTGTCTTTGAGCCTTCATATAGTGATTTATGTGCCTTAGCAAAAACAAGTACATTGTGAACACCGTCAAAGTTATGCATCCTAATCCATTGGAACAAAGGTGTCATGGATCAATATATTTATCACGTAATTCACAATTATAGGATTACCATTGTATTACATAGCATCAACTACATCTTCGTTAGCTTGATCATTAATATTTTTACTAAAATTTATAGCCGTAAGAAATCATCATAGGAAATCTTGTTTTTGCAATTGCACACAATCAAATATGTTTAGTAAATATCAAATATTTAAATGGTAGAAAGTTTTAAATGAGAATAAAAATATGTAATGATTATCTTACCAACATATGACATTGGTTTGGCCCCTTTCACAGTGCCCAAACTCTAAATAATGTTTTCTAGCTATGGTCCTTAAAACTCCTCTCTATTTTATGCGTTGCCATCACCATATTGCACCAATAATGTAGTTATGTCATTGAAACTATCATTTGGCATTGGTATTTATTACAATAAATTCATCCAATGAAATGGTACAACAAGAACATATTCAAAAAAAAATCAGACATATGGAATTCAAAATTTATTACAATTTTTTCTTGAAAAATAATTCACAGATTTAGCAGTATTCCTAATATGTCATTAGATCCAAACTATGTGGAGAAAAAAAAAGTTGTTTTCTCACCACTGCTTTTTAACACAGAAACAAAATCCATTGCATACATAGTATGGCATTCTCGTCATGATCTCTCTATTCCAGATACATCGATACACCGTCTCGTTGACAAAATCAAAGTTGTCATATTGAAAGATAATATTTCAATCAAATTTGACTAAGTCAAATCTATCAAATGTCAAATATGCATTGGTATTTTGACATCCTACAAAGACTTCAATATACCAACATCTGTCAAGGTCAAAAGTAAAAAAATAAAAGTAATTTTCATGAATTTACATAAAAAAATCGATGACAAAATCAATAATTACCATCGATGTTGGATTTCACACATAAATGTAGTAATTCTCATTTTTTTATCATCCATCATTATGGCCCATTAGGTGATTGTTCGGGAGTTTTGTTTAGGTAATTAGGGCTCAATTTTTTTGGGGTAAATATATTTTTTTCTTATCAACTTTTGCATAATAATTATCATGTAAAATTTGAAAGTCTTTTTATCTCAACAAACAATCCTGTTACTTCATTTTTTTCCTCCGAAAAAAGCATAATTTTATTCATCCGTGGAGAACCAAATTACATTTTTTAGGTGCATTAAGCATGAATCATCCTTGGAAAGGATGATAACCCCAATAGGGACAAAAACATGGCTAAAGATCCACACAAAAAGGTACAACATGGGTCTCAAATACCTAGACATTAGCCGAACCATAAAATTAGAAAATGTAGCAAATAAAAAAAAAAAGATGACGACGCTAGCCCGAAGAAACATTAGTGGTCGAACGGACCAAGTTAGAGAGGTATATGACTCTAAAACCAACATCACCAGATATTAGAAGCACCAAGAAACCCACAAGACAACCTAAAAGTAGCGGTCAAAAAGTTTCACGCCCAAAAGAAGGACCTCAAAGTGTTGACCACGGGCCAATAAACATTGCATGCCCAAACTAAGGACCTCGAAGCTTAGTCCCCACCACCAAAAATATGAGAACGAGGCACCGACACCCCACACAAAAGGACCATGATCTAAGTATACATCAAACTTTGAACGTGCCAACAAGAACCAGAGAAAATAAACGAAAATTGCAAAAGGTGAACTCCCAGAAACCCTTTCCGAGAGATGGCATCTATGCAGACCTCCAAAGATAACCCAACTATGGGATGGACTATATCTGAGTGGCATACAAACCTCTCATGAATATGAGAGGGTCCAAAAACTCTGAACCCTGGCTGCAAAAATTCTGAAATCGGCACTCAAACTTGGAAACCAGAGACACAAAGCCAAGGGTATGCATCAAACCCTGACAACGACCCCGAGACTTGAGAGAGAAAACCAATGGAGACACCACATAATCCTGCAAGATAAAGAGGAATCCATACAGTAATAGCGTCGACGGCCCAAAATGGAGGACTAAGACTTCCATGGAACCTTTGCAAACGAATCACAAAGACAAAAAGGTGGGATCAGACAAAAGGTAGATTGTGAGCACCGAGACCCACCCACGACCAACAAAAAACCAAATTCGGGTAGAAGAAGCACAATCTGATCATTTACAAGAGATCCCAAAGAGGCATGAACACCGCAACCACCAGAATATTTGCACCAACAATCAGTAAACCCATGGCCTTCGCTAAAACACGTCACTGGAAGAGGGAAGAGGAAATGGGTGAGCCACCTCTGGAGGAATTCACAGGAGAAGAGGAAATGCGCATCACCTGTGCCCGGAGCCAGTGAAAAAAATCACAGAGATGCACGAGTTTGCGGCTAGGGTTTCCCCTTGCGACAGTCCCGCCACTCCCAATCATGTTATTGCATTTTACTTTGTAATTGAATTAATATCGCATTTTTCATGTCGTTGTAAACATTAGTGTATTCAAGTGTATTGTGCATTATCGTTCTTTTACAAATGGTTGTGAACATTGTTTTATGTTCATAATCACGAGAGGAAAATGAACATTGGCCTTAGCTTGTCCAAAAATAATCTTAAGTGGTTCCAAACCTAAAAATTAATAGCCATACAAATGCAATTCCTTCCAAAAGAAAATAAACATAATATATAATGAATTGTATTTAACTACAAAGATACAACCATAGCCATCAATACAACAAATATGTGTTGGCTAGCATTACAAATCATCAATAATCTACAAAAATAATCTATTGAAATGTAAATACCAACAATATCATCCTAATATAAATCGTTTGAACATATAAATCCAAATTTGGCTTAGGTAGAAGAACATAAATAACTGCATGTACCATTTATTAATTTACAAGAACATGAATAGTTGCAAGTATTGGGAATCTAACAAGAAAAAGTTTGGAGGAATACCTAGAAGTAGCAAGTTGGAATTTGACTTATAGAAAATGAAAACAACCATAGACCACCTTCCACTAGGCTTGAAACCCAACATGTAACGACCCCTCTGTTATGACAACAATAGTGAGTACAAAGAGGTAAAAAAAAAAATTGAACAAACATTAGGACAAGTGAAAAGTGTCACAACATATATTAAGAACTACCGATCAATCTCATCACAACTAACTGGAAGCAAAATCACTATTATTTAATCAACCAAACACATAAAGATAACTTAAGGAACTACCCATCTAACCTATCATGCAAGGATGGGACCTCCAGGACACATAATCAACACTCAAGTCCAGGATTCATCCGATTGATTTTGACCACTTAAGGTCTCAAGACTGGCGACTATTCTGAGGAACGAGGAGTTATATATATCCCATTAATCCAATCATAAAACGCAATTAACTAGACTATCAATCATACTTAATCATCAAATCTTCAAGCAACCAATAAGTGTAAATGAGTAAGAGGATATTACATAAAGAAATATAATCAAGAGAATAAGTACAATCTTAGTCTCATATAGCTCAAATATGCATCTTCATATTAAGGAATATCTTCTAGGAATATGTAAGGAATTTAAAAACTAAAAATTACATATTTATTATGAGAAACCATAAAAAGATCAATCTTCTTAAACATTACATTAAATTTAATATTACTTTACATTTACATTATGTATCCATTTTATAAAATTAATAAAAATCATTCATAAATAGCAATTAATAATAAGTCAATTGTTTGCATATCCATTTTAAAATAACTAAAAGGATCAAACACAACAAGCAATATGGAAATATTTCAACGCTACCTTACAATTCTATTGGAAGGAACTATAAGAAATTCAACTCATAAATAAAACTAGATAAGATAATTCATATGTTATCTTGCATAACCATTTATAAGTTATAAGGATAATTAAGAAAATCAAATCTTATTTAAACAATAAAAATAAAGAACCCAATACTAATTTATAAATCCATTTAAAAAATTAAAGGAAGAACCAAACAATAATGTTAGAACCCAAGGTCAATATTGCATGCAATATGTTATTACATATTGCATGCAATATGTTATTACATATTGCATGTCAACTTACAATTCCATTCAAAGGTATTAAGGAAAACCCAATCTTATTTAAATCATATATATAATGACTCAATTACTAACCTAAACATCCATTAAAAGTATTAAGGGAAGACCAAATGTCCATTTTTTTTTAATAGACAAGGACTCAATTACTAACTTAAAATCCATTAAAGAGTTCAAGGAAGACCAATCTTACTTTAAATAATTATCAAGTAATCAGTCCATTTTTAATTATACATATCCATTAAAGAACAATAAGAATAAGAAATCAATTCAATTTATATTAATAAGGTAGATATGTAAAACGTGTCCTAAAAAGCTAAGTTCAAAAGGTGGTTTAACCCTTACATGGAGGGCACTTTTACCTTTAGGTTTAGGCCACAATTTTGTCAGAAATGAATATTTTTTTTGGAGCAGAATATTGAAGTTTTTAAAAACGATGATATTCCATAAACATTTTCACAGAGATTAACAACCTCCTGTTACCAAATGGAGGAAAGCTTCCAACGCAATCCATCGCACTCTCAAAGTTTCCTACTTCTACCTTCGCAAACATATGTTGGGTTTAAAGATTTGCTTCAGTGCAGTCTTGGGAATATTGACACCATCAATGGAACAAACAATGTAACTAGTACGAATTTAATTTAGCAGTAAATTACAAAAATCATTTTCTGAAAGTAATAAAGGTGCGTTTATTCAAACAACGATTTCATTATCATAATTTTCAATATGTAGAAGTAATTTTCAGAACTGCAAATGTATTGAAAGCATACAAGCGAATTTTTAAATTTAGGAACTATGTTTAAATTTGGCAGCGACCACATAAATTTTCTGAATTCTGAACCGAAAATGACTGGCCGCGAAACGAAGAATTTTAACAAGATCGCTTCATGAATCTTCAGCGAAATTATCAATTAAATTTAGAATCACAACTTGTTAAAATGAAATATCAAACATTCAATCTACTATCAAATCTTGCTACTAATTCAATTCACAAATAAGAATATTGTAAAATGAAATATCAAACATTCAATCTACTATCAAATCTTGCTACTAATAGAAGATGAAATCTCTTAAGTAAATGGCGCCCTTTCCTTCCTCCCGCTTGTTAATCACGGAGACTTCTTCGGTACCTCCCAGCCAACGTTAAGGGTACTATTTTTCCCCTTTAACCCCCCAAGTCGCAAAGAGACCAAACACAAAAACCAGAATTCATATAGCACCAAGTTTACCTCTCAAGGAAGAGATATCACTCTATCCTCAAACTTGGTCTCCCAACTCTCACAAGTAAAACACAGTTTTAAAATGATTTTGGCGGCATAACCTTTACCAATAACAACTGATCCATATCTCATCTACACCATTTGTTTTATAGAAATTTCTTCACTGACACATGTCCACATGCACAAATTAAATAAATTAGGGTTATTCACCCACACACTTGTCACTCTCTCCCCAAGTTGCACAAGTAAGTAAATATTTTATTTTAATTAAAAGTCAAATACCTTCATATTCTCCAATATGTTCCTAAAATCGTTCTTAGTTGTCTCTTTATTCCCTAGATTCTCAATTAATGAGTGTCTCCTAACTAGATCTTAGTTAGAGTTTGATTAGGAGTCTTCTTCTAGTTAGACTAGTGGTAGCGAGACTCTAAATACCATCATATGTGTAGACCTATTCTCTCATATTTTATTTCTTTCTTATTATAAAATTCATGCACACAAGTGCATTATATCTCATTCTTATATTTTTCATTGTTTTATTTCTAAAAAATTGATTTATTTCATTTCTTTTAATTTAATTTGGTCTCTTAATTAAAACTTATACTTAGGTTTTGACTTTTATTGGGATTTATAATTAATAGATTCACTTCTTAATTATTTATTTTAAATCCGACAAGGTCAATTTAATTCATTGTTTTCTAGGCCACCTAGATTCATTGACTAAAGTTTTTAAATTACGCGACGTGCTCTTCAAGACGCACCTCTTTGCTCCAAGGGTGTCACTCACCTTTTACTAGTTTTGGTAGTTTTTCAAACCCTTGGAGTCAACACTTCACTCGGTCGACCTTGTGAGAGACTAAAGGCTTCTAAGGAATAAGGAATTTGCCTTATTGTGTGCCCCTTAGAATTCTTTGTAAGTGACTATCTTAGTCCGCCCTCACGACATTGTGTACCTCTTGAACTAGGTAATCGTCAACCTACAATTTGAGTTACAGCGAGAGTGGTAGTAGGTTGTGACAAGGACGTTGCCACACCTCTCCCTCAATATCGGGTTTATGTGCATGGCCCCTTTACTCCTTATGTGAGTCAGATTAGCAAACATCATCTACTTGCATCCATTGACAAAACATTGTCACTGATCCATATACATAATCATACTAAATCAATTATATGACACATATGCGTAAAATGAAATACTCAAACAAAACACAATCCACTCCCTGACTCAATCTGGAGTCCAAAGAGGTCCATTGATGCCATCAACATCCATAATTTGTCATGTGTCCTGTACATTCAGGGAAACTCGTCAATAGCATATGTCAATACATATATCAAAACAATAAGTCACACCATATCATCGTCATCATGTATAATCCATAATCAAAACGAAATCACCATGTACCATAATCGGACCACTTGCACACAAGTGTCATCAAAGAATAAGTCAATAAAATATGCTCAGTAGAGTGGAATGTTACACAACATGCAGTGGAAAAATAGGCAACAAAGTTTTGGGGACAACTCTCCTCCCAACCAACCCCTCAATTAGATATTGAGAGCTCCCAAGCCCTTGATCACCAAGGCTATACTAGCTAACACTCGGTTTTTTATCCCCTCAAAACTTCAAGTCTCAAGTATCTATACAACAAAAATATCCTTAGATGCAAGGTGCAAAACCAACCCCCAGAAAATGAATCTACCCTTAAATTCTCCTTCATCCTCCATATATTCCCAAATTTAGGCACAAAATTAAAACAAAGCATTATTTTACTGGCATGCGCACCTCCACATGTCCTCATGCTAACAGTTTATGTTTTATACTCTAATTAATCTTCTTTAGTGTGCACCTATTATTACATATATATTATTACTTGTTTCTTATGAAAGGCATAATGTAGTATCCACAACCATCACAAAATACACGTCTAGATAGACTAGTACTATCATGCGGGTGGGGGAATTACTCATGTGGCCATCACAAGTAAATCGCGTACATGCAAAATTATGCAAACATAATTATCCCTATATTCTATATTCTCTTGTGTTATAATTCATAAAATTCCTATTAATCAACGCAAGTAGTCATGCATATTTCATGCCATCTTCAGTTGAATTTCTAGTTACTTTGCTTCCAAGTGGTTCACTTCAATTATTCACATCCAATTTACATTACCAATTGTCCCCCTTCTTATTTACTTCATTACTAGTTATCCCCTCTAGTTTATTGTTATTTATAAATGATCTTTTGTGTAACTAGTTGACCCCCTCTCAATTAATCATTCACCAGTTGTCCCCTTCATAATTATTTGTTTATACATGTAATCAATTATCCCCCTCTTGGTTACTCATTCATACATGTAATCGATATTCTCTTTCTTGATTAATCGTTCACTAGTTCTCCCCCTCTTTATTCATGCATGTAATCAGTAATCCCCCCCTTATTATGCATTCATTAGTTATCCCCCTCCTGATTACTTATTTACATGTGTAATCAATTGTCCCCCTTTTGATTACTCATCTATTTTCTCATATATCAGGATATCAATAATCTGCCTGATCTGGTAGAGGTTAATAAACTATCGATATAGCATTAGTGATTGAGTTCGTCCCCTACCCATAAAGTGTTTCTTATGTAGAGATCTCTCATTTGTGGTTATGGTCTTCCACAATATATTTAATGAACCATCCCTCCAAGCTCATGGAGTGGATTTCTTGTCCAACTCCACCTCTCATCATGAACTAAAGCATTAGTTATAACCATATCATCATCATCTCGTCGAAAATAGAAAAGAATTGCATGCTACCACATGCCATCATGAGAACATAACATCATAAATATCAAAAAAACACATATTAACATAGATATATACGACATAATCATCAGAAACATAACCATATAATCATCATGAAATACTTATATCATGGTAAATCATTGCAACACATAACATATATGACAACATAATAACTGGAATGCTAGATATTACATCGAATTACATATTAAAAGACCATCTCAAAATATCAACTTAGTATTTAGGGTTTTTTTTTCAAAAGAAAAATCGCTCCAAAATTATATTGATCATAATTTTTTTTACATCTCCAACAAATGTATTAGGACTGATAAAAAACCTGCCATACACCATAAATATCCAATACAAGAAGAAGGTCCTCGTCCTCGTGACATCCTTGTCATCCACTATGTTACCTGGATTGCACTGCTAAAAGGTATCATCTTAGTCCATCCTATGCAATAAAAGGTAATTCTTTTGATGTCAAATTTGGCTTCCATTGATCAAATAGCCCACTCCATACAGCGTCAAGATATTAGAAAATATTTATATGGTTGGTTGGACCCTCGCTACCACCATCCCATGTAAAATATATCAGTTTACCTTTTCGCGAGTGGAGTGCTCTCTTAGAAATCTTATCAGCCTCCTGATTGGATTCCCTATAAATATGTTGGAAATTAATGCCTTGGAATACTGTCAATAGTTCTCTGATCCTCATCTTCCACCCTTCGATATTGATAGCTTGTAAATTCCNTAGAAGAAATTGTCTTCGGGAATCACGAGTCGTGAAATCCCTATAAGAGAAGGAAGAATCTGGAGCGTTGGATCACGGAAACCCAGGACCGTCGATCTGGCATAAGCAGTCATCGTGGTTTCGTATTTCGGGAAAAGGGAAGAGGACCACTTCACAAATCCTCGATACGCAAAATCCCAAGGCGATCTGTATCATCAGATCGTGGGAGAATCGGGACCGTTGATCTGTGACGAGGACATTTCGGCATTTCGGATATCGGAGGAGTCGAGGTGCATCGCAACGAAAGTCCTAACATCGTGAAGTCCCGACGCACCTTTTGGGGTTAAGTCTGTGGTCATGTCAGTGGTCACATGGAGTGTGGACTCACGCCTAGTGCATGTTCGTGTGGGCGGAGAATATAAAAGGAGACATGTGATTATATGTGTGAAGGGTTCCAGCGGGGACCAAAGGAGCCATTTCGGCTCGGGAATTTTTAAGATCCAAAGACTGAGAAGTCAACGGACCCTGTTGAGGTGGCGGTCTGCATCACTTTTCATCTCTTCCTCGGCTATGAGGGCCTTCTGAATTGCATCGTACAACGTCTGAGGCATCAGGATCCTCACCTTTGCACAAATGTGGAAGTTAAGGCTAAACACAAACTTGTTGACCTTTAACTTCTCAGTGTTCATATGTGGAGCATATATGATTAGCTCCATGAACCTAGCCTCATACTCCGACACCGTATGAATACCCTATCTTAAGGCGTTGAACTCATTAAGATCACACGCAATGAATTCATTGGACAAGTACCTCTCCCGGAATCACTCATTGAACAATTCCCATGACATGTCTTCAACGACCTTGTTTAATTGAGGTAGGAGTGTCTTCCACCAAAGTAGAGCACTCCCTTTCAGTTGAAAGACCTCCATGCAGGCTTTCATGTATGAGGTGTAATCACGAAGTGTGAAGCACATCACCATGTTCTACAATCGGGCCCCGGTGGCTAAGTCATCTGTGGCACCCCAGAACTTGGGAAACTTCACTTTCTCAAGTTCTTTGTGTATACTACTACTACCTGTCGGAGTGGGTTGCGAACCCTCATTGGGCACAGATACTCTACCCTCATCTCGATCCAAGCAGTTGATTAACGCCTCTAACATCCTCTGGAAGGATCTCATCATATCAACAACATGCTCCTGCTTAGTATTATGCTCCTCTCCCTGAGGGTTAGATCCCTCTGGCATGGATACTCTCGGAGGAGGCACACCCCTTTCTCCGGCACCACGACGTTTACTTCCCCCGCGTCCTCTAACCATGATTCCCTGCATGAATAATTTCAAAATTTATTAGTGATACAACTCTACTATCAATATACAACAATGGAAGGCGTACGGGTCCGGTGTCACAGCGTTGAACCCGCTCTAATACCATATATAACGATCCCTCTGTATTCCAATTAAATGTAAAAGATAACAAAAGTAGTAAAAAAAATAAAAAATAAAACAACAATTAAGATAGAGTAAAATGTCAATTACATAAGTAAGATAATGACATAAAATTCGTTGCTATTACAAATTATTCTTATCAACATCACTTCTCTTAATTCAGAGCTTTAACATTCGTTGCATTTATTAAGTCTAATATGAGTACATTTGTGACATTCTCTATATGAATGACTAAGGAGATAAAACAATAACCTTATCTTGAAAAAGAACCATCATGGGTAAAATTTTAGTCGATTCATTGTGATACAACTAACGCTTTAACTTGTTATTCTATTATTGTTAAGTCATAACACCACTTTATTATTAATTCTAAATATTAACTTTCCATCGAGTAAATGAAAGATATTACAGACATGAAGGTAAAATTTCACCTTGAGTTATTTTAATTCAATCGTTGGATATGCTTTAAAAGTATTTGTTACGTGCTCACAATTTTCAATTCCATTCCGTACTATAATATTAATCTTTAAGAAGATAGATTCCAAGTTCGTCTATCTTCACTAATTAAGACTAAATAAACTAATGCACAATTTTCTATTTATATTATGCACAAGGACAGTTAACTTTTAACCCCATTATATAAAAATCCAAGGGAAATAAAATAAAGTTCAACTAATACAAGAATGGAGCATTACCATGCCTTGTGTCATATTGTATTATGCCTCATCTCACATTGTATTATAATGCACAATTTTCTATTTATATTATGCACAAGGACAGTTTAACTTTTAACCCCACTATATAAAAATCCAAGGGAAATAAAATAAAGTTCAACTAATACAAGAATGGAACATTACTATGCCTTGTCTCATATTGTATTATGCCTTATCTCACATTGTATTATATCGTGTCTCGCAATATAATATATAGATGTTCAGATTTCTTATCTAATCCCTTTTCATATAAATATACATATAACCTATGCGATATATATATATATATACTATAATTGATCAGTAGGAACCCATGCAATATCACAATTTTTTTACATAATCATAATCTTTGGTCTAGACTAAACAGTCTTATTGAGGCTTTTTTCGAGAGACTTAAATTAATATGAGAGGTGGTATAAGATACACCTGCGTTATGTCACTTAAATTTACTAGACTAACACTAAATAAATAAATAATTAAGTGTTAGCTTGGTTTATTTAAATGATGTAATGCAGGTGTATCTTATACTATAACCAACTACCTCTCACATTAATTTAAGTCTCTCAAAAAGAAACTTGATGAGATTGTTTAGTCTAGATCAAAGATTATGTAAGAGAATTGTGATACCGCATGGGTTCTTACTGATCAATTACAGTGAACGTGTGTGTGTGTGTGTGTTTTGCATGGGTTCTTACTGATTAGTTATATATATTTATATAAAAAGGGATTAGATAAGGAATCCTAACCTTTATATATTACGCACGCAAGGGTGTAGATCGATTAGCAAGTGTCGTGTAAATGGAAGTAAATATGTAAAAGATGTCTCAAGTTCGATTCTCACCCCGATTTACCTGTGCCCCATGCTTGCGAGTTGTGTGGACGTACCTGGAGGTTATAGAGGTAGCAGACAGGAATCGACCCAGTATCATGCGAGTACAAAAACCGTCCAAATTATCGATTCTACCAATAAAAAAAAAAAACTATAAAATGTTATATATTGTTATATATTACAATGTGAAACAAAATATAATACAATGTGAGATAAGGCATAATACAATATGAGACAAGGCATGGTAATGTTCCATATTAGTTGACCTTTATTTTACTTCCCTTGTATTTTTATATAGTGGGGTTAAAAGTTAAACTATCCATATCCATGTACATAATATAAATAGAAAATTGTGCATTAGTTTGTTTAGTTTTAATTAGTGAACATAGACAAACTTGGAATCTATCTTTTAAAGATTAATGTTATAGTATGGAATGAACTGAAAATTGTGAGCAGGTAACAAATATTTTTTAAGCATATCCAACGATTGAATTAAAATAACTCAAGGTGAAATTTTACCTTCATGTATCTAATATCTTTTATTTACTAGATGACAAGTTAATATTTAGAATTAATAATAAAGTGGTGTTATGACTTAAAAATAATAGAATAACAAGTTAAAGCGTTACTTGTATCACAATGAATGAACTAAAATTTTACCCCATGATGGTTCTATTTCAAGATAAGGTTATTGTTCTATTTCCTTAGTCATTCATATAGAGAATGTCACACAAGTACTCATATTACACTTAATAAATGCAATGAATGTTGAAGCTCTGAATTAAGGGAAGTGATATTGATAAGACTAATTTGTAATAGCATTAAATGTTGTGTCATTATCTTACTTATGTAATTGGCATTTTACACTAATTTAATTGTTGTTTTAAAAAGAAAAAAATTTACTACTTTTGTTATCCGTTACATTTAATTGGAATATAGAGGTATCGTTACAATGTGAAAGAAAATATAAAAGCTAATAGAAAGCATTATAAGCTTGTATTGTCTCACCTTTGACTGTCTTTCTTCTAACTTTTCCCAATAAAACCTCTCCTTCAAATTTGTTGGTGGAATGACATCCCAAATCTGAGTCACATTGATATATGTTGCTACTTCAAGTAGATACTTACTAATATAAACCAAGGATTATTATACGGTATACCATATAGTCATCAACCATAGAGCCCTTAAGACATGATCTTTGTCTAATAAAGGCCTTTAATTCCTTTAGATGCCTCTCCACCAACCACATTGACCTTGTGTGTATTGGCCCGCATATTTCAATCTCCTCAACTTAATGTATGATGTAGTGTTCTTGTGCATCAAAAAATCTTGGAGGTAGATGCTTTTGCATTTCACAAGTCAGCCAAGAAATTTATCTCTTCCAATACTTTATATCTTCTTTATGGAAATTTTTGGATGACAACCACCTATGCATGCAAGGATAAATTATACTTATCAACAAAACAATTTTTAGACAACTCAATTAAATCACATGTCTACAAGTTCTACAACTACCTTTTGATTATCAATATTTACTTACTTCATGTACTTGTCGAGATCATTTATAATTTATTTTGTGTTGTTATCCAAATTTATGGAAGAGATAGAGGCAAAACATACTATAACATAAAAGGAAACATTATTTTCTTCCAATTGAAAACAAACAATTACTATAACAATACTCAAATAAGTATATAGAATAAATGATCATAAGTAATACAAGAAAATACCAAACACTTTAATAAGTGTATGTCAATTGTGAGTTTTTACCCCACCAAAGTCACTTTTATTTGTTAAGTTATTATTATGATGTTTGAAGCAAAATAGTTTGGAAATTTAATTTTCAGAGTGACGTCTTTTACAACATTGTTTTCCAACTCTATTAATAACCATGGAAGATTGGCCTAGTGTCCATCATTAAAAGAATGAATCAAATTTCACATTGCAAGATTGGCTTCCTTTATATCACTTAAGACTTTAGTGATCTTATCTTTGTTATTCCTTCCTTCTATGATTCTCCATAAGCACTATGTGAAAGTATTCCATATATGCATAATCTCAAACAAATTTACTACTTGTAGGTACTCATAGTAGGGAAACTTGCTGAGTTGATTGGAGTATCTTTTCATTCCTTGTGGAATCCAATTGCATTGACCTTTAGGAAACATAAATGAAATAACATTTGATAAATAAATAAAAAAGAATTGAATATAAATACATCTTATAGTATGGTACATATAATATGGAGATGAAATATTGTTTACCATGACGATTCCTCTCATAAGCCCTTTTCCATAATTGAGGTATCATTCTTTGTGGTTTTATTATAGTCTCTTCCTTCCTATTAAAAATATGTGTTTGGGAAGTCCAATATATGTGGTTCTTAGGGAGGAGGTCCATGTACTCATCAAGCACATACATTCCTAACTTCCAGAATGATGAGATACTATTTTGGGACCGCATATTGGGCATGAAAATTTACCCTTTGTTTGAAGACCTAAGCGATATAGAATAATGTCAATACCAAGAATTCAAATAAAAAGGCATAAAATAATAGAGAAAATATATTGCTCAAGTGTACCATTACTTTACATACCACAAAAATATGTTATCCATGGGGCATCATGAATTTTCCATGTAAGTATTATGTGATATTGATTGTTTTTCCCCTACTAATTCGGTGATGTTGTACATAGTGATGCTAGCCCATAACTTTAAAATTTCATTGATAAGAGACTTTATATATATATATATAACTTGGTACTTACCAAGCCCCGAGGGTTAACTCAATTGGTCTAGATCCAGACGTGAGGTTTCATGCTTATTGTTGGTCACATATTCAACTCTCTTGATTCCCCCGAGGTGAGGCCCCGTAATTAGCGTCGACAGTTTACCATGTTTACCATCACGAAATGTGGGGAAGTACTCAGCAGGTTTCTCCTACTTTCTTCTACGTGTAAAAAAAAACTTGGTACTTACCTAATTATTTGAAAATACACATATTTATCACCTTGTGCATATAAGAAATGTAACAAACAAGACAAATTAAATTGTGTGATGAAAACATTATTGTAAAAAAATACCTAGAACAATCTACGCCAATATTGCATGCTCTATCTATATTGACATCCAAGTAGGAAGGTTATTTTTTATAACAAAAACAAGCCACACTAAGTAAATGTATTTGAGCTCTCCAAATGGATTGACATCATTAGTTGCCAATGAAATCCTAAAATTACAAGGTTCTTCTTTAAAAACAAGCCATATTTCCTCAATGTCTCTAAATGAAGAACCATCTACAAGCATTCACATAAAGTTATCTTCATTTACTTTAAGTGCATGGTCATCCATAAATTGTGCAAGGTTTTGCACTTGAATGATCATTGGAAACAATGGAATTACGGGAATATGGCAAAGAACCTTATGGAAAAAAAAAATTGTCACGTGATCATTTTGATACCTACTAGTACCACATATAGGCATGTCGAAGTCATTGTATGATGTCCATAATATATAATATGATTATTAACACATGTATTAATTGTTTGATACTCCATTCCTATATATTTTATAAAAACACACAATTCTCGGTATGTGTGAGGTAAAGTATTTGATGGTGGTAGGAAAATATCACCCAACAATCTACAATATTAAAAAAATAGATTATTATATTGAATGTGAGATACTATTGCATCCTATATACAATGATTACTAAAAATAGAAAAAACTTGTGATCCTTATTATATTGCATACCTTAGGATCTATGTGAGACAGGTGTTTAACACAACATTCAATAACTTGTAGTTCACCAACAACAAAATAACATAGTGAAGACTTGTCTTTGAGCCTTCATATAGTGATTTATGTGCCTTAGCAAAAACAAGTACATTGTGAACACCGTCAAAGTTATGCATCCTAATCCATTGGAACAAAGGTGTCATGGATCAATATATTTATCACGTAATTCACAATTATAGGATTACCATTGTATTACATAGCATCAACTACATCTTCGTTAGCTTGATCATTAATATTTTTACTAAAATTTATAGCCGTAAGAAATCATCATAGGAAATCTTGTTTTTGCAATTGCACACAATCAAATATGTTTAGTAAATATCAAATATTTAAATGGTAGAAAGTTTTAAATGAGAATAAAAATATGTAATGATTATCTTACCAACATATGACATTGGTTTGGCCCCTTTCACAGTGCCCAAACTCTAAATAATGTTTTCTAGCTATGGTCCTTAAAACTCCTCTCTATTTTATGCGTTGCCATCACCATATTGCACCAATAATGTAGTTATGTCATTGAAACTATCATTTGGCATTGGTATTTATTACAATAAATTCATCCAATGAAATGGTACAACAAGAACATATTCAAAAAAAAATCAGACATATGGAATTCAAAATTTATTACAATTTTTTCTTGAAAAATAATTCACAGATTTAGCAGTATTCCTAATATGTCATTAGATCCAAACTATGTGGAGAAAAAAAAAGTTGTTTTCTCACCACTGCTTTTTAACACAGAAACAAAATCCATTG
Organism: Picea glauca; assembly: GCA_000966675.3. Taxonomy (NCBI): domain Eukaryota; kingdom Viridiplantae; phylum Streptophyta; class Pinopsida; order Pinales; family Pinaceae; genus Picea; species Picea glauca. Next base: position 147,516 of record JZKD02S0021921.1, read on the forward strand.
CATACATAGTATGGCATTCTCGTCATGATCTCTCTATTCCAGATACATCGATACACCGTCTCGTTGACAAAATCAAAGTTGTCATATTGAAAGATAATATTTCAATCAAATTTGACTAAGTCAAATCTATCAAATGTCAAATATGCATTGGTATTTTGACATCCTACAAAGACTTCAATATACCAACATCTGTCAAGGTCAAAAGTAAAAAAATAAAAGTAATTTTCATGAATTTACATAAAAAAATCGATGACAAAATCAATAATTACCATCGATGTTGGATTTCACACATAAATGTAGTAATTCTCATTTTTTTATCATCCATCATTATGGCCCATTAGGTGATTGTTCGGGAGTTTTGTTTAGGTAATTAGGGCTCAATTTTTTTGGGGTAAATATATTTTTTTCTTATCAACTTTTGCATAATAATTATCATGTAAAATTTGAAAGTCTTTTTATCTCAACAAACAATCCTGTTACTTCATTTTTTTCCTCCGAAAAAAGCATAATTTTATTCATCCGTGGAGAACCAAATTACATTTTTTAGGTGCATTAAGCATGAATCATCCTTGGAAAGGATGATAACCCCAATAGGGACAAAAACATGGCTAAAGATCCACACAAAAAGGTACAACATGGGTCTCAAATACCTAGACATTAGCCGAACCATAAAATTAGAAAATGTAGCAAATAAAAAAAAAAAGATGACGACGCTAGCCCGAAGAAACATTAGTGGTCGAACGGACCAAGTTAGAGAGGTATATGACTCTAAAACCAACATCACCAGATATTAGAAGCACCAAGAAACCCACAAGACAACCTAAAAGTAGCGGTCAAAAAGTTTCACGCCCAAAAGAAGGACCTCAAAGTGTTGACCACGGGCCAATAAACATTGCATGCCCAAACTAAGGACCTCGAAGCTTAGTCCCCACCACCAAAAATATGAGAACGAGGCACCGACACCCCACACAAAAGGACCATGATCTAAGTATACATCAAACTTTGAACGTGCCAACAAGAACCAGAGAAAATAAACGAAAATTGCAAAAGGTGAACTCCCAGAAACCCTTTCCGAGAGATGGCATCTATGCAGACCTCCAAAGATAACCCAACTATGGGATGGACTATATCTGAGTGGCATACAAACCTCTCATGAATATGAGAGGGTCCAAAAACTCTGAACCCTGGCTGCAAAAATTCTGAAATCGGCACTCAAACTTGGAAACCAGAGACACAAAGCCAAGGGTATGCATCAAACCCTGACAACGACCCCGAGACTTGAGAGAGAAAACCAATGGAGACACCACATAATCCTGCAAGATAAAGAGGAATCCATACAGTAATAGCGTCGACGGCCCAAAATGGAGGACTAAGACTTCCATGGAACCTTTGCAAACGAATCACAAAGACAAAAAGGTGGGATCAGACAAAAGGTAGATTGTGAGCACCGAGACCCACCCACGACCAACAAAAAACCAAATTCGGGTAGAAGAAGCACAATCTGATCATTTACAAGAGATCCCAAAGAGGCATGAACACCGCAACCACCAGAATATTTGCACCAACAATCAGTAAACCCATGGCCTTCGCTAAAACACGTCACTGGAAGAGGGAAGAGGAAATGGGTGAGCCACCTCTGGAGGAATTCACAGGAGAAGAGGAAATGCGCATCACCTGTGCCCGGAGCCAGTGAAAAAAATCACAGAGATGCACGAGTTTGCGGCTAGGGTTTCCCCTTGCGACAGTCCCGCCACTCCCAATCATGTTATTGCATTTTACTTTGTAATTGAATTAATATCGCATTTTTCATGTCGTTGTAAACATTAGTGTATTCAAGTGTATTGTGCATTATCGTTCTTTTACAAATGGTTGTGAACATTGTTTTATGTTCATAATCACGAGAGGAAAATGAACATTGGCCTTAGCTTGTCCAAAAATAATCTTAAGTGGTTCCAAACCTAAAAATTAATAGCCATACAAATGCAATTCCTTCCAAAAGAAAATAAACATAATATATAATGAATTGTATTTAACTACAAAGATACAACCATAGCCATCAATACAACAAATATGTGTTGGCTAGCATTACAAATCATCAATAATCTACAAAAATAATCTATTGAAATGTAAATACCAACAATATCATCCTAATATAAATCGTTTGAACATATAAATCCAAATTTGGCTTAGGTAGAAGAACATAAATAACTGCATGTACCATTTATTAATTTACAAGAACATGAATAGTTGCAAGTATTGGGAATCTAACAAGAAAAAGTTTGGAGGAATACCTAGAAGTAGCAAGTTGGAATTTGACTTATAGAAAATGAAAACAACCATAGACCACCTTCCACTAGGCTTGAAACCCAACATGTAACGACCCCTCTGTTATGACAACAATAGTGAGTACAAAGAGGTAAAAAAAAAAATTGAACAAACATTAGGACAAGTGAAAAGTGTCACAACATATATTAAGAACTACCGATCAATCTCATCACAACTAACTGGAAGCAAAATCACTATTATTTAATCAACCAAACACATAAAGATAACTTAAGGAACTACCCATCTAACCTATCATGCAAGGATGGGACCTCCAGGACACATAATCAACACTCAAGTCCAGGATTCATCCGATTGATTTTGACCACTTAAGGTCTCAAGACTGGCGACTATTCTGAGGAACGAGGAGTTATATATATCCCATTAATCCAATCATAAAACGCAATTAACTAGACTATCAATCATACTTAATCATCAAATCTTCAAGCAACCAATAAGTGTAAATGAGTAAGAGGATATTACATAAAGAAATATAATCAAGAGAATAAGTACAATCTTAGTCTCATATAGCTCAAATATGCATCTTCATATTAAGGAATATCTTCTAGGAATATGTAAGGAATTTAAAAACTAAAAATTACATATTTATTATGAGAAACCATAAAAAGATCAATCTTCTTAAACATTACATTAAATTTAATATTACTTTACATTTACATTATGTATCCATTTTATAAAATTAATAAAAATCATTCATAAATAGCAATTAATAATAAGTCAATTGTTTGCATATCCATTTTAAAATAACTAAAAGGATCAAACACAACAAGCAATATGGAAATATTTCAACGCTACCTTACAATTCTATTGGAAGGAACTATAAGAAATTCAACTCATAAATAAAACTAGATAAGATAATTCATATGTTATCTTGCATAACCATTTATAAGTTATAAGGATAATTAAGAAAATCAAATCTTATTTAAACAATAAAAATAAAGAACCCAATACTAATTTATAAATCCATTTAAAAAATTAAAGGAAGAACCAAACAATAATGTTAGAACCCAAGGTCAATATTGCATGCAATATGTTATTACATATTGCATGCAATATGTTATTACATATTGCATGTCAACTTACAATTCCATTCAAAGGTATTAAGGAAAACCCAATCTTATTTAAATCATATATATAATGACTCAATTACTAACCTAAACATCCATTAAAAGTATTAAGGGAAGACCAAATGTCCATTTTTTTTTAATAGACAAGGACTCAATTACTAACTTAAAATCCATTAAAGAGTTCAAGGAAGACCAATCTTACTTTAAATAATTATCAAGTAATCAGTCCATTTTTAATTATACATATCCATTAAAGAACAATAAGAATAAGAAATCAATTCAATTTATATTAATAAGGTAGATATGTAAAACGTGTCCTAAAAAGCTAAGTTCAAAAGGTGGTTTAACCCTTACATGGAGGGCACTTTTACCTTTAGGTTTAGGCCACAATTTTGTCAGAAATGAATATTTTTTTTGGAGCAGAATATTGAAGTTTTTAAAAACGATGATATTCCATAAACATTTTCACAGAGATTAACAACCTCCTGTTACCAAATGGAGGAAAGCTTCCAACGCAATCCATCGCACTCTCAAAGTTTCCTACTTCTACCTTCGCAAACATATGTTGGGTTTAAAGATTTGCTTCAGTGCAGTCTTGGGAATATTGACACCATCAATGGAACAAACAATGTAACTAGTACGAATTTAATTTAGCAGTAAATTACAAAAATCATTTTCTGAAAGTAATAAAGGTGCGTTTATTCAAACAACGATTTCATTATCATAATTTTCAATATGTAGAAGTAATTTTCAGAACTGCAAATGTATTGAAAGCATACAAGCGAATTTTTAAATTTAGGAACTATGTTTAAATTTGGCAGCGACCACATAAATTTTCTGAATTCTGAACCGAAAATGACTGGCCGCGAAACGAAGAATTTTAACAAGATCGCTTCATGAATCTTCAGCGAAATTATCAATTAAATTTAGAATCACAACTTGTTAAAATGAAATATCAAACATTCAATCTACTATCAAATCTTGCTACTAATTCAATTCACAAATAAGAATATTGTAACCGACGAAGATGAAATCTGAAGATGTTTTTCAGCGAATGGTGTTTTTTCCTTCCTCTCACTGGCTAATCATAGAGACTTCACCAGAACCTCTCAGCCAACGCTAGAGGTACTCTTCTTCCCTCTTAGCCCCCCAAGCCGCAAAGGGGCCAAACACAAAAACCAGAATTCATATAGCACCAAGTTTACCTCGCAAGGAAGAGATACCACTCTATCCTCAAACTTGATCTCCCAACTCTCACAAGTAAAACACACTTCGAAAATGATATTGGCAGCATAACTTTACCAATAACAAGTGATCCATATCTCATCTAGACCATTTGTTTTATAGAAATTTCCTCACTGACACATGTCCAAATGCACAAATTAAACAACTTTTTAATTAAATAAATTAGGATTATTCACCCACACACTTGTCACTCTCTCCCCAAGTTGCACAAGTAATTACATATTTTATTTTAATTAAAAGTCAAATACCCTCATATTCTCATATTTTATTTTAAAAGTTTTTAAAATCGCTCTTAGTTGTCTCTTTATTCCCTAGATTCTCAATTAATGAGTGTCTCCTAACTAGATCTTAGTTAGAGTTTGATTAAAAGTCTTCTTCTAGTTAGAGTAGTGATAGCTAGACTCTAGATACCATCATATGTGTAGACCTATTATCTCATATTTTATTTCTTTCTTATTATTAAATTCTCTGTTATTAAATTCATGCACACAAGTGCATTATATCTCATTCTTATATTTTCTCATTGTTTTATTTTTGAAAATTTGATTTATCTCATTTCTTTTAATTTAATTTAGTCTCCTAACTAAAACTTATACTTAAGTTTTGACTTTTATTGGGATTTATAATTAACAGATTCACTCCTTAATTAATTATTTTAAATCCGACAAGGTCAATTTAATTCATTGTTTTCTAGGCCACCTAGATTCATTGACTAAAGTTTTTAAATTACGCGACGTGCCCTTCAAGACGCACCTCTTTGCTCCAAGGGTGTCACTCGCCTTTGACTGGTTTTGGTAGTTTTTCAAACCCTTGGAGTCAACACTTCACTCGGTCGACCTTGTGAGAGACTAAGGGCTTCTAAGGAATAAGGAATTTGCCTTATTGTGTGCCCCTTAGAATTCTTTGTAAGTGACTATCTTAGTCCGCCCTCACGACATTGTGTACCTCTTGAACTAGGTAATCGTCAACCTACAATTTGAGTTACAGCGAGAGTGGTAGTAGGTTGTGACAAGGACGTTGCCACACCTCTCCCTCAATATCGGGTTTATGTGCATGGCCCCTTTACTCCTTATGTGAGTCAGATTAGCAAACATCATCTACTTGCATCCATTGACAAAACATTGTCACTGATCCATATACATAATCATACTAAATCAATTATATGACACATATGCGTAAAATGAAATACTCAAACAAAACACAATCCACTCCCTGACTCAATCTGGAGTCCAAAGAGGTCCATTGATGCCATCAACATCCATAATTTGTCATGTGTCCTGTACATTCAGGGAAACTCGTCAATAGCATATGTCAATACATATATCAAAACAATAAGTCACACCATATCATCGTCATCATGTATAATCCATAATCAAAACGAAATCACCATGTACCATAATCGGACCACTTGCACACAAGTGTCATCAAAGAATAAGTCAATAAAATATGCTCAGTAGAGTGGAATGTTACACAACATGCAGTGGAAAAATAGGCAACAAAGTTTTGGGGACAACTCTCCTCCCAACCAACCCCTCAATTAGATATTGAGAGCTCCCAAGCCCTTGATCACCAAGGCTATACTAGCTAACACTCGGTTTTTTATCCCCTCAAAACTTCAAGTCTCAAGTATCTATACAACAAAAATATCCTTAGATGCAAGGTGCAAAACCAACCCCCAGAAAATGAATCTACCCTTAAATTCTCCTTCATCCTCCATATATTCCCAAATTTAGGCACAAAATTAAAACAAAGCATTATTTTACTGGCATGCGCACCTCCACATGTCCTCATGCTAACAGTTTATGTTTTATACTCTAATTAATCTTCTTTAGTGTGCACCTATTATTACATATATATTATTACTTGTTTCTTATGAAAGGCATAATGTAGTATCCACAACCATCACAAAATACACGTCTAGATAGACTAGTACTATCATGCGGGTGGGGGAATTACTCATGTGGCCATCACAAGTAAATCGCGTACATGCAAAATTATGCAAACATAATTATCCCTATATTCTATATTCTCTTGTGTTATAATTCATAAAATTCCTATTAATCAACGCAAGTAGTCATGCATATTTCATGCCATCTTCAGTTGAATTTCTAGTTACTTTGCTTCCAAGTGGTTCACTTCAATTATTCACATCCAATTTACATTACCAATTGTCCCCCTTCTTATTTACTTCATTACTAGTTATCCCCTCTAGTTTATTGTTATTTATAAATGATCTTTTGTGTAACTAGTTGACCCCCTCTCAATTAATCATTCACCAGTTGTCCCCTTCATAATTATTTGTTTATACATGTAATCAATTATCCCCCTCTTGGTTACTCATTCATACATGTAATCGATATTCTCTTTCTTGATTAATCGTTCACTAGTTCTCCCCCTCTTTATTCATGCATGTAATCAGTAATCCCCCCCTTATTATGCATTCATTAGTTATCCCCCTCCTGATTACTTATTTACATGTGTAATCAATTGTCCCCCTTTTGATTACTCATCTATTTTCTCATATATCAGGATATCAATAATCTGCCTGATCTGGTAGAGGTTAATAAACTATCGATATAGCATTAGTGATTGAGTTCGTCCCCTACCCATAAAGTGTTTCTTATGTAGAGATCTCTCATTTGTGGTTATGGTCTTCCACAATATATTTAATGAACCATCCCTCCAAGCTCATGGAGTGGATTTCTTGTCCAACTCCACCTCTCATCATGAACTAAAGCATTAGTTATAACCATATCATCATCATCTCGTCGAAAATAGAAAAGAATTGCATGCTACCACATGCCATCATGAGAACATAACATCATAAATATCAAAAAAACACATATTAACATAGATATATACGACATAATCATCAGAAACATAACCATATAATCATCATGAAATACTTATATCATGGTAAATCATTGCAACACATAACATATATGACAACATAATAACTGGAATGCTAGATATTACATCGAATTACATATTAAAAGACCATCTCAAAATATCAACTTAGTATTTAGGGTTTTTTTTTCAAAAGAAAAATCGCTCCAAAATTATATTGATCATAATTTTTTTTACATCTCCAACAAATGTATTAGGACTGATAAAAAACCTGCCATACACCATAAATATCCAATACAAGAAGAAGGTCCTCGTCCTCGTGACATCCTTGTCATCCACTATGTTACCTGGATTGCACTGCTAAAAGGTATCATCTTAGTCCATCCTATGCAATAAAAGGTAATTCTTTTGATGTCAAATTTGGCTTCCATTGATCAAATAGCCCACTCCATACAGCGTCAAGATATTAGAAAATATTTATATGGTTGGTTGGACCCTCGCTACCACCATCCCATGTAAAATATATCAGTTTACCTTTTCGCGAGTGGAGTGCTCTCTTAGAAATCTTATCAGCCTCCTGATTGGATTCCCTATAAATATGTTGGAAATTAATGCCTTGGAATACTGTCAATAGTTCTCTGATCCTCATCTTCCACCCTTCGATATTGATAGCTTGTAAATTCCCTTTTTTATTAAGCTAGTCAATAGTTACTTTGGAGTCCCCCAAAACTCGAAGATGTTGAATATTTAGTCGACTTGCCATCCAGAGTGACGCCCATGCTCCCATCAACTCGGCCTTTATGTTAGTTCATGTACCACAACTAATGATCCATTTGTAATCAGGCCCCTCCAAACATTTCAGCACCCCTCCTGCCCCACATCCCAAAACCCCTACCTCCACTGCCCCATCAAAAAAGGCTAATGTATAGCCTTGTTGTCTAAAGAAGGGTTTTTGTCTCAGTATCTGGGGCTTGTTGACAACCAGTTTTTTATGTAGAGCTCCATAAATCTTGATGACCACTAATAATAAGGGCGGTTGCTTCCCTTCAAAAATTGGCAGGTTACGTTCCTTCCAAATAAACCAAGATGTTATTAATGGAAGAGTCTTGGGTGCCAACTTGTTTTAAATCCATTTTTTCATACAGGCATTCAAAGATGGCCCAGTCCAGCTGACAGTTAGCTTTAATTGTTGAGTTATTGAATCCCACACTCTTCTGGTAAATTCACAATGTATGAGTAGATGTAGAGTGTCTTCTGAGTTTTTTTTTACATAAAATGCACAGTCTCGGGCCTATCCATCCTTTTTTTAGTAGAATGTCCCAAGTGAGTACTCTATTTTCTGCTACTAGTAAGAAGAAAATTATGATTTTTAGTTGTGTACACCACTTCCAGCAATCAAGATTCCAACCTCTCACGGTTGGCCATGAATGTGTAGATATGAGTGCATCGTAACAATTTTTCACTGTAAGAGCCCCCGACCGGTCTCCTCCAGCCCAAATCAGTGCATCTTTTTTTGTGGTTGAAAGAGTAATGCCTTCTTCACTCAACGCAGTAGTGAAACTGGTCCATTCTGATGCAAAATCATCCGATAGGCCCAAATTGTGACTGGTTTTCCATCGGTCAATACTCAGAATATGGTGTTGTGACTTTGATGCTTGCACCAAATTTATGATCCGTAATCTGTGAAGAGTCGATCGTAAGTCGCTGCTGAGAAAAGATCTATTACCCAATCCTAAGATATTATCACAACCTATCATTATTTGGACTCCATTGTTGGGCTTCCACGTGCTCCAGTGTATGATGATTGGAAGGGTGTGTAATATGCTTAACCAGATTCTAGAAGCAGATCCGTCTTTGAGGACTGGTTTTCTTAGCCATTGGATAAGTGGAGCGTTTTTTAGATATTTGTCTCTTATAACAAAATGCCAAATACTTTATGTTGTTAATACTCTCCACAGAGTTACAGAGTTTAATGCTTGATTGAAATTTTTTAAGTCGCGAACGCCCCAGCCTCCAAACCTTTTGGGTCTTGACAACATCTCCCAGCTACGCAGGTGAATCCTCTGCGTGTTTTGACTGCCACTCCACGGAAATTCGAAGATCAATTTCCTGATTTTGTTTAAGACCTAGTAGGGTAATGATTCCAAAGACATCCAATAGACTGTTTGACCCTCCAGAATAGATTTTACCAGGATATACCTCCCAACCAAAGAAAGCCACCTGTTTCCCCAAAAATTTATTTTGTTTGAAATTTTGGCCACAATCCAGACCCAGTTGGATGCACGTTGAGTCCTTGTCTTCAAGTAGTAGCCCAAGTAACGGAACCCAATATTAAGATCACTAAAAGTAAAATTGAGGACTGACTTGAAAACATCCAGTTCATGATCTGTTATGCTAGAATAGTGAACAGTTGATTTTGATCAATTCACTGCTAATCCAGAGGCTTTGCAAAAAAGTGTGAGCAATTTATTGATCACTCTCCATTCCGAGAGCTTAGCTTTGGATAGGATAAGGATGTCATCCAAAAATAGCAAATGTAAGATTATGGTAAAACTAGAAATCTTTAAACCTGAGATAGCACCCTCTGCTTGACTATTTTTCAATAAAAGGCTAAGGCCCTCCATAATAAGAATGAAGAGAAGCGGTGAAAGTGGGCACCCCTGTCTGATCCCCCTTCCACTTCTGAAAAAATTAATAGCCTCCCCATTAATGAGGACAGCAAAGGAAGAGGAAGTGATACATGACATGATCCAGTTCGCCAAATGTACTCCCAACCCGATTTTCAGTAGGATTATTCTGAGAAGATCCCAGTGTATGCAATCATAGGCTTTCTTTAAATCCATTTTAAGAATTAGTGCTTTTAACTTCTTCTTTTTTATATTGTGGAGGCTTTCATGAGCCATCACGATTGCATCTTGTATGTGTCTACCTTCCAAGAAACCCAACTGTTCAAGAGAGAGTGACTTAGACAAAAAAGGCTTGATATGGTTGGCAATGATTTTTGAAATAAGTTTATAACAGAGATTGCAAAGGGAGATCGGGCGGAAATCTTTGAAATTTTTGGGATTGTTGACCTTCGGGATCAATGTTAAAAAAGTTGAGTTTAGGCCACCGACGATTTTTCCTAAGAGTTGGGACTCTTCTACCATTTCTAAAAGATCCTCACCAACTAGATCGAAAAAATATAAAAAAAATTATGTTGTCCATCCGTCTGATCCCGAGCTTTTTTCTTTCTTACAATGAAAGAGAATTGATTTTAATTCAGCCAATGTAACAGGTTGGTAAAGTGAGCCCGCTTCCTCTACATCAACCATGGTCGGGAAAAGATCTAAAAGATTACACTTTTCTTCAATATTTTGTGTTTGAGAAGCTCTATAAACTGCTTGTAATAGTGGACAGATTAATCTTTAATGTCCTGTTGATCCTTCACTATCTCACCATCATCCCTGATTATTTACCAAATGTGATTTTTGACTCTGTTATGACTAGCTATCTTGTGGAAATATTTTGTATTCATGTCTCCACTTTCCAGCCATAGCGCTCTGCTACGCAATCGCCATTGCTCTTCCTCAAATCTTAAGATCTCATTTCTCTCCATTTCCAAACACCTCACTATATCCTTTGTTCCTTCTTCATTGTAGTCGTGACTCGGGAGATCATAGTAGATTTTAATTTATGTTTCAATCATCACCAGCTTTACCTTATTCTTTGTCTTCAAATCTTTGATCCACGATTTAGTAGCTTCTTTGAGTCCCTGTAATTTCCAAAGTATTTTCTTCTGCTTGCCTCTTTCAGATAGGTACTTTGGGTCTTTCCAGACTCTTTCCACAATGGCTGGAAAATCCTTTGGACATAGACAATGTTCATTGAATTTAAAAGGGTAGGCTTTGTAAGCAGGCGAAAGATCTAACTGTAAGAGGACAAGAGCATGGTCTGAGACAAATGGCAGCTCGACCCATGACCTGTAAAAACTAAAATCTGACAAGAGATATTCTACTACTAAACATATGTCCAATATTTTTGAGATGGCTTCCTGTCCCTGGCGCCCATTTCTCCAAGTTGGCACCAGTTTCACCGGCTTAATGTCTAAAAGGCGATTAGTAGAAAATAGGTTGATGTAATAGCCATCCACAATCCCGGAGATATTCCCCCCCCCCCCATGCCTCCTCGAGAGAGAGAATAAGATCAAAATCCCCAGAAATTATTAAATTATTAAGAGTAAGGAGACCATTGTCATCCAAGGCTTTCCAAAATGAAAGTCGAATGGTGCAGGGAGCATACATGTTAAGTAAGGCGACTTCCTTATGTAAAGAGATAAACTTACCTAAAAGAAATATGCCCCCCATCATAAGAGAAGGAGCCAGCTCGAACAGGGTAGGGTCCCATGCAGCCAATAAGCCTCCAAAGGTGCCCACAGAACTTACAGAGAAAACCGCCCATGTCGATCTGAAAGAAAATAAAAAATCCCTTGCTTTCTAAGTTGATACTAAAGTTTCTTGGAAGAAAATTATCTTCGGGCGAGTAAGTGCCAAACAACGTCGAATGGAAGCAGCTTTGAGGGTGCCTCCGACCCCTCGAATGTTTAATGAGAGCAGTAGCATTATTTTTCCCTCGCCAGGGATTTCACTGCTCTAAGTGGCCCATTATCACTAGACGATGGTGTAGACTCAGTGATCTTCATCAAATTCTGTAACTGGTTTTTTTGGCACTTCTCGTTTCAATGGGGGAGACCTCAACTCCTAATCCCCTCGAGCACGCAAAATCTCTCCCCTGGCTTGCCTAAAAGTTCCTGGTAATAGAAGTCCCAGATGACTCCCCACTATCAATGCACGTCCTCCCAATGAAGGTGGGCAAAATGATAGCCTTTTCCTTAAAATTAACACCAGTTATCGGGGACTCTAAAACGATGTTTAGTGTGTCCTTTGATTCCTCTGATTCTTTAGTTCCCACCCCGAAAAGAATAGGATTGTTGGGTACCACAGCCACCCTCTCCTCATCCCTTTGATCTTCGAACAGAAAGGAGCCACCAATCGGTGCATTGTCTGAAGGTAACGGACTTTTTAACTTAGAGCGTTCTGCCACTGTGAATACCCTTTCTGTAGCTAAATGCTTCGAGTAGGTCAAAATGTCCCTTACTTGTACTAGAAGGGAGGGTTCGAGAACTACAGTAAAGGGCAGAGAGGCCTAATGAGATGCAACATGTTGGTTGAGTTCACCTGCTACGGAAAGGTGAGACGGAGGAGTAGCATGCCAATCACCCGGGTGGAGCTCAACTTCAGACGCCCCTTCAAAATGCCCTTCCAGTCCAATAGGTTGCTTCGCTTTTGAGTCAGTGGTAAAATGATTATTAATAATAGAGAAAGGGGGAGGAATAAACCTGTTCACAGTAGGCATAGCATCTGCAGAGAAAGATGGACGATCCCCTACCACACCGGTGTATGGAGACTCCAAGCCAGGACAGTGATAGGTTTGTGCCCCCTTAGCAATCCCTTTTGGAGCAGTAGTGGAGCGATACAACCATTTTGAGCAGTCGACTGCTTTCTTTTCCTACTCAGTTAGTGAGGAAAAGAGAGAGGGGCAATGTAGCATTATCTTACCAGAAAGAGATTTAGGTGGAGCCAATGACGGGTATGTTGCTGCAACTGTAGAGTGTGGTGGGACTGATGAAAAATCTTCAACCATATAGTCCGGTGAGTCTTCCTGGATCATAGCTTCTTCATAGATATCCTCAATAACTTTACCAGGACATTCCCTTCGAAGATGGTCAATACAATGACACCGGCTACATCTGAAAGGTATGCCTTGATAATCAAGATGTTGCTTAGTATGCCTTCCTCTCCACTCTATGTCCATAATTTCAGTCAAACCTTCATGAATATCGATCTCCACCAAGATCCTAGCCACATTTCTTGTCGGGGAACCCAAAGACTCAGTATCTAAAGAGATGAAGCGCCCCAAGGAGTTTTCAAGTGCCATCAGGGCACCCTCATTCCAAAAATGAAGAGGAAGTGCAGGCAATAATACCCACAAATGCCTTAGTTGGAAGTATTCAGTGTCAAGAGAAAAATCCACCCTCCACCTTTTCAACATCAAATTACTTCGTCCTAAAACCCAAAAATTGTTCAGTAACACAGACGCATCCTCCGGAGTTCTGCAAATGAAACCTATCCACCCTTTTGTAAGATGATGAACCTCACGAGCATAACCAAGAAGTGGTTTCCAGGTTTTATGAACCCGGGCTGAGACAAAGCAGTCTGCAAGGTAATCGTATGAGAGTCTTCTTACTAAGCCACAAAGAGAAAACCTGCAAGTTTCTTCAAGGCCTACATCAACACCTAGAACCATCCTTATCACTCTCTTGTTGGGTTTCTAGGCCTTTTTCAGAGCTCTAGTCTGTACATCGAATGTCTGAGGCCTCCTCCCCCGACCGGAGCCCTCTTGTCTACAGTGGTAAGTTGAAGTCTTAGTAGACTGGGTGGCTAGAACACAGGAGTGTGCAGGAGGACCAACTCCATCAGGAAAAGGGTTGATAAAGGATCCCTCCTGGCAAATACCCGAAGCCAAAGATAACTTATGACTGACAGTATCACTGGTAGGTTGTAATGAGTGGTCACATGACTGGGAAATTCCTGATGTCACCCCAGCCCTGTCTTCCTTACTAAAAAACCTAACCTATTCCAGTCTTCCTCATCCGGTGGGTCCATCAAAGAAGTGACCGCCTCGGTAACTCCAGCTACCGCACCCTGAGTCATGTAAGAAGCCCACTAAACCAGGGAAAATTAGTCTGGGGCTCCAAAGGCTACAGTGTTGTCAGAGAAGGGCCCCAGTCCCAATGTAAACAGGCCCGGACACAAGGAGTTCTAGACAAAATAAACTGGATAGACCAAGAGCAGTCAGAGTTGGCAGGTTCACAAAAAGAGGAGAAACAGGGACGACAACACACCAACCCAAGAGCAGAAAACAAACTTCAAGGAAAGGATAAGTAAAGGAAACAGTCCTAAGTAGGGAAGACTCCAAAGAAAAACTTAGTATTTAGGTTAGTTTGATCTAGATTCACTAATTTTAATATTCCATGACTTAAATGAAACATTACAACAACAAAAAAATGTAGTTTGAACAAAAATAACTAAAATAAAACAATACACTATGCAATCATTTTAGATAAAAATTGAAAAACAAATTCAATAACGCTTATCAAATAAAATGGCTAACTCAAAGATGAAGCAAGGTACTTAGTTACTCTAAAACCTAGTATAATAAATTTTAGGGAAATATAATTTTCTTTGAAAACATATTTAATCATTGAGAAAAAAATAGTAAACAAATAAGCTTAAAGATGGTCGGAACCATTAAATTTTACTTCATTTCAAATAAATTCTTTTAATTTTACTTCATTCCAAATAAAAAATTTAATTGACTTACCCATAAATTTTTATGTAAAACAAAGAATAATATAACAATCAATCATACACCAAATTCCAATAACCAAAATTCCAAACTAACAAGTCTAACCAAAATTCCAAACTAAGTAGTCTAACCAAATTCCAATGGGATGTTATTGCTTCTCCTAGATTGTGAAAATCATCGCTCTCAATTTTAATATTTTAGGAATTCCTACCCTAAAAAAATATAGGTCAAGGGTGAGGAGGGAGATTCCCACCATAGAAAATATAGGTCAAAGGTGAAATTCCAAACTGAGTAATCTAACCAAATTCCAATGGGATGTTATTGTTTCTCCTAAATTGTGTAAATCATCCCTCTCAATTTTAATATTTTAAGAATTCCTACCGAAAAAAAATATAGAAAATATAGGTCAAAGGTGAAATTCCAAACTAAGTAATCTAACCAAATTCCAATGGGATGTTATTGCTTCTCCTAGATTGTGTAAATCATCCCTCTCAATTTTAATATTTTAGGAATTCCTACCCGGAAAAAATATAGGTCAAGTGTGAGGAGGGAGATTCCCACCATAGAAAATCTAGGTCAAAGGTGAGGAGGGATATCCCCACCATATAAAATCTAGGTCAAGGATAATTCCTATCCTAGAAAATCTAAGTCAAGGGTGAGGAG
Organism: Picea glauca; assembly: GCA_000966675.3. NCBI lineage: Eukaryota > Viridiplantae > Streptophyta > Pinopsida > Pinales > Pinaceae > Picea > Picea glauca. Next base: position 163,088 of record JZKD02S0021921.1, read on the forward strand.
GGAGATTCCCACCATAGAAAATCTAGGTCAAGGATGACGAAGGAGAATCATATAACTCGGTACTCTATTAACCTCCATTATCTACCAATCCCATTAATGATTACAAATGTTTTCTATTATTAAATTATATCTTGCCAATCTTATTATGTGGATCTTCCTTGTACGCCTTATCTTTTACCATCACATCATTTGACTTTGAACCATAATGCATCATTATGCCCCTTATACTTTGTCATTATTTCAGATGTTCCACCATTATTACTTAGAATAAGTATTATGTGACATTCAAAACCTTTTAGTAACTATTTGTAGAGGTATATTTCTCTAGAGAAAACAAATTATTACTTAAAACAAGTGTTGTGTGGCAGCGTAGTCCCTGTCGGGTTGAATTGGGATAGAAAAAAGTAGCGGAGGAAGATGTAAACTGTAGCGGAGATGTGGCAAGCAACATGAAGCACATATGGTATCCATGCAATAAATGACATGTGGCCTCTAGAGCCCCATTTATTTTTTGAAAGTATATAATCTATTTTGCTATGGTCAAAAATTATGTCTATTTTGTCTGTATATGTGGTAGCACAAAAAAAGTTATATTCAAATTAAGAAAATACAATTTCTACATAGTGGAAGATAAAAATTTATGACGAGATAAATATAAAAGGAGATAAAAAAAAACAGTTTAATTTGAAATATATCAAAAAAGTTACATATTCCTGGAAATTTAAATACATTTGTCATATAGACTAGTGGAAGATAAAAATGTATGAGGACATAAATATAAAAAGGAGATAAAAAAACAGTTTTATTTGAAATATATCAAAAAATAATATTGTTTGTTACATATTCCTGGAAATTTCAATGTGTTTGTCATATAGATTGGGATTGGGGCTCCCATGGACCATAAGAGAAATGTGTACAAGAAATAGGACTGTAGAAAGAAGAAGTGGGTGACGGTAGAGTGTAATACCTGAAAAGAATAAATTGAAAGGTATCAGTCTTTGGCTAGACATTTATATTTTAAAAAGTGGAATAACTGGGTTGATAAACAAAACAATATGTTATCAATAGACTTACAGTGTTGGTACATATTACCCATTTTTCTATTTGTTTGTTGATGTTTTTTAATTGATGTCGTCGATGACTGCTGGAATCGTGAAAACTGCCTATTGCCTTTCATTGGCGACCTACTTCAATTCCATTTCAATCCATTCTTCAATGTAGCTTCTCATTGGGGCGACGTTGATCTCATTCCGGATTACACAGAGCTTGATCAATTTCCTCATTGTGTATTGAATAGTCGACTAGCCAGTTGTCGACGTCATCTTGACCATATTCAAGGATGTTGTAAAACTTTTCCAAAGACAATGCCTTAAAAATATCAACCTGTTTATCGAAGTCTTGCTTAGTTAAGGGCAAGGAGTTGACAATTAAGTTGGGGTCTTGGAAGTCGTTGGTCCTTCTAGCTAAGTTTATTTTGGACAGCTTTGTGAATAATTTTTCTTTCTTTGATATGGATTGTTCACATGACTGAACAATGAGATGTAGGTTCTTCACTTTTTCTTTCCAGCATGCATTTAATTGACCGATCCGATTTTTGGCTGGGAGATCTTGTTGTCTTCTTCTTGTTTTTGTCATGTTGTTGACAATGGTGCCAAAAGGAAAGATCGTGTTTAAATAGAAATGTTCTTCATCTTTTAACTCTGCCTGCAAATGTTCGAGCAAATTATGTGCCCTCATTCCAAGGGAAGTCATGGTTTGTGATGTTTCCCATGCCTCAGTAATCAATTCCATTCTTTTCTTGATATTATTCTCCAAATATCCTCTACACTATGCAAGGAGGCTGGAGGATCCTTTTAACTTGGTTGCAAGGGTGGCAGGCATGGCTATTGCCAAAGGATTGGCAAGCAATGGCATAGGAATCAAAGCCTCTTCCAATTCCTTAACCCAATTCTTCCGTCTGGAATTCTCAACCTCAATGCCTCCAATGGAATCATCAAGTGCATCTGCGGTCGCTATGTGAAGTCGAAAGATTTGGGACGGCCGCATCTTCACAAGGTTAACCTTTGAACGAGATTTTCCTTTCTTATTTTTTACATCTTTTTTTTCAATAATCAATTATTTGGACTGGTTGTCAAAAACAGTCCTCTGGAACACGAATGATTCATCTTCGTCAAAATTTTCAGTATCAGATATGTCCATTGGACGACTATGTTGGATCGCATCTCCGAGATGATCAAGGTAGTGGAATACGCTATCGAGATTAGGCTCAAGTTCCATCTTCTCAATCTGAATTTTGGGCTCTTCCACCTGTCCCACAATTTTTTTTCTCTTCTTGTCTATTGGAAGATTGTGAGAACTATCAATTTTAGGGTGAGGAGGGTCGTTATCTCCTCCTTCGTTTGAAGAACTCTGAGTTTCTTTGTTTTTGTGGTGGGCCCTTGGAGCGATGCTCCAGGATGTCGTACATTTGGGATTATTATTCGTTGATTGAACACTCTTCTCACCGGGGCCTTTTCCCTATTTCTTGTACAATTCAGTGGTGATTTGTAGTGTGCCTAGGTTGCCGACATCATAAGCAAGAGCATTGTCGCCAGTGTCTCTATTTTCGGTCAGGTGTTTTTTGAAAAAATAATTGTCGAAGCCAAGTGTTTGTAAATGTTGTAAAAAAAATTATTGGGGTCGAACCCTCTTAGGCTTTCAGCATATCTTAGGTTCAAGTTGCTAAAATGGGTTGTGAATTTGTCAATTTTGTTGACGTTCCTCAACACGAAGTCTCGGACTTTCCAAGGCAGAGGAATAAACTATTTTTTTCTCTTCTCTCGGAATAGATGCAACAGTAGTTGTATTGCCTTGCTAGTTATGTAACAAACATTATGTCTGTAATGTGACATGGAAGGAGAGAAGGTTTTTCCCTGGACTCAATAATCCTTATAACAGTTTAATTATCCAGATGTTCAAGATCCCCCTTCCTGTCCAAAAAACTGGTTGCATGTTCAGATATACAGGGAGCATATTCTCCTAACAACAAAACTTTGAAAACAGACAGAAAGCCATTAAAAACCTCATAAAAACAATGGGAGGCCTTGTGCTTCCACAAGGCCTAGTACCAGAATGTTACTGGGTCGAATTCCCAGTTGACCTTCTTGGACAGAGACAGTTTTGGAAACTAGTAGCAATGTATTATCGCAAAAACTAAGTAGAATGACATATAAAATTTCTTCTCCTTTTTGAAGCTTGACAATTGGGAACAGACTTCATGGGAAATTAACTTGCCCCAATCAAAAAGGGCTTGTTCCTTGACTGTGAAATACAAAATATAAAGAGCAATCTGAGAAATAGTTGTTGTGGACTCATGTCCCATTATTCTTGTAAACAACCAGGCAATTTCCCGGAATGGATTTCTAAATGAACTAACCTGCAAGCTTGTGATATCTTCAGGAACTACCATCGGGTCTTCCAAGAAATCGGGCAAGAGGTCCAACCCGTTATTATGCTTTGTTAGGAACTTCTTGGAATCTTCTCCTTTGAACGTCAATGTTGGCTACAACAATCTTAAAATATGGCGGAAGACCTGAGGTGACAAAGAAACAGAAGAGCGGTCCTGTAGTGGAATAATTATTTTGTCTGAAATAAATTTATCGGCGCACCAAGAGACCATCTCCTTACAGTCAAAAACTTCAGGGACACAGCCTGCACGAGCAATCCCAGAGGTCCAAATTACTTCATTCTAGGCGGCAGGGGATGAGTAATAAGAATATGCCTGGGACCACTGGAAGTTATGGTCCTTGCGCCTGAATATGTTCACTATATCTCCACAGAACTATTTTCGAGTTGATGCCATAGTTTTATGAGAATGTTCGTTTTCTCAAGATGATGGTTGAAATGAACATTTGGAGGTGATAATATAACTCTCCGCAAATGTTGGTTCAATGCTTATAAATGGGAAAGCTCCTCGAGCCTTTCGTTGATTAATGACAATATGTATGGATGTTGCATAATGAACTGTTAGCAGTAAAGCTTACTTATTGCATATTTAGAAGTACGAAGGTGGTGGGTACGGTGAAGAGCAATTAAGGATTGGAGGTTTCGTGAACATGCCAAGTCGACGACGTGCGAACGACATTTCATGATTTTGAAATCAACACTCGGAAGGGATAATATAACCCTCTACAAATCTTGGTTTAATGTGTATTAATAGGAGATCTCCTCGAGCCTTTCGCCCATCAATGACAATCTATACGGTTCCTACATGATGATTTGTTAGAATTAAATGTCACTAATTGCATATTTAGAAACAAGATATATATATATATAAACATGTTTTTATTATAGACAAGTGAGAAGGTCACGAAGACAGGGAAGAGAAAGGAACGAATGGCAAGGTCTAAAAAGCGGTCGAACAGGATTCAAAATAGGGTTACGGGGGATACTCAAGGGAGGTGAGTGTCTGACGGTCAAATTTTATGTATCGGAATTTTTTACTGCAAAACATGTAAGACGGAAGAGATCATGATGGGTTTGTTCAGCGGTCGGTTTGTATATTTGAGGAATTTTGGGAAAGTGGCTAAGTATGGAATAGGGAAACGGTCAGTCGGACTCATTTTTGGAATCGAGGATTGAAGATTTCATGAACGGACCAACCCGACGACGCGCAAATGACATTCCATGATGTTTGAAATTAACACTCGAAAGGGATAATATAACCATCAGGAAATTTTGGTTTTATGTGTATTAATGGGAGATCTCCTCAAAATCTGGGTTTCGCATTAAGGCTTGCTAATTGCATACTTAGAAATAAGATCTTGTATATAATTTCTAATTGTTAATCGAAAAGGGAGAGGGCACAGGAAACAGCGATTAGGAATTGGATATTTCTTTAACCTGCCAACCTGACAATCCATGAAAGAAATTCCAAGAAATGGCGAAGTATGGAAAGAGGATGGACGGGCTTCCAAATGCAGTGACAATGTTTCCACAGGAGACATGAGGACCCGACGGTCAAATTTTATGTATTAGAAGTTTTTGGTGCAAAATGTGTACCACGGAAGAGGGCATGATAGGTAGATTGTAATACGGAAGACGGTATGATGTGAGTCTGGTTGTAAATTTGTCTATCACGGAAGTCGGGGTACTATTTGCAGGTCATGGAACAATAGAAGTGCAATCTAGAGCCCGCCTACCCGAGAATCCGCGGTCGGAGAAGTGGTTGGGTATGGAATAAGCAGTTGGTCAGTGTCGTGATATAAAAGAACGAGTGCAAACGTGAACCTGCAAGTCCACCTACCCACGTAGCTAGACATTTTTGGAAAAACGACTAAGTGACGAGAAAGGTAAAGTACAAGGAAAAGAGAAACGGATATTTGGTTAAGTATAGAAGATGGAAAAGAAGGGATAATATATTCACATCTATAATAGATATTTCATTTCCTAGAAAGATCTTTTCTGCATGTTTCTAGAGAAGTTATATACTTATTGCATATACTTGGAAAGAAGTGTGAAGGTGTTGGGCATAGAAAACAACAACTAGGAACTGGAAATTGTCTGAACTCAGAAACCCGACGATCCATGAAAGAGATTGCAAGAAATGGTCATGGAAAGCGGTCAAACAGGTTTCAAAATAGGCTGACAAGGGTTCCCGAGGAAACATGAGGCCCCGACGGTCAAATTGTATTGATTGGAACTTTTGAGTGCATATTGTGTAACACGGAAGAGGGGTTGATGTAGGAATCCGAAAGACAGGCTTCAAAATAGGCTGGCAAGGGTTGTCGAGGAGACATCTGGGCCCGACGGTCAAATTGTATTCATCGGAACTTTTGAGTGCATATTGTGTAACATGGAAGAGGGGATGATGTAGGAGTCCTGAACCCACAAGTCCACCAACCCGCACAGCTAGACATTTTTGGAAAAATGACTAAGTGATGAGAAAGATAAAGTACAGGGAAAAGAGAAATGGGAATTTGGTTAAGTATAGAAGACGGAAAAGAAGGGCTAATATATTCACATCTGTAATAGATATTCCATTTCCTAGAAAAATCTTTTCTGCATGTTTCTGGAGAAGTTATATACTTATTGGATATACTTGGAAAGAAGTGCCAAGGTGGTGGGCACAGAAAACAGCAACTAGGAATTGGAAATTGGATGAACCCACCAACCCGACGATCCGTGAAAGAGTGCAAGAAATGGCTATGGAAAGCGGTCGGACAGGCTTCAAAATATGTTGACAAGGGTCCCGGAGGAGACATGAGGGCCCGACGGTCAAATTGTATTGATCGAAACTTTTGAGTGCATAATGTGTAACATGAAAGAGGGCTGATGTAGGAGTCTGGAAGTCAATTTGTATATCTTGGAAGGGGGGGGGGGGGGGGGGGGGGTTGTTTGCGGGTCAATGAACACTGGAAGTGCAATCCGCATGTTCGGGAATCCACAAGCAAAAAAATTTGGGTAAGTATGGAATTGGAGGCGCGAAAGAGATTCCAAGAAATGGAGAAATATGGAAAGTGGACGCAGGGGCTTGAAAACGGGGTGACAATAGTTCCCCAAGAGACGTGAGTACCCGAAGGTCAAATTGCAGGTCTCAGAACTTTCGTGTGAAAATTGTGTATCATTGAAGAGGGTATGATGTGGGAGTGCGGCATAAAATATGTATATCACAGAGGTCCGGGTGTTGTTTGCAGGCCACGGAACAATGGAAGTGCAATATAGAGCCCACCTACCCAGGAATTTGTGATGGGAAAAGTGCCTAGGCATCGAATGGCTAATGGTTGGTCGGAGTAGCATTTTCGGAAAAACGACTAAGTAACGAGAAAGAGAGAGTAGAGGGGGAAAAGAAATGGAAATTTGGTCAAGTATAGAAGAGGGAAAAGATGGTCCAATATATTCAAATCTGCAATAGATATTCCATTTCCTGGCAAGATAGTTTATGTGTGTTGCTGGAGAAGTTGTATACATATTGCATATACTTGGAAAGAAATCTGAAGGTAGCAGGCATAGGAAACAACAACTAGAAATTTGAAATTTCTTGAAGCCGCGAACTCGACGATCCGCCAAAGAGATGTCAAGAAATGGTCAAGTGTGGAAAGCAGTCGGATGGGCTTCAAAATAGGGTGGTGGGTTCCCGAGGAGCCATAAGGCCCCGACTATCAAATTGTATATCGAAACATTTCGGTGCAAAATGTGTAACACAAAAGAGGGGATGATGTGGGATTCTAGAAGTAAATATGCATATCGCAGAAGTCGGAGTGTTGTTTGATGGTCACGGAACAATGGAAAGTGCAATTTAGACAAAGGGGAAGCGCTAGGTCGAAACGCATGAATCCGCCAACCCGCGCAGCAAGACATTTTTAGAAAAACGACTAAGTAACCAAAAAGAGAAACTACAGGGGATAAAAGAGTGGGAAAATAGAAAGGCAGAGGGCAATTTTCGTAAGCGCGGATTGGTTTCAAACAAGCCCCATTGTTGCAAAAGCATCATTTTCTAGTAATTGTCAGCAAATGTTTTGTTGAAGATTAGATTTTATTGCAACTTGTGGGAGTAAGTGTGTTCTTGATACATTCTTCCATCACTGGAACATATATTTTAACTTAAGTATTAAACTTATTGCATTATGGGTTGTTCACATTAAAGATTAATAATTACATGTCTACAAACAAGAATGATGATCTTGTTGCAACATTGTGATTTGGTATTGCTATGTTCTATCTGCATTACAAATAGAATTGAACGTTGGTTTGAAACTGTCTTAAATTCATTTTTTGTTTCCATAAAAGCATGATGGATCGATAGAGTGCATTGTCATATAATTGTTAGATGCTCCATTTTAGAACAATTTACCTAAGCAAATACAATATCGAAGAACTACGAGACTACCAAACCATGCCAATGAGAAGAGGTGTTAAATCCAGAAAAGAAGCAGCAACCAAGATTCCAGGGAAAAAAGTTTAATAGTAAATCCATTAAAAAAAAAAGAATATTGAGCACTATATATCTATCCTTGGAAATTGGACCGAGTTCTTTGGGTCAAAACATTGAACATATCTGCCATAAACACAGGCACAGGATCTGCAACATGCAGGAGCCATCGAGATGCTCTTCAAGATGCATACAAAATTGATTACCATGTTTTTTTTTAGGAAATCCTTCTAGTCTTATCCTCGATGGATCATCCTATGGTAAAATTGATAGTTTTGAGAAGCTTCCCATGAGGAAGAAGACAAAAAATGTTGCAGGGCAAACGGAATAGCCCTTAACCGAAAGTAGGGACACACCAAGAAATCATCTCCCCACAGTCGAAAACTTCAGGGACACAGGTTGCACGTGCAATTCGAGAGGCCCAAATTAGTCCATTCTAGGTGGAAGGAGATGACTAGTAGGAATATGCCTTGCACCAGTGGGAGTTCTGATCCTCATTCCCTAAGATGTTGATTGTATATCTAGAGAATAGGACAATGGTCCCGCAATTGAATAGTTTTTTGGCTTGAAATATATCTTTGGGAGCATCAATAGATCATTTATTTACAGTGAAATACTTTCGCCCAGAATAGACTAATTTGGACCTCTGGAATTCCTACTTTCGAGTTGCAACGCGGCAATTGCGTTCAATGGCATTTTCTTTTCTGAAACTCCTTTTAGTGTTGTCAAGACCGCCATCGTCGAGCTGGGAAGTACCATCGGTTATGGTTGATTTCAATTTGGGTGCATGAGTGGGAACAATATATGCATTTCCATCATCCATTGTTGTATCATCGTCCATCAGATCATCTTCTTCTAGCTCGGAATCCATCGCATCAACCTCTGTGCCATCCATCAATGCAACTGGACAGGTTGTCTGAGGAGGTAGGTTTTCTTTGGAATTCTTTGGCTTGAAATATATCACTCGGTGCACCAACAAACCATCTCCTTTTTTTCTCCTGGGCGGAGGGAGATGAGTAGTAAGAATATACCTTGGAATACTGGAACCTCTGGTGATCATGCCCGAAGGTATTTACTGTATCTGGACAGAACTGTTGCTATAAGTTAACAAGAATTTCCATTTTCTCCAGACAATGTTTGAAATGAAAATTGGGGAGGGATAATATAACCCCCCACAAATCTTTGTTTAATGTGTATCAATGGAAGATCTCCTCGAGCCTTTCATTGATCAATGACAATCTCTGTTCATTCGTAATGAGTTGTTACCATTAAAGCTTACTAATTGCATATTTAGAAAAAAAGTGCGAAGGTGGCAGTGACGGAAAAGAGCGATTAAGAATTAGAGATTTCTTAAAGGCGCCAATCGGTCGACGCACGAAAGAGATTGCATCATGTTTGAAATGAATACATGGAAAGGATAACACTGTTCTCCGCAAATATTGATTTAATTTGTATTAATGACAATTATTATGTGGCCTTCCGGACATTAATGACAATCTTAACGGTTCATGCAAGATGAACTACTAGCATTAAAGCTTAATAATTGCATATCTAGAAAGAAATATGAAGGTAGCGGGGATGGCGAAGAACGACTAAGCATAGTACATTTCGTCCACCCGCCAACTCATGAAACACATTCCAAGAAATGCCCAAGTATGGAAAGAGGTCGGGCGGGTTACAATAAAAAAAAGGGTCACAAGATATACCCAAGAGACGTGAGGGGTCGATGGTCAAATTGTATGTCACAATGCATATTTCAGCCATCAATTTGTATATCACGAAATTCCAGGTGTTGTTTGTACATAGGGGAACAGTGGAAGCACAATGTTGAGTAAGCAATTTGTATAATGCGGAACTTCGAGTGTTGTATATAAAAGAAGGACACATTTGGAAAAAGGAAGAAGTAAATAGAAAACGAAAGAAAACGAGATGAACGGGAACTTGTTTTCTAATTTGTAGATCGTGGAAGTTCGGGTGTTGTTTACAGGCGGCGAAACAATGGAAACGCAATGTTGAACCCGCCTATCCAGGAACCCGCGATTCAAAAATTTTGTTCAATATGAAATGGGGAAGTGGTCGGTCGAGCTGGTGATATAAAGTAACAATGGAAATCTGAAGACGTGAATCCGCCAACTCCCGCACCTAGACATTTTCTGAAAAACGAGTAAGTAACCAGAAAGGGAAAGTAGAGGGCAAAAAAAAGGGGATGGCAATTTTTAGAAGCGAGAATTGGTGTAAGAAATCCCCATTGATGGTATTAAAAGTAACTATGAAGTGCATTAAACATGTTAATAGGTTCTTTAATCAAGGACTAGATACAGCGAGTGATGTATATGGTTTCCAAGATCAGTTTGTATAAGAGAAGCGTCGAAAAGTTACAAGAAAATCAATTTTTGGATGTTTAAGTAAATTTTTTGTACTATTAGCTTCATCACAAGAATAACAACGACGAATTTGAATTTTAATGTCTTCTTGTTCATATGATAGTTCCATTAGACTTCACGTAGTATATATTCTTTTATTTCAAATTAATCTAGGGAATTAATTTTGCTAAGTTCATCGATCAAGGAAAAGTGCTAAAAACGAGATAAAGGGCAATTTGTTTGCTAATTTGTAGATCGCGGAAGTATGGGTGTTGTTTGCAGGCGGCGGAACAATGGAAACGCAATGTTGAACCTGCCTATTCAGGAACCTGCGATCCAAAAAGTTTGTTCAATATGAAACGGGGAAGCGGTCGGTCGGGCTGGTGATATAAAAGTAAGTGGAAATCTGAAGACGTGAATCCGCCAACTCCCACACCTGGACATTTTCTAAAAAACAAGTAAGTAACCAGAAATGGAAAGCAGATGGAAAAAAAGAAAGGGGATGGAAATTTTCAGAAGCAAGAATTGGTGTAAGAAAGCCCCAATGATGGTCTTAACAGTAACTATGAAGTGCAGTAAACATGTGAATAGGTTCTTCAATTAAGGAATAGATACAGCAAGCCATACTTATAGTTTCCAGGATTTGTTTCTATAAGAGAAGCGTCGAAAAGCTACAAGGAAATCATTTTTTGGATGTGTAAGTAAAGTTATTGTACTTTCAACTTCACCACAAGTATTAACAATGACAAATTTGAATTTTAATGTCCTCTCGTTGATATTATAGTTCCATTGGACTTCGCATAGTATATATTCTTTTATTTCAAATTATTCCAAGGAATTAATTTTGCTAAGTTCATCGATCAAGGAAAAGTGCTAAAAACGAGATAAAGGGGAATTTGTTTTCTAATTTGTAGATCGTGGAAGTATGGATGTTGTTTGCAGGCGACGGAACAATGGAAAAGCAATGTTGAACCCGCCTATCTGGTAACCCGCCTATTCGAGAACCCGCAATCCAAAAAAATTGTTCAATATGAAACAGGGAAGCGATCGGTCGCGTTGGTGATATAAAAGTAAGTGGAAATCTAAAGACGTGAATCTGCCAACTCCCGCACCTAGAAATTTTCCGAAAAAACGAGTAATTAACCAGAAATGGAAAGAAGATGGAAAAAAAGAAAGGGGATGGAAATTTTCGGAAGCAGGAATTAGTGTAAGAAAGACCCATTGATGGTCTTAACAATAACTATGAAGTGAACTAAACATATGAATAGGTTCTTCAACTAAGGAATAGATGCAACGAGCCATGCTTATAGTTTCCAGGATATGTTTGTATAAGAGAAGTGTTGAAAAGCTACAAGGAAATTAATTTTGGGATGTGTAAGTAAAGTTATTGTATTGTTAGATTCATCGCAAGTATTAACAACGACGAATTTGAATTTTAATGTCATCTCGTTGATATGATAGTTCCATTGGACTTCGCATAGTATATATTCTTTTATTTCAAATTATTCCAGGAGATTAATTTTGCTAGGTTCATCGATCAAGGAAAAGTGCTAAAAACGAGATAAAGGGGAATTTGTTTGTTAATTTGTAGATCGTGGAAGTCCAAGTTTTGTTTGCAAATGGCGGAACAATGAACACACAATGTTGAACCTACCTATCCAAGAACCCATGATCCAAAAAGTTTTTCAATATGAAACTAGGAAGCGGTCGATCAGGCTAGTGATATAAAAGTAAGTGGAAATCTGAAGATGTGAATCCGCCAACTTCCGCACATAGAGATTTTCTGAAAAATGAGTAAGTAACCAGAAATGGAAAGAACAGGGAAAAAAGAAAGGGGATGGTAATTTTCGGAAGCGGGAATTGGTTTAAGAAATCCTCGTTTATGGTTTTAACAATAACTATGACGTGCATTAAACATGTCAACAGATTCTTCAATCAAGGAATAGATACAGCGAGCCATGCTTAGAGTTTCCAGGATCTGCTTGTATAAGAGAAGCCTCGAAAAGCTACAACACAATCAATTTTTGGATGTCTAAATAAAGTTATTGTAATTTCAGCTTCACAGCAAGTATAACAACGACGAATTTGAATTTTAATGTCCTCTTGTTGATATACTAGCTCCATTGGACTTCCCATAGTATATATTCTTTTATTTCAAATTATTCCAGGAGATTAATTTTGCTAAGTTCATCGATCAAGGAAAAATGCTAAAACGAGCCACATACTACATTTGTGTCACTAAGCTTATATTAAAGGGCAAAGCATGTCCTCTATAGTCTTTAATATCATAGAAAAACTGTGAAGATCCTGAATGTATTATTAATTTTCCATGACGAAGCATACAACCAAGATCCAAGTAAACACCAAACAAGACTCAAGCAAGATCCCACAAGGTTCCATAGAGCAACACGCATCGACCTTTGCATCAAACAATTTGATATATAAAAAAAACACATCGTGGCATTGGTTTTCTCTTACATATGGTATATGTTCCCATGAGAAAATAACTGGGGCCATGGGATATGAACAAAAGTCTGTCAATATGTTTCCTACCAAAGCTTGATATGATTTTTATTTTTATTTTTTTCAGTCGATATGCAATATTACATTGTCCTCATTTAAGAAAATTTTGTTATGTATCCGAAAGTCGTGCAGCATGTAGACATTGTTTGTATTTTTTTGTAGGTATGCTTCATATGACAATTCTGCTAACCCAGGAAGCACATATTGTAACAGAGGTTGTCTAATTGTAGAATGCACGATTGTGTTGCCCACGGTTCAGATGGCAGCATTGAGGCAATGTCCATATATGTATGGAAATTTTTCATTGCATCGCAAACAATCAATCGTATCATCACTTATCAAATCAGAAGCAGAAGCAGGAGAGTTTCATTTCGCACATACAGGCTCAAAGGGGGTCGAGTATGCATCCGTTGTAACCAAAACACCTTCAACCTAGAAATGTGAGCATAGCAATTAATATATTGAACAATATAATATACAAGTGCACCCAAAAAGAAATAAAAAAATAAAAAAAACCGCAGAAATTTGGTGAAGGCTATTTGTATGAGCAAAGTGAGGATGAATCTGTAGATGTATACGCACAACAGTTGTAGAGATAGTTATTTTCTTGAGATCCTATACTATGTCTGCTCTCAATTATGTTACAAATGTTGCTTGGGTTGTGTGAAAGATCCTTTCTCTACATCCCTTTTCTTTGTTATATTTTTGAAGAGCATAAGTGGAAATTGCCCTTTATGCAATTGTTGTTCCATTGAAAAAAACAAATTTGAATAGGTATCAAACAATTCCAACTACAACATGGAATAGTGCAATATTTTTGTAACTTAACTGAGATACATGGACATGCGAAAGTAAAGGACAAAACTGGATATGGAGAATGGTATCACTGCCTTGTCATTGTCTGACTCTCCATATTTTATATGGAGAATGTGTTGCAAGCCAAGTTTTCTCGCGAGTGTGATAGTTGCACCAATGGTTCTGATTGGGTAAATGTCGTTGCTATGTGCAAGTTGGATGATAGTTGCATCCAGGACAAAACGATATCATGAACAAATAGCGAGAATGTTTTCCACAATACTTGTTTCTTTGAGCGAAATAATCCGATCACAATCACCATGGTCATATACTATTTTAGGCAATATATTAAAATTTGTAATGGATATCCCATTACCTGACAATATCTTTTCCGCATGTTTATGGACAAGTTGTGCAGGAATAGTCAGTGTGACTATCATCATGACCTCCTTGTCTTTCATGTCATCACGCATAATGGATCTAATTTTGTTTGCCTTGCCCAAGTAGGTGTTATAGACCACCATTATTTCCCTGATGAACACTTGTCCAGTTCGGCGGTTGTCTAACTCTCCATATTTTATATGGAGAATGTGTTGTGAGCCAAGTTTTCTCGTGAGTGTGACAGTTGCACCAATGGTTCTAATTGGGTAAATGTTGTTGCTATGTGCAAGTTGGATGATAGTTGAATCCAGGACGAAACGATATCATGAACAAATAGCGAGAATGTTTTCCACAATACTTGTTTCTTTGAGCGAAATAATCCGATCACAATCACCATGGTCATATACTATTTTGGGCAATATATTAAAATTTGTAATGGATATCCCATTACTTGACAATATCTTTTCTGCATGTTTATGGACAAGTTGTGTAGGAATAGTCAGTGTGACTATCATCATGACCTCCTTGTCTTTCATGTCATCACGCATAATGGATCTGATTTTGTTTGCCTTGCCCAAGTAGGTGTTATAAATGACCATTATTTCCCTGATGAACACTTGTCCAGTTCGGTGGTTGTTCAAGCCCCCTATTGATAGTATTTTGGGTGTTACAAGTTTAGACCTGGCGACAATTTTTTAACGGGAAAAGTAAAGTGAATGGTAGTGTGCATTATTTTTTTGTTTTATTTTTTTCCTGGCATAAATTTACAAGTAGACGCACAAATTGGGTGAACTATGGAGCGAGAGTTTTGCAACTAGACCTCTTAGTCTGCGGAACCTACGTTATGTTCGGTGTCTTGCTTGTACTTGTTGATACTTCTTGTGAACTAAAAAGTATGTGTTGCAGATGACATCATCATATTCACCATGTCATAGATGAATAAATAGTTGAGGATATTTGTTTGGTAAACATACTAGTAACATAATGTTTGCATCTTTACCTTTGGCCTTGTCAGTATGCTGATGTATGGGATGACTGATTGCTCATGGCCATGTCACTAGTCCAACGTTTTCTAATGCAAGCATGTGTAGATGAACATTAGAAGGACTAAACAAGTATATGCATTTTATATTGTCCATAATTGTTCTTAATGTCACATGCAGGGTGGAAGGAGATGGAATACGAAATAGGGTGTCAAGGGATACTCAAGAAACATGAGGAGCAGAGGGTCAAATTGTATGCCTCGGATTTTTTGACTGAAAAAATGTGTAACTGTAAACAAGGGGTGATGGCAGGGCACGACGGCCAATTTTTATATCACGGAACCTCAGAAGCCGGAGGCGCAATCTTGAACCCGCCAGCCCGGCACCCGCAATCGACAAAGTGGGTAATTATGGAATAAGGTAGAAGCGTGACCATAAATGTGAACCCGTGAGCCCACCAACCCGTGCACCAAGGCATGTTCGGAAAGACGACTAAGTAGAGCAATTAGAAAGCAAAAGGGATAATAGAAAATGGAAAAAACAGAAATGGGGAGGGCACAAAGGCCCATTGTTGCCAAATCATCATTTTCTAGTCCAATATTATATGCCCCCACCCGCTTTGTATATTTAATTTACTAGCACAGTTGGTATACCTTTTTGAATATTGTACCACAGACCCCTCTGATGTTGCATACAAGAATTCATCTTCTTATCCAACCAATCTGTTTCTTCCAAGGTAGCAATGTCGAATATACAATGGACATGAAGGCAAGTTAGTATGAAGAAAGACATGTAAAATAAATAAATACAGTTCTATTTATTTCAATGTAACAGCAACAAGAATACGATTCACATGAGAATAAGCAGAAAGATACGTAGTATATACATACAACAAAAAAGTTGCAAAGCAGTAGAACAAGTAGAACAAATACACAAACAATAAATGAAATACTCAACACTAGAATATGAAATAAGAGTACATTTATGCACCTCTATAACTCATTCTCTACGTTCGCACCAAAGAGTCCATCGTCCTCTCCATCCATTCTGTTTTTTTTAATGTAGCAATTCAGGAAAAATACAATGGACATGAAGGAAGTTAGTATGCAGGAAGAAATGTAATGAAGATAAGTTATTATGTAGGAAGATACGCAATATCTACATACAATAAACTAGGTGAACACATATACAGACAATAAATGAAATACAAAAAAACAGAATATGAAATAACGGTACAAGCATGTGCTTTTGTATCTTCTCTTCCACCACTGCAGTCAAGACTATGTCATTTTCTCCAGCTATTATGTTTGTTTGAATGTGGGAACGCACAAAATACAATGAACATGAATAGAATTCGGTATGCACCGAAGAACAAGTAATATGCACATGTAGTAAATGAGAATCAACAAATAGAATAAAATATAGTCAGAAACATGAACCTTTTCTTTTCTCCATCCATGGTTGTAAATATATAAAGTTTTTCCCTGCCCAAAATATATTACAAGCCACAAAATATTAAGAAATTAAATTCTTTTGGTTTTCTATGGAAAAGTTTCCAAATATGCTTCTAGACATGGAAATATAATTTTGCAGTATCTTTGGTCTACATATCATATCTCAAGTACAAGCATGTCAGTAGAAATAAGCAAACATTCTTACTTGCAAACTGCAAACACTGAACAACAAAGAAGGAATAGAAAATGAAATTGTGGCATGGAAACTTACTCCAAAACGATGAAAGGCAGAAGCGCAGGTCGAATTGTGAACCAAACAACAACAAGCAGCAACCGACGAACCAGCGAAGAAGAAGCACCCACCGAACCAGTAAACAATGTATGTAGCTTCAACGATGACGAAATTGCATTATAAGCCTAGAAGAAGTATGAAAGATACAATGCATATTCAACTAGCGGTGGACAACAATATTGTCCAAATTCACTTCAACATTGTATGGAAAATTTCGAGGAAAAATGTACTCCTAGAAGCCTATTTAGATAAACATTTAAGGCTTTCAGGTTGTCTAAGGGCCTCGCAGTATGAAAACATTTAAGTTGTTAGGCATGTTTCAGGACCTCACGCCATGTAAATATTTAAGTTGCCAGGCCTATTCAAGCACCTCAAAAAAAGTGTCAATGATCTAAACCTTCGGTATGCAAACATTTAAATACAAATACAAAGGACTAATAATAATAGAACAAATACATTAATAAAAATAATATTAATAATAATAATAATAACCTCGCAATAAGACCTCGATTCTATTATCCAACAACAAGATCATGACATACATGGGTTTTTTTATAATAAATATATAAATAAATAAATAATTTTTTTAGTTATGTAGTTTGAACAATAGAAATTATGCAAAAATTTATAGTCAAACAAAAAACTAATATAAAGTCAACGAATTATCGATCACTATAAACTTTGGATATCTAAACATTTCAATATGAATGGTACAAATAAAAAAACATACTGCACAAGATAAAACTTTGGATATTGCAACACATAATTCATTGGGAATAGCGAAGTTGGCAATAAGACCTCAAATCTATCATTCAATCAGATCATGACATATATGGGTTTTTTTGTTATATAAAAAATAATGCTTTTAGTTCTGTAGTTCGAACATTAGAAAGTATGCAAAAATTTGTAGTCAAACGACAAACTAATATAAAGTTAATGAATTATCAATTGCTATAATCCCTCTACGCCTTTGGCAAGGACTAATAAGTATTGTGATATCCAAAACTTTTAGTCACTATTTGTAGAGATAAAAGTGGATTTCTTTAGAAAAAACAAATAAAGGGAGATGGGATATTTCTTTTGGAAAAAACAAATTAATAAAATTTATAAGAGAGATTAAAAAGTAATTTATATAAAAAAATATTTGTTATTAAAATATTTTGAATAGGTATAAGTTTAAATTAATTTATTTTATTTATATTTTTTTAAGTTGATATGTTTTATATAATATTAAATATAAGATATTAATTTTTTCTCAAATATATATATTTTTTATTCTATGTTATAAAATGTTTTTACTTTAATCGAATTTTAAAATTAATTATAAACATATTTATAATGTAAACAGTTTATTATAAGTTTAAAGGGGTTGGATCCAATGGTGGAAAGCTAGGAGTTTTTCACTCTTAGGCAAGGTTCAATTTTCGTGAGGGCTTTACCTAAAGGCATGGGGGCACCTTGAGGTAGTGGTCGAATGTGTGGTTGCACCCAAAGATGTTATATTAAATGGTATCGTGACCCATGCACACATAAGTGGATCAAAGCCCACCCCCATGTCCAAATTTTAAAGTCTCTATGGTGTAGAGTAGTCGTTGAGGGAGTGCGCTATTAAGTCACTCTGTAAGTGAAGTCACCAGTTCAAAACCTCTGGGGACACCTCAAATCCATCCATATTAAGAGTTGGTATGATCCAAATCGGATGCGATCCCCGAGTAATTTTGACAGCTTAGATACCCCTAGATCATGACAGCTCACCAATTCCACAACTCAAGAATATTTAACTAAAAAAATTATAAAATAACATTATTTAAAAACAAAAAAGAAATGATTATAGTTCATAATTTAAAAAATATTAAAAAATTAACAAATTAAAACTATCCATTAATTAAAAAATATGAAATAAAATAAAACATAATATTTATTTAAGATAATGAAGAACTAAAATTTACTTGCAAGATATTACTAAATTATATATATATATATATTTGTACAATTTATATATTTTATATAACAAAGACTTATATAATATTATGATAATAAAAAATTTAGATAATGAAAATCATAGTATTATTTGAAAATAGATTAAAAAATTTAAAAATGAAAATTCAACATTAATATTGACTATGATAATTGTTATAGTTTTTTTTCATTTTCATATTCCAATTTTCAAACAATGTTATATAATCACATAAGAAAAATTATTGAAAAGAACCTACCTTCTAGTGACTAGTCACTTAACCTTACAATTATAATGGTCTCTTTCTTAGAAATTGACATTTTACCTAGAACGAGCATAATGGTGATAAACCATTTATAAGCAAGCATTGCATTCCCTACATTTAAGAGTGTTAACACTTTTAAGTGGTGTAATGCACTAAATGATATTCTAAATGTGCAATCAATCAAAGACATTAAAGGCAAAGGACATGAGCCACATAGGTTTTTTAACCCTTGTATGCAAAAGAGACTTTACATTAAGGTTAATCTCTCAAAATATCTTAAGGAGTTAAATTAACTATAGGGGAAGGTCTTAAGGAAACTAATTAGTATATCAATATGCATAGTACCTACTTTAAGTGCCAAATCTATAATTCTAAAATTAATGATTAACCCTTGATGATTAAGGGCGAGATCCATGAAGTTCAATATTAGACAAATGCTCCCAAAGTTAAGGCCTATAAGGCATCCCCTACTACAAAAGGAGAAGATTGGGTCCAAGTTGTTAAGAAATTCCACAGTTCCAAAGGAGCCATCGACAAAGAGTCTAGGCACTTCAAAGTTGACTCCTTCCAAACTTGTGGCCTCAATTGTAGGGAAATACCATGTTCCTTCCTCTCGTGCTACATCCTCTCATAAGAGGCATGCTTAGGGCTCGGTCTCTGCCTCCAATTCAAAAACCTTGAGCCAACAATGACCCTAGATGTATAAGCATTACCAACGACAACCCAAAATAATATTATTTTTCCAAACCTCTATAATCCCTTGGTGGGCTTGAGGGGAGATGAGATGGGTATCCATGTTCAAGGTTAGGGATGAAGTGTACGGAATGAAACATTAGGTTCTTTATAGGCCTGATTATAAAATATATGGTTCTCACAAATCTATTAGTGATTTCATATTTAGACATCATATGTTTACATGAGGTTAAGTTTGTAGGATTTTTGTTAGGTATATCCCTTCACTTTATTTAGCCTTGTATTATTAGTTTTTATATTAATCATATAGTGGGGAAAGGTAGACTAGATTATTGTGTTTCACCTTATCTTGCTAACCATGTCATTCATCATGGATTTGACCCATAACATTGAGTGGTGTGGCCATTGCTTAGTATGGATGATGCAGTGGTTAGCCTCACCAATGATGTTGATGAGAGAGCATTTTTTTATGGTTCACTTGTTGATGAAAAACAAGGAATTGAATAACTCTACATTGAATTGATTTTATTAAAGTGAGCCACATATAAATACAATGAGATATGACCTATGGTTCAATCTGATGACTCTTCCTATTCACCTATGACTCTTCATATTTCCCATAAATTAGTTTTTGCAATATATCATAATCCCAAGGATTAGGTATCTAACATCCCCCCCACCTTAATCCGAATGAGTGTTTATAAGTCCAAGCATCTTTCTAAACTTTTCTCTTCCAAGCGCTTTGGTGAAGATTTCTACAAAGTTCTTAGTTGTGGAGCAACATATCATATGAATGGTCTTGGCCTCTAAATGATGTTGAATCAAATGGTACTTTGTGTTGATGTTTTTTATTTGATCATGGAATCTAGGATTCTTGGCCAACTTGAATGAAAAAGTGTTGTCAACCAAAGGTGGAGTATCATTCAACTATTTCTCCTGCAAATCCTCTAGTATCTTCCTAGGCCACACAATCTCCTTTGTTTCCTTTACAACAATTACTTGTTCTACCTCTGTAGTGGAATCTATTAGAATGAATTGTTTGCATTATCTCCAAGTGATAGTTGTTTATCCAAGACTCATGAGGTGTCCTAGATTAGACACTCCATTCTCCTCATCCCCATCAAAGTCAAAAAAATTATGTCCAACTAGTTTAAATTCCTTCACCTTAAGGTATTTGAACCCAAAGTCTTGATTTCCCTTCAAGTACCTTAGAACTCTCTTTGCATCACATTAATGTCCTTCACGAGATTTTTGCACGAACCTAGAAAGGCTCCCAACTGCAAATAAAATATTTGGTCTAGTAGTGGTAAGGTAGATAAGACTCCCCACAAGCAGTCTATATTTAGTTGCATCCTCAAATTCATTCCCTTATTTTGATGTTAGCTTCAAATGTTGTTCCATTGGAGTAGAAAAATAATTACACTTAGCCATGCCAAATCGATTCAACAACTCTCCAATGTTCTTTTAATGGGAGATGAATATATACCTTGGATTTTGAGTTACTTCAGTACCCAAGTAGTAGTGATGTCGTCCCATGTTTTTCATCTCAAAACCATTCTTCAATTATCTCTTTATTGATGCAATATATGTTTCATTGTTCCCTGCTATCAAAAGATCATCTACATACACCACAAGACATACAATACTTTTTCCAACTTTCTTGACAAACAAAGTTGCATCATCAAGATTAAAATGTTTGAAATTGATCTTCAAAAAATGTTCAATTATCTTTCCATACCATGTGTGAGGTGCTTTCTTTATGCCATACAGATACTTGATGAGCTTGCATACCTTATGTTCTTGACCCTTCACTTCAAATCCTTCTAGTTGAGACATGTAAACATTCTCTTTCAAATCTCCATTTAGGAAAGATGTATTCACACCCATGTGATGAATCTTCCACCTATTTTGTGCAACCAAATCCAATAATGCATGAATGGTATCCCATTTTGTTGTGGGGGAAAAATTATCCTCATATTTTCTATCTTCATTCTATGCATATCATTTCGCCACAAGATTCACCTTATGTTTGTCAAGTGAGCCATTTGATTTGTATGTGTTATTGCAGACCCACTTACAACTAATTGTTTTGGTTCCAAATGGAGATTCCACCAACTTCCTTGTCCCATTCTTGATGAGAGCATCATACTCCTTTTGCATAGCTTCTTTCCACTCATCATGAGAAACAACTTCTTCAAAGGAAGTTGGTCCAAAATTAGTAGATAAATTCAATTCATAATTAGTAGATATTGGTCCATATCATTGACATCACTTGAATCTAAATCATCTACATTATCTTCTTTTGTTGAACTTTTGATTCCTATATTTCCAACCACATTAGGACAAACATTTTCAAGGGTCTTTATGAGCCACTATGGACATTTCTATGATGGTATAGATTGCTCAGTTGATTGATATGGTGTTTCATTCTCATCAAGGTTCATCATTGCATCCATCTCAATCACATCAACCAATTGAACATCTTGTTCTGATGAAGTGTTTGGGTCTTCTACATGAGGGTGAGATGGCACTTCAAAAGGAGATTGCAAAGATTGATCCAAGATAGCAATCCCCCCTTCAATATGTGGAATCACATTATCAAACTCATGATATGTCTTTACATGGGTAAAGCTATCAAGATGATCAAGTTGTCACTCAATAGTCTTGTCATTCTTAGTGGATTCAATAAAAAACACATCTTCGGAAAGAATGAACATTTTTTTACCTCGTTGTAAAGACGACATGCCTTGGTGGTATTTGAGTATCCCAAGAAGATGCACTTTTGACTCCTTTCATCTAGTTTTTTATTTTCTCCTTAGGAATTAAAGCATAACAAGTGGAACCAAAGACCCTAAGATGTCTCACCGAAAGAAGGCATCCATACCACATTTCATAAGGAGTATTTTTCCCAAGAGCATGAGATGGACTCATGTTTGTCGCATACACTGCACACAGAACTGCATCAGCCCAAAACATCAACTTCACATTCTAGAAAAATAGCATGGAACATACCATATTCAAGAGTGTCATGTTCATTCTTTTTGCTACACCATTCTACGAAGGATTGTATGGGACAATGATTTGATGCTTGATTCCAAGTTGGAAAATTGATCCAGGTGGATATCAGTGGCCACCCACCTTTTCCAACTGGCTCAAAATAGTTTTTTGGCAATTTTGGTAATTTACTATTTTTAGCAGTTTTTAACTTCCGGGGCCATTTTGAGGGCCTAAATGAAGGTTTTTTGGGATCGAGATTCTCAATGATATCTGAAGGCTCTAATTGAGCCCCCTAAATTAATATCCTCAATGATACCTTTCCAACAATCTATCGTGCACCCCAAACGGAGATCGAATGCCAAAGTTACACCCTCGGGAAGTTGATACACCAAACTACCCAAAACGGGGTCCACAAAACTGTTGGCTTTTCATCTTCCAGGGTTAGGGTTTTGGATGTTCTTTATGATAAAAAATGCCTTTGGAACCTCATTGTAAAATCATCTTCTTGCGAATGCGAGTAGCGGACACATCTCTTCTCAGAGATAAGCTGACACCATTCTAGCGAGTCTTTCACTATGTATTTTTACAGTCTTTGTACATTTTCGCTCATTAATAGAAAACTGTGTATTAATGTATCTTTGTGTTTATGGTTTCATCTCTGATACATTTCTGTTATATTATTGGATATCTGAGATATCTCTGCACATTGCTTTATTACATATTTTCTCTCATTTCGTGCTAAAAAATAATCTGGGTCAATGGTATCAGAGCAGGTTGCTCTTGATCATTTTTTTTTCAGTGCATGTCCCCGACGAGGTCCGAGTATAGAAAGTTGGGTCTCAAGATTATCTCTCTTGAAGACAATCACTCTTGCATGCCCAAGAAACTCTCCATGACGGAAGAAAAGAAAAATGACAGAGCAGACGATTCTATCAATATGTTGCTTGAGCAAGCTCTCACGCAATAGAGGGATGAAATGATGGAGAATTTTTCCCACATCCTTCAAAGCCTTTCGATAGCAACAGACGCATCTTCGTCAAACAAACACTTTAGAAGCACCTCTCCTTTCAAGGTACAAGTTAATTTTGATATTCCCATATTTGAAGGTCAAATAGGTGTGGATGCCCTAGACAAATGGTTAAATCTGTTAGAAGTTATTTCTTTGTTCATAATTTTTTCGACAGGGAAAAGATCACCTTCGCACTCCTTAAATCTCTCCCTCATGTCAAACATTGGTGGGGAACTTACTGGGAGCAAATTTCCACAAAGGAGTCTGGAATATATGGGGCCGAGCCCACTTGGGATTTTTTTGTGGATGTGGTAAAGGAACAGTATTACCCTGTTGGCAAATATGAGGACCAGTACATGAGATGGACCCTACTACAGCAAGAGAGGGGCCAAGCAGTTATGGAGTTCACCAATACCTTCCATACCTTGTGCACCAAGATGGGTATCAAAGACTCTGAACGACATTTGGTTCTAAAATACCGTGGGGCTCTACAAAGATACATCCAAACTAAAATGGATTTTCTAGACATCTCATCACTTGATGTTTCTTATCAATATGTTGTTAAAATCGAGCAGAAATTTAAGCACCAGAACAAACAAGAGTTTGTGATCCGGATTATTTTCGACATGAAATGAGAGAGGAGATATAATAAAGAAATGCACAGAGATATCGTGTATATCCAATAATATAACATAAATATATCATAGATGCAACCATAAACACAGAGATACAGCAATACATGATTTCTATTAATGAAAAAAATGTATAGAGACTGTAAATATACAGAGTGAAAGACTCGCTAGAATGGTGGCAGCTTATCTCTGAGAAGAGATGTGACGGCTACTCACATTCGAAAGAAGATGATTACAATGAGGCTCTGAAGGCCTTTTACAATAAGCAAGAATCCAAAAAACCCTAGACATCCAAAAACCTAACCCTAGGAGATGAAGTGCCAAAAGTCATGTGGGCCCCGTTTGGGTAAGTTAGTACATCAACTTCCCAGGGTCGTAACTTTTGCATACGATCTTTGTTTTAGGCATATGATAGCTCGTTGGAAAGTTAACATCGAGGATATTCATTTGGGGGCTCAATCATGCCTTCGGCTATCATTGAGAACCTCGATCTCGAAAAAGCTTCATTTAGGCCCTCAAAATGGCCCCGGAAGTTAAAAACTGCTAAAAATAGTAAATTGCCAAAATTGCCAGAAAATTGTTTTGAGCCAGTCGAAAAAGGTGGGTGGCCACCGATATCCACCTAGATCAATCCTCTCTCCTTAGGAAGAAATGGTCTCCATTGCGTTGAGTGCTCGAGGGAGAGGGAAAATCGTTTGTTAAATCTGCATCTTGGTGAGTTGTTTGCCATGCTAAAGATGACGTGCTGCTCATTTTGTGGAAGTTTGTCATGAACCTGTTGCTGGAGGGGTTGAATCTGTTCAACCAGTCAGGTTATCTGAGATGATTGTGTGTAGAAGGAATCTTTTTGGTTTGTTGCAATCTTATCGACCTGCTTCTGTTGGATAGAAGGTGCTCGGGCTGAGGTTGTAGTGGTTGCAGTATCCTTATGTTCCCCTTTTGAACAGAGTGTGAAGAAACTGAATTTTGTAGTATGAGATACTACCTTGCGGCACTTTTTAGGTGGAACAGTAGTCGGAACTACCTCTAGTATTCTGTAGAGATGACCCCCCAGAGAAACAATGACACTGTGGGGTCGAGACTCATAAACAACATGGTGCTTCCACATATATGGTTGGCCCAAGAGAACATCACAAATTCTAGTGGGGCAACATCACATAATAGCTCGTCCTTGAAGGGATGGATGTCATATGACAATCGACATTGTTGGATGACACGAATATCTTGTCCTTGGCGAAGCCACCCGATGTTGTATGGTTGTGGGTGTGGTGTTGTCGATAATCCCAACTGTTTTACGACCTCTGTTGAGATGACATTCTTCTGGCTTCCGCTATCAACAATAAAATGCAGCGAGGTCCCCTTCACCCACATCTGTGAATGAAAAAAGTGCTCCCCCTCTTCAGGATCTATTGGTTCTTCTGGTTGAATTGTTGTGGTCACGACAATAGAAGTGGGGTATGTGCCAATGATCTGTCATTTACCAGTAGTTTCAGAATCAGATTATGAATCAGGGTTCGGCTCTTTGTCTTTTATCTCGGCCACCAATGACTGTTTTGAGCGACATTCATCGGTGTTGTGCCAGGGGATTTTTTAGAACTCACACCATTTTTCGGTGTCCTTCTTTGTCTTCCCGTGACCCTTCTTTTCTTGTGTCTTGGACTGGTTTTCAAGAGACTGTTTGTTAGGTTCGTCTTTGTCATACTTCTGTTTTTGCGGATTTGCAGACCTGAGTTCTCATTTGTTCTGGTTATTAAATTTATGCTTGATTTTAACAGCATATCGATAAGAAACACCAAGTGATGAGATGTCCAGAAAATCCATTTCAGTCTGGACGTATCTATGTAGAGCCCCACGGTATTTCAGAACCAAATGTCGCTCGGAGTCTTTGATACCCAGCTTGGTGCGCAAGGTATGGAAGGTATTGGTGAACTCTGGAACTGCTTGGACCCTCTCTTGCCGCAATGTGGTCCATCTCATGTACTGGTCCTCATAGTTGCCAACAAGGTAATATTGTTCCTTTACCGCATCCACAAAAAAATCCCAAGTGGGATCGGCCCCATATATTCCAGAATCCTCTGTGGAACTTTGCTCCCAGTAAGTTTCCCACCAATGTTTGACATGAGGGAGAGATTTAAGGAGTGTGAAGGTGATCTTTTCTTTGTCAAAAAAATTGTGAACAGAGAATTAACCTTCTAGCAGAGTTGACCATTTTTCTAGGGCTTCTGCATCTATATGTCCTTCAAATACAAGAATATCAAAATTAACTTGTGCCTTGAAAGGCAAGGTGCCTCCAAAGTGGCCACTTGATGAAGATGTGTCTGTTGTTATTGACAGGCATTGAAGGATGTGGGAAAAATTCTCCATCATTTCATCCCTCTATCGCGTGAGAGTTTGCTCAAGCAACAAATTGATAAGATCGTCTGCTTCGTCGTTTTTATTTTCTTCTACCATTGAGGGTTTCTTGGGTGTGTGAGAGTGATTGTCTTCAAGAGAGACAAGCTCGATACCCAACTTACTATACTCAGACCTCGTCGGGGAAATGCACTAAAAAAATGATCAAGAGCAGCATGCTCTAATACCATTGATCCGGATTATTTTCGACACGAAATGAGACCGGAGATATAATAAAGAAATGCACAGAGATATCATGTATATCCAATAATATAACAGAAATATATCAGAGATGCAACCATAAACACAGAGATGCAGTAATACGCGATTTATATTAATGAAATAAATGTACAAAGACTGTAAAAATACATAGTGAAAGACTCGCTAGAATGGTGGCAGCTTATCTCTGAGAAGAGATGTGACGGATACTCGCATTCCCAAGAAGATGATTACAATGAGGCTCTGAAGACCTTTTACAATAAGCAGGAATGTCAAAAACCCTAGACATCCAAAAACCTAACCCTAGGAGATGAAGTGTCAAGAGTCATGTGGGCCCCATTTGGGTAAGTTAGTACATCAACTTCCTGGGGTCGTAACTTTTGCATACGATCTCAGTTTTAGGCGTATGATAGCTCGTTGG
The DNA here is from genome assembly GCA_000966675.3 of Picea glauca. NCBI lineage: Eukaryota > Viridiplantae > Streptophyta > Pinopsida > Pinales > Pinaceae > Picea > Picea glauca. The sequence continues at coordinate 190,372 of JZKD02S0021921.1, forward strand.
AAAGGTATCATCGAGGAGATTCATTTTGGGGGCTCAATTATGCATTCAACTATATTTTAGAACCTTTATCTTGAAATGCCTTCATTTAGGCCCTCAAAATGGCCCTGGAAGTTAAAAACTGCTAAAAATAGTAAATTGTCAAAATTGCCAGAAAACTGTTTTGAGCTAGTCGGAAAAGGTGGGTGGCCACCGATATCTACCTGGATCAGTTTGGGTCTGCAAATCTGCAACAACCAAATTATGATAAAGACGTCCCTAACAAATAATCTCACGAAAACCAGTCCAAACCACAGGAAAAGAAGGATCACGGGAAGACAAAGGACACCGGAAAACGGTGTGATTTCCACAAAAGCCCTTGGCACAGCACCGAAGAATGTCACTCAAAACAGTCATTGGTGGTCGAGATCAAATACAAGGATTCAAACCCTGATTCAGAATCTAATTCTGAAAATACTGGTAAAAGACAAATCATCAACGCAGACCCCACTGACATTGTCACGACCACAACAATTCAAATAGAAGAACCAACAGATCCCGAAGAAGTGGAGCGCATTTTTCATTCACATATGTGGGTGAAGGGGACTCCACTTCATTTTATTGTTTTAATAGCGAAAGCCAGAAGAACCTCATCTTAGCAGAGGTCGTCAAACAGTTGGGATTGTCGACAACACCACACTCGCAGCCATACAACATCGGTTGGCTTTGTCAGGGACGAGATCTTCGTGTCAGCCAATAGTGTCTATTTTCATACGACATCCATCCCTTCAAGGATGAGGTATTATGTGATGTTTYCCCACCAGATGTCTATGATGTTCTCTTGGGCCAGCCATATATGTGGAAACTCCATGTTGTTTATGAGTCTCGACCTCGCAGTGTCATTGTTTCTCAGGGGGTCATCTCTACAGAATACCAGAGGTAGTTCTGACTATTGTTCCACCTAAACAGTTTCGCAAGGTAGTATCTCATACTACAAAATTCAGCTTCTTCACAATCTGTTCAAAAGGTGAACATAAGGATATTGCAACCACTACAGCCTCGGCTCAAGCACCTTCTATCCAACAAAAGCAGGTCGATAAGATTGCAGCAAAGTGTAAAGATTCCTTCTACACACAGATATCCTATGTATCCAGATTGGTTAAAAAGGTCCAACCCTTCCAGCCACAGGTTCATGACAACCTTCAACAAGCTAAGCAATGCAACTTCTCCAACAAGGCAAGCAGCTCATCAAGATGCAGATTCAACAAACACTTTTCTCTCTCCCCTGGGCACTCAACGCAATGGACCCAGTTCTTCCTAAGGAGGGAGGATTGATCCAGGTGGATATCGGTGGCCACACACCTTTTCCAACTAGCTCAAAACAATTTTTTGGCAATTTTGGTAATTTACTATTTTTAGCAATTTTTAACTTCCGGGGCCATTTTGAGGGCCTAAATGAAGGGTTTTTGGGATCAAGATTATCAATTATAGTCGAAGGCTCAGATTGAGCCCCCTAAATGAATCTCCTCGACGATTCCTTTCCAACAAGCTATCGTGCGCCCCAAACGGAGATCGTATGCCAAAGTTACACCCATGGGAAGTTGATACACCAAACTACCCAAAACGGGGTCCACAAAATTGTTGGCTTTTCATCTTCCGGGGATAGGGTTTTGGATTTTCTTTATGATAAAAAAAGGCCTTTGGAGCCTCATTGTAAAATCATCTTCTTGTGAATGCGAGTAGCGGACACATCTCTTCTCATAGATAAGCTGCCACCATTCTAACGAGTCTTTCACTCTGTATTTTTACAGTCTTTGTACATTTTCACTCATTAATAGAAAACTGTGTATTACTGTATCTTTGTGTTTATGGTTGCATCTATGATACGTTTCTATTATATTATTGGATATCTGAGATATATATGCACATTGCTTTATTATATCTCCGCTCTCATTTTGTGCTGCAAAATAATTTGAATCACGAAGATAGCTTACAAACTCATTAGAAGTATACTCCCCTCCATTATCAGCACAAGGAGTTCCAATACAAGATTAAGCTTCATTTTCAATCCATAGGTGAAAATTTTTAAATGTTTCAAATGCTTGAGATTTATGTTTCAACAAATAAACCCAACACATACCAGTGTAATCGTCAATAAAAGTCTTGATATATTTATTACCATAAGTAAACACAATAGGCATGGGGCCACACAAATCAAAGTGTATCAACTCTAACTTTCTACATGCTCTTGAAGTGGAATCATGAAAATGTTGTGTGTTGTGTTACCAAGGATACATGCCTCACATTGCCCCAAATTCCTTGGAATGGTGACCAAACTAGAAACACCATTTTTCTTCAACATATGAAGACTATCATAATTGATGTGACAAAATCTAGCATGTCACAAGAGACTAGATGACAATGCACCTTCATCATGGTGAGGAGGTATTCAAAATTTTGTGGTTGTGCAAATGTTCCTTTCAGCTTCAACATTCTATCATCCTCCCATCCTGTCATGACGACCATGTTGTTAAAAGACCTCCTTATTTCAACTTTTCCATCAAACATGTTAATAGTATGGCCTTGTTATCAAATGGACACAAGAGACAACAAGTTCTTTTGCAACTCGGGAAGATAGAAAACATCATGTAAAAGAAAATCTGAGAATCCAAGCAAATTGAGCTTGATGGTCCCAATTCCTATAGGCTTTAAATTGGATCTCTTTGCAAAGTATATTGTACCCTCTACATTGTCAATCAATTCCTCAAATAATTCTCTCTAAAAAGTCATGTGGTAAGTAGCATTAGTGTCAAGCAACCATGCATCTCTCCAAGAACCAAATGAAGTTTTGAAAAAACATTCATTTATGCCAATATTGCATGAGCAATAACAAAATGAGTGAATTTAGGAGCTTTACATTTTTCCTCCTTCTATTCCTATTGCTTTTTTATCTTCGCCCATGATATCCTACATGTCTTTGTTTCATGTCCATTATTGCCACAATGAACTCAATGAAGATTAGATCTCTCAACTTGATTATGCCTATACTCCCTACCTCTAAAATTCTTCTTTTTGAGTCCTCTCTTACTACCTTCTCCTTTAGAAGAAACATGTGATTGATTCTTCCCTTTTTAAACAAAGCACACAATCTCTCCAGTGGGCTAAATTGTCTTCTTCTCGAAAGTTTTCTCACATTCTGCAATTTTCTCCACCAAAGAGTCAAAATCGAGAGACTCCAATTGGCCACTAACTTGAAGTGATTTAAGAGTGTGGGAATATGTGGGGTAGAGGTCCTTGATGAAAGCTATGAGAGTGATGTCTATCTTCACACCAGCAGAAGCAATGTCATGCATAATGGCTTTAATTTCAGATACTAAAGCCATGGGGTCACCATCATTCAATTCTAGATTGAAGAGCTTCCAATACAATTGAATTAGATCAAATTATGAATGTGAACCATACGAATCTTTCAACTTCTTCAAGGCACTCCAAGAATCTTTGATAAATTTAAAGTAATGACTCACTTCTCCACTTATAGAAGTAACAATCAAGACATGCTTTATTATCTGTATTCGTCCATATGGCGAGCTCTTTTAACATATTTAGGTATGGTAGGTAAAGTATCTCACCATAAATGTCATACCAAAGATCATTGAAGATCAAAGTGATTGAGAAAGAAGAATGCATTTTTATCACTTCAATATAAGACATGTCAAACGCTACCCATGAGGTGTAGACCAATTGGTTTGAGTGGTTTTAGTCCCCATCAGGTCACAGATTCAAACCTCATGAGGGGTTGAGGGTGGAAACCATTTATGGAGAAAAAAGCTATTCACGAGGTCCTATTCACCTATGTCTTTTCATATTTCTCCTAAATTAATATTTAGGATATACCATAATTCCAAGGATTATGTTATATTGATTGGATAATTTGTAGAGACTTCAATATTGATGAGGCTCAAGATGATAAGGAAGGATTGAACCCCACCCATGCCAACGCCCTTGCGGAAAAAAAAAAACAGATAATAACCTTAAAGACAAACTTGACATGTACAATGCTAATGAGTTTAGCAAGCATGACTCTATTGAGTTGTGGTTCCGCTAGTCCAACTTCAAGAAGAGCGAGGACAACGTTTTGAAACAACTTACAGAGGCATATTATGAGTGGATAGCTATTGTTTCTTTGATTTCAAAGGGGTAGACCAGTGTAAGTGCTGGGGGAGCTTACTCTCTATGATCATCAACCCATTATGTTCCCCATCTTGGGGGGTGTCGCTAAAATGAATGAGAATGCAGAAAACAACATATATTCTCAATGTATATCACCTAAAGCACCCAATGCATGTCTAATCTATTAGAAGGATTTGGAACTTTTTTCATAGGTCAAGAGGTAAAGTCGGTTGCATTGATTCATACAATGATGCTAACATTTGAGGCGCGAACTTCGAATTCAACAGACATTGTTGTGGTTAGACACAAGCACCATAAGGTTTTCAAAAAATAATATGAAGAGTTGTCTCATACACTTCAATTCTCTTCCTATGATGAGGGAATTCAAGAGCATGTTGCTATGTTGAGACACTCCCTAAAAGTAGATGAGATACGCTGTGTGTGCAACACACAAATTTAGACCCATTTGTATCATATCAAGAGTGGATATAGGCCTATGAACATTGTCTTTGAAGTCATGGCCATCAAGGAGACCTCTAAGTAATCTGCAGCAATAAAAACAATGGTTGGGCAAGTCACCAAGTAGGGATATATTGAGTTGGAATTTGTGAACCACTACTGAAGATTTTTTCAATTTGAACATCTAATGAAAGAATCTAAGGTGGAAATGCAAACTTGCATTGACATTATACCTAGAGGATCAAATCTTGAACATGAAAGATTATGTGTCAAGGAGTTTACCTTAGATGACCTGACGATAGCATTAATGGTGATAGTCAATGATAAGTCCCCCAAAAATTATGGATGTCCATGCCAATGCTATAAATCCATATTGGATTTTGTGGGATTGGACCAAAGTTCTCCTTAAGTAATCATTAGGAAAGCATATCAACGAAGACTTGGTTAAGTTTATTCCTAAAGTAGTGACCCTAAATTGATCACTAGTCGATAGCTTATTACAACGTTGAATGTTTGGTACAAGATTGATTATCAAACTAAACAAATGGGCTTCATCAAAGAATAGTTCATCTTGGATAATGCTATAGTCATTTGGGAGGGAATGAAGTGGGCCAAGTTCTTGGCCCTAAATGCCATGTTCACTAAAATTGATTTCAAAAAGGCCTATGATCTAGTCAAGTGATCATTCATCCTAGGCACATTTAAGGCCATGAATTTGGCCACTTCTTTCCAAGTATTGTAGAAATTATATTCACTTAGGTTGCATCTTGCCTCTTTAATACTCAAGGTAAGTCAAATGAGATTGGCCTTTTCAATTCAATTAGGTAAGGTTTCCCCCTTGCTCGTGTTATTGGTTGTTGAATCTCTTGACTACCTGCTTCATCGTAGAGTATCACAAGGACTCATAAAGGGCAATCCTCTCCCTACGGTGGATGTTGGCCAATTGGTCAACGACCACTTCATAGATTACTCCTTTCTTACCACTCTAGAGAAAAGACAACTACAAATAACACTTTGAAGTGCCTCCAAATTTTCAACATTGCCTCTAATTCCAAGCAAATGGCTAAGACTCAATGTTATAGGCGTAGGCAAGGTGAGCTCCAAAAATGGTTCACTAACATGGAATGGTCTTGGTTGCAACAAGAATATGTGTTTAAATTCCTAGATATCTCATTCCCCTTTTAGGCTTCCCCAAAGGTGTTATGGGGAGTCGTGGTTCAATGAATCGTCAAGGAAGATAAACAATTTACTAAGCCCATGACACTTGCAACACAATTCTAAATATGCATTAAGGTCCTCACTACCATGCATGTCTATTTTTCTTGTAGAGGCATGTAATGAACAACAATTCATAAACAAGAAAACACCTACATAACAAAGAAAAATAGTTGAAATTCATATCGAAATGAGTTGATGATTTACAATGACCTTCATGATAGTATATATACACATTGATGGGTCACAAGATTAAATGTTGTGATTGAGGGTTGGCCTTGGTATGTTTGATCCTATACTAGCTATAACCCTTAGTTGTTTACTACTATTATTATACACTTTATGTTTGTAATATTGTCTCCCCCTTCACAAAGTATGATTTGTCTTTGAAGCATAAAAAGGTTATGTCTCTATTCTTACTTGTAATGCTTTCACATGATACTTGAAGCATAAAAAGGTTATGTCTCTATTCTTACTTGTAATGCTTTCACATGATACTTTATTCTTGATGTTGTTATAATTGAAGAGACAAGACAATTCGATCTTCGAAGTACCGAATAGAATTGTCATATTGTTTAAGGATCAATCCACCCTAGCTTGATCTTCTATGGCACTATGTATTGTTAATAGGGTTGGAAATAACTTTTTATATATATTTATTTCCAAGATGCACTATTATTTAGAGACCAAATTGCATTGGAAAATATTACCTTTGTTTAGAGTAATATTAATGTGCTTTTTGGTTTAAGTGTCAGCTCTTGTGATTAGATTGTCAAGAAAGGTGTCCTTGTAACATGATCTTTCTATATTGTAATTTTAAATTTTTTCTTGATTCACCCTTGGTATTATATCTTCTTCATATGATTGTGTCACTTTGTTAATCATTGAAATTTTATTAGTAGACATTTGGATTTGCTAAGGTTTATGTATCCATCGTTTGCTCTTCAACCTTTGAATATACCCCTAATTCAAACGAATCAATCATCGTTACCTTGTCAATCAGTGAACCAAGTTGTTATAATTTTCCCTGATGCATCTTATTTTTGTTTTTTAACTTCTTGATTTGTGTGATCAAGCCTTGACTCTAATTTCTAAGATAAGAAATTTCTTCATCTTTATTAGCTACAACCTCATCGAGTTTTTTATGCATCTTTTATAATGACTTTTAAGTACCCTAATGGATCATAGGTGATATATCTTTCAAGGCTTCCAATGAGGAAACTTCTAAGCATGACTTCATTGTAAGGTGCTGCAAAGTTATCTTTTCCTTCCTATAGAAGAATGTCGAAAATTCAATAAGTAAATAAGTATAATATAACCTATCCGTGCAAAAGTCTTATGCAAAAGACGTGACTGCTGATTTTAGGTTTCCTGGTTTAATGTTTGCAACAGATGGAGTTAATATTCTTGATTGACATCCTCAATGCCCAAATATGTCACAAAATTCTCTTTGACCATGATTGTTGCAAATTGAATAGAACGGATACTATGCAGCTAATCTCCCAATGCTTCCAACGACAGATCACTTTAGTCGCAAAGCCACTTCCTTCCATGATGGATCCTTTAATCGCTACTACAACAAATTCACAGTTGTAATTTGCAACTTGAGTTAGCCAATAGTAATGTGTCCGGAAAATATCAATCTAGCTTTTTTACTGTATGTTTGTAGTCAACTTCTTATGGACAGTCTTTCTTTTTCTATGTATGTTTGTAGTCAAGTTCTTATGGATGGTTGTGTAATGTGTGCAATATATTTTTCAATTAAATTTCTGAACTTTCTGAACTTTAAATGGCCAAAGCCCTGTGTTAGAATAAGAAATACTATTGAAATTTTGTGGTTAAGATTGAATAATTTTGTTGCCAAGGGCAATAAAAAAATTACCAAAACTAGAAGTGGCCACACAATATTGACCCAAGTTGAACTCTATGAATCAGATATAAACCCAAGTTGAACTCTAATGTCAATGTAATTGACAAGAGTTCATATATGAGAAAATATCCAAAAAGAAAAAAGTTACAATCTAGATCAAACATTAATGTTAGATAACATTAATGTCATATAATTGATAATGAATAAGAGGGTGGATGATTTATAATAACCTACCCAACAATGTTCATGCTAATGATGATTCAAACTTCACGAGGTGAAAAGATAACATTAATGTTATATAATTGATAATGAATAAGAGAGTGGATGATTTATAATAACCTACCCAACAATGTTCATGCTAATAATGATTCAAACTTCATAAGGTGAAAAGTTCTGATGAAGAATTATGACCCTTAATTATATATTAATTATTATATACTTGATATTTATTACAATGTTTTTATAGACTTCATTGGATCTTATGTTATGCACAATAATGCCTACATGTATGCTCAAGCAATGTGTCCAAAATGAGTTATGAGGGCTATTAAGGCAAAGAAGCTTGAAAACTTTCACTTCAAAACTATATATCACAAGGTGGCCCCTTGGTAGAAAGAACTTGTGCAACTTGAATCTACAAATCATTTAGCATGCTTGCAACGTTGTCAAGCCAAAGTCTTTGGAAAGGCAATTCTTTGAAGAGATGGTTATCAATCAATGAACATAAAATTTGGTGGTCACCTATTGTGGAATATGAATGCAAGTTTTTAGCGAAAATCCCAGCTCTTAGTGAAGCACTTACATAAGTGGAGAATAGTTTTGGCCATTAATAGATTTGATTTGTAAACAAAGGATTGGAAAAGATGTCACCAATTAAACACTCGATGGCAAGAAATGTTTTTAAAGACTTCATTGGAACGTATATTGTGCACATGGGCACCTACATGCATGTTCAAACAATGTGTGCAAAATGGGTTATCAAGGGTATAAGGAAAAGACACTTGGAAAGTTCTATTTCAAAATTGCATCTCCCAAGATGACCCCTTGGTACAAAGGAATTGTGCAACTTGAATCTAGAATCTAGATTCTCACACTTGGTCGGGGAATGCACAAGACATTCTGAAGCCAAAGTTATTGGAAAGGAAAGTCTTTGAGATGGGTGTGAATTAATGACCATTGTATTTGGTGGTCACTTGTTATGGAATATGAAGGTGAGTTTTGGAGGAAAATCCACTAGTTTTTAGTCAAGTGCTTACATAAACAAAGAATCACCATGGCCATTGATAATTTTGATTTGCAAACCAAGGATTGGAAAAGATGGCACCAATTAAATGCTTGATTTAATTTAACCACCACTGATAAAGTAGTTATCGAGTGCAACAAGAGTCTTAATCCAAATAATATGTTTATAAATCTAGGTTTGCAAGTCTCTTAATCCAAATAATATGTTTATAAAGCTAGGTTTGCAAGCCCCTTGTGCCTAATGAAAAAGGAGATGGCATTGCACCAAAGGGTTCAGGGGCCAAGAAAGGGCTATCGCTAGTTAAGTCAAAGTCATATTATATTTTATATATTCATCTAAACAAACCCTTGAAATTGTATTCCAAGCATAAGACGTTGTTGTAATTAACTCCAAACTATCTAAAAGCCCTCTATAAAGCTGGAAATAAAAAAGACATGTTTCCATGGGTATTGAGTTTGGGAGGCATTCCTCTTGCTCACTGACTTGAATATTTAGAGAGATTCCTTAACCCCACTGCCTCTTCTCCAACATAAATTAGATTGGCTAATGACTTTCAATATTGGGGTTCCTTAGCTCCACTACCCCTTCTACACATAAATTAGATCTTTAAACACTTGTTCTAGTATTGTAAATTTTCAAGTCGACATAGGAGTGGATTTGTACCCCACTACTCCTTGAAACCATTCCTTCTAACTTTATTAGTTGGGTGAAAAAATATTTGTGTTTAGGGTTTTAAGATTTATATGGTGGGAGTAGTTATTTAGATTGCTTGGAAAATCCACATTGGTCATTTTGAACTTCGTGCAGGACAATCTAGAGGATCGATTCCATAAGATAGTTTCCTTTGTTGGAAACTATCTCATTTGATGTCCCTACTCAGTCAGGGATTGTAATCAATGTCCATTGGTTCAAACAACAAAGAACCAATTTTGGGGTATTCTCCTTCCAAACCTTGCTCTCCCTTTGGTCAAGCAAGTGATCATGGTAGTTTGGAACCCGATCACATTCTCTCTCATAGTTGATTTATGTCAAATATTTTTTTTTTCAATCTAGAGGAATTGGTAACTCAATCGGGATTACATAGGCAAGGCCTAGGTTCAAATCTGGCTAGCTACCACTAAAACCCCTAGGCTAGTGCCAACAACCCGCAAGCCAACGCCTAGGAGGAAACTTATGACTTAGCAAGAGTCGAGTCGTCCTGAAGCCCATCAAAGTGGAACCTCTATCCCAAAGGGCATCTACCCTTCTAGCCTTATCACAACATGCCAAAGTATAATTGAACCCAAGTGGAGAGAATAACAATATCAACCCACCCAAACTAAAAACCATGGACGATTCATATCAAATATTAACAATTAAACATTTGAGAAATTTCTCATACTTAATTCATATCAAGCATTAACAATTAGACATTTTACAAAGTTCCACTATTGAACTTGTTTGAGAATTGGTCGTCGATCTTGCTTTGATCCCTATCAAAGTGTCAAAGTTCAACATACTATCCACAAAAATGTTGGGAAGTGCCCCGAGATTTCCCTATAAATTTTTCCCTTGGGAAAAGAAAATAAATAATCTTCATTATTGCCACTTAAAAAACATAATAAATAATCCTCATTATTGCCACTAAAAAAACATAAGCAATCTTGACGGCGGTGTCGACAATGTATCCAAATTCAATGGAAGAAAATAAACAAACTTGACTTCAACTTGACTGACTAGCTCCATTTGCTACATTTACATCATTTACTTTACATAAAACTTCAAAATAAAGCAAAATTGATCATATAATAAATTATTAACATATTCAAAATAAAGCAAAAATGATAATATAATAAATAATTAACATTTCTAAGTTGAAAATAATGATTAAGTAAATTAAAATGTCAAATTTTCATCTCGAATTGGCATTCCTAAAAACTCATTCTCAGAAACTGTATTTTATTGGCATTCTTAAAAACTCATTCTCAGAAACTGCATTTTATTGTTTCTGAAAAGAAGGTAAGGAAAAACAAAATTCAATAAACATAAATAAGGCTTCATTGAATTCAAAGGTGAAAATCGACCCTGTCAAGGGTTACTAATTCTTGTATCAAACCCACACAAACCATAGGTCAACCAAACAGCTGCATCAAACCCACACAAACCATAGGTCAACCAAACAGCTGCATCAAACCCACACAAATTAAATAAACATTACCGAGGCTTCACTGATATCACAAGTGCAAATCAACCCTGTCAAGGGTACTAATTCTTGCATCAAGCCCACACAATCCATAGGCCAGCCAAACAGCTGTATTAAACCCACACAAACCATAGGTCAACCAAACAGCTTTGCTTGGAACTCTACCTTCAGACACTTGCTAATAAGCAATCCAGCATTGGATAGAATACAAACCACAAAACTTTTACCATTTCTTTTAGAAAATTAAAACCAAATTTAAGTTCAATATTGATGAACAATATTGACTGCTGAAATTTGTATTCTAAGAATTACCCATCAAGCTGATGGGTATTTTAATTTTTAATTTCATAACCACAATTCCAATACACATCAAAAATATACGTAAACAGTACCAAAAATCAATACCAAAATGCAACTACATTATTTCTTGATTGTCAATTAAGACAACAAACAAGTTTTATTTTGATTTTGAGCTAGCTAAGCTCGGAGCTCAAACGCAACTCCATGGTTATCAGGCACCATGTTCTCATTGTGGCTTAGCAGGTCCACACTCACCTCTTATAGATTTAAATACTCGCAATTACACCCCATTCCCAATGACAGAAGGCACTCTCGAAATCAAGTGTAATATTGTTCAGCAGGTCACACTCACCTCTTATAGATTTTAAATACTCGCAATTACACCTCATTACCAATGACAGAAGGCACTCTCCAAATCAAGTGTAATATTGATGAACAATATTAACTACAGAAAGGGCTGCTGTATTCTAAGGATTACCCATCAAGCTGATGGGAATTTTACTTTTTAATTTCCTAAAATGACAATTCCAATTGGAAGGTTCGCAATGAAAATAAGTAGACAACAGGCAAAAACAGTTATCAAATTGCAATTGCCTCGTTCTTTGATTGTCAATTGACAAAACCAAGAGGTATTTCTTCTAATTTTGAGCTGGCAAAGCTCAGAGCTCAAACGCAACTCCATGCTTATTAGGCACCCATATTCTCATTGTGGCTTAGAAGGTCCACTCACCTCTTACAGAATTTAAATGCCTGCAATACACCACCCCCCAAGACAATTTTGCCCATTCCCAATGACACAGGGTACCCTGTCGGTCGAGCAGTTCAACTGGCCACTATTAACAAGATAAATGGATGAAATCATCAAATCTTCAAGCAGGTGGGTAGGTCACAATATTCATCACTTCCTATTGATTGATAAACAAATCAATTAAAAAAGAAGGTGAAAGGGATAACTTTGACGCACAGGAAAGGGAAAGCTCTCTAGGGTCTTCATCATTCCACTTTATTCTAATACCTCGGGGAGTCTTATCTTAGAAACACCGAGGGGAATATGTTCTCCCAAATTTGATCAGGACTTGCACTCGGCCTTGTTACTTTTTTAACGTGGCATTCAGGAGGGTGGACCACAACGAAAATGGAACCCTGGGGGACAGATTAAGACTATGTAACCTTACCAGTGAACCAAGTCCCTGCTCTTTGTTGCCATCTTCAGCCATTTAAGGGATTAAGTCACATCCCGATATTAGATCCGTGTATAGACTAAAAGTTCCTCGATCTCCCTTTCCCTAAGGTCAATCGAGCATCTTTGTTCGTCTCCTGTTGGTCGAGCAATTCAATTGGTCACTATTAACAAGATACATGGATGAAATCATCAAATCTTCGGGCAGGTAGGTAGGTCGCAAAATTCTTCACTTCCTATTCAATAAACAAATTAATTAAGAAGGAAAGCGAAAGGGATAACTTCAAGGGAAAGCTCTCTAGAGTCTCTATCACTCCACTGTCTTACATGGATGAAATCATCAAATCTTCAGGCAGGTAGGTGGGCCGTAACATTCTTCACTTCCTATTGATTGATAAACAAATTAATTAAGAAGGAAAACAAAAGGGATAACTTCCACGCACAGGAAAGGGAAACCTCTCTAGAGTCTTTATCATTCCACTTTCTTCTAATACCTCAGGGAGTTTTATCTTAGAAACACAGAGTATCTGTTATACCCAATTTGATCAGAGCTTGCACTCGGCCTCGTTACTTTCTGTTATACCCAATTTGATCAGAACTTGCACTCAGCCTCGTTACTTTTTTAACGTGGCATTCCGGGGGGTGGACCACGACGAAAATCAAAACCCTGGTGGGCAGCTTAACACTACGTAACCTTACCAGTGAACCAAGGCCCTGCTCTTTGTTGCCATTTTCAACCATCTAATAAATAGTTAATCATCAATTATATCTGATAGAGAATGCCAATTCCTAAAGCGAATATTGCAACTTCCATGCTGATAGATCGAAAGTAGAAATAAAGTTTAACAAGAACATAGACAGGTCATCCTCTTGATGCAACCCCCTTGAAATATGAATAGACAGATCATCTTCTTGATGCATCCCCCTTGAAATATGAATAGCCAGATGATGCCTACGTAAATGCAATTTCTCATGCATGAAAATAAGACAGCAAAATGGAACTTCAACAGAAACAAACATCCTGATCTCCAAACATCAGGGACATGAAACTTCTGAGAAAAAACAAGAGAAGCGAATGATTATACTTCAATGTAAATTGGTGTAGACATCAAAACAATTTTAGCAACACAGGAATGTTATAGCTAAAAGTCAATCACCAGTAAGAATTGCAGAAATTTCCCATATAAAAGCGCCATTGAATGCTTTCAATCCTCCAATATTGTAGGTAAATGGCCATAAATTAACCACGGCAATATTTTTTTAAATGTTAGCCTGACCCAAAAAATCTTTATTCATGTATGGTTGTTAAATTTCATTATTATGTATACTTTTCTGGCCTGCAACATTTATCTAATTTATAGAAAGCCTCAGTGGCTTGAATATAACAAATTCATCTATACAGGACATCAGTGATAAAGACCAAATAAACTAGGAGAAATAGCCGGGATCCCCTGGTTGATGTGCCTTGATTTAGGACGGACCTTCCATTTGTAAAGTCTTATTTATCTTTTACCCGGATACAATCTGTGCATAAGCAATGGGTATACTCACTTTTCCCAGAAAAAAACAGATCCAATTCTAGAAGCTAAAAGAAATATTCAACTAGGAATCCCAGCCCCAGGGCAGAAATCCTGCTCAACATATAAATTCATTCTGCAAGCCAGTTCTGCCATAACCTGGAAAGTTATACTCCAGGGACCACCTCAGCTTAAGCAGAAAAGCATGTGGTACACCTAAGTAATAATTTGTTTAGATCTCTGAATATATACCATCACGACTGGAATATAGTTGAATATATACTGATATGCCTTCACAAAAGTTGCACCGGTAATAGGCCAATACAGAAGATAACTCCCTCCTGATCCAAGCAACAATACTTCCCAGGACAACTAAGACTTGTTGTCTCCCAAAACAAATGGTCCAAACCAGATAATCCATGAAATTGCTAGCTTGTAACTTTATCACTTCGACGGTCCAAGCCAATGGACCAGACGCAGACTGCTATATTGTAGATGTGTAGCAGCAAGAAAGCTCCCTGGACTCACCAGCTATATGTTCATCCTTTGTCTCTGACAGACCTCTTAATGCTTTACCAACTGAAAACATGCCAGTTGCGTACTTCCAACACATTAGACACCAATAGCGTGTACAAGTCACAATAAAGCCGAAACTGAAGGTAGTGACCAAAGCCAACATCCCATATTAGATCAGTTGCATAGCATTTCCCCACTCTGCGTCAAAATGATAGGCATTCAATTTCAGTCATTTTCAGACAGTACTGAGCATACCTATTTAAGCAATAAATTTCAAAAATAAACTGCCATATCAAATATCTACTACAATGACTCCATTTACATATTAGGACCAGAGGAGAATGCATGATTGATTACTCTGATGTGCTTCAACTTTAGAATTTATCACAAGGACCAATAAAATGTGACCACTGACCAACAATGGCAATCCTAGGTCAGTATACTGTACACCCATCCAATCCACCAATAAAAATCTGAACTAATCAACAGAGTTGGAAATAGTGCAGGCCTGCCGAGAACTTCCAGATTTGTAATTGACTGATCATGGATGAAAACTGGATTTTCATTTTCCTTGCAACAGAGAGTTGTCTCTAGAATCTATAATACCCAAGGTAAATCTGATATAGAAGCAGTATGCTCCCTTTCACCTGATGCTCCAGATCTAGACTACAATAACTAAATCTTTACAGAGCAAAGAGGCCAAACAAAAGGACAATTGCAATGCTATATTATATATAAAAATGACAAACTATTGAGAGAAACCATTAACAATCCCAGATAGGAAATGCCAAAAGAAGTTTCCAGACATATGTAGTCAAACAATAAACTATAGAACTTCTTGATCAAAACTGCATAAAAGATAATGGTTGATAGTTGCAGGTAGAATCAGGCATCGATATACCGAAAACTAAGGTCCAGTATTAAGCTAATAATCTTGCTATAGAAGAAAGGATCATTTATATAAGCACAGTTTATTCAGCCAGTTGTTTCTTGTCCTACCTATTTGACAACCACGTACAATTTTCTCAGGACTAGAGCGGTAGTGAAGGATATAATTTTATGAAATGTATCATTAAATTAGTGATCGAGACTCCAGCAAGATCCAGATGTGGTAAGTAGCATATAACCAGGACAGTCAACCAGGGATTTGTTGATAATTATATCATTGTTTACAGACTTACCTTTTGATTTATTTCAGAAGGCAGAAAAATGCAGGTAAAAAAGGAAAGAAAAGGCAATAGAGAATCGACAATATCCTTGAGAACCATGATGATATTTAAGAACACAAAATTCTTACCATCTCCAATAAACCTAAGAACCAGATCCAGATTTCTGAACTGCAACCCAAACCTGCTTCTGAAAAAATCCATTAGATAACAAAACACAAATCAATACAAAAGAAAAATCAACATCATCCTTTGTGTAAGAGAATGAGGAGACTTTGCAACCACATGAAAATAGGTTAACATCTGTGTGCACAAATCCGTTGCTATTAACCCAGTATAGCTCACCTCATGGTTTCCATAGCCTGAAGCACCACCTCGCTTAGAAGATTTTGACTCAGGTGCATTAAGAGAACTGTCCAATTCCTTTATTCCTAATTGCAGAGGGCGCCTCATAATTTGTCTGTGATTTCCTGCTTAAAAACCCATAATATATATAACATATCTTTCCAATAAACCAAAGAGAGAAGGGAAGGAAAAGAAAGCATACTAAACTCACCATTTTCTCCAATCCTGCTTGTCATCAACATCTCACTTTTCAGTTCTCCCTGAATTGAAGACTGCTCCAAGGAAGGCACCAAACTAGAGATACTGTTCATACGATTTAACCGGACTTGAGCACCTGTTGAATCAAGACGGGATTTCCCCAGAGCCCCAGATGGATTGGCACTGGAATTATCCATTGATAAGTTATCCTCTATAGAAAAATCTGTTAACCCAAGGGTTGGTCCATGATGGAACTGGGAAATCCCTTCAAGATTGACTTGAGATCTTATGGGCACTACCACATCCGATGACAGTTGTGTGCAGTCAGAAGAAATACATGGCTGAGATTCATCTGCACCCATAGCTCCATCAGAACGCCGACGAGGAGTCCAAACAGGGCGATCAGGCCTGTCCTTATTCCTCATCCGTCTATCATGTTTTTCAGCTATATTTGCAACAGCATGCAAATCAATTGTAGCCAGCTTCTCATCTAAAAAAAGTTTAGTATTTATATCAGAGAAATTTCATTGATTAGTCACTAAAGTTTTAAACCTTATCATCTAAAACTTAGCATCTTCAAAGGAAACAGCTGAGAACATTAGTCTAGTCTTTCAGATTAATCAACTAACAAGAGGCCTAGAATGTTGCATACCTTTTTGTACATATGACGCTTGATTTTGCTGCTCAGCTTGCAAGGATGCTAGTGACTGAGGTTGCTGAAAGTCCTTATTTACTAATATACCTTTCACAATTCTCCCACTAGACTCACGGCGTTGATGCAGTTTGAAGGATGTTAATGGAGATCCTCTAACAGGAGATGTTATGCCCTGTTGATTCACTGATCCACCATGATGTTGTGCTGAAGAAATGCCTTTGATGGATGACATTTGTCGCCTTTGAGGTTGAACCGCAACACCAATACTATTTGAGAAGGATGCCTCAGTAATACGGCCCTGGCAATTGCAAAAATGTGACAACAAGAAAAGAACTCCCAACTTCTAACCAACATAATTAAGCCCACACCTAAACATATAAAAGCAAGCATTCAATTTAATATCTCCCATTGTACAACAAACAATGGAACAAACTATTACAGCCTGAAAATACGGGTCACCTAGAGGTTTACTTTCTAAAGGGGATCACGAAAAACAATTTAAGTACCATTAAAATAGGCTGTAATATTAAACCAAAAAACTCAATTTGGAAAAAAACAAACCCTGCTCAAAGTTGGTCAACAAATAACCATACAGGGAAGTAAACCTTGATTGGTAAAGGCAATAGTATTCGAAGTTTTCTAATGTTATCCAAAATTGCAAAGATTTTCAACTCTGGAACCGACTCCTCTTAGAGAGACTTCAATCCTCTTAGAGAGCACTTCACGCTTGTTTCTTACCTTTAGACTTTGGATTTCTCGGTGAGTCAGTCTCGGGAGAGAAGACATAGCTTTACATAGCTCTTTGTTCTTCTGAGGAAATTGATATTCTGAGGCCTCTCTACCCCTGCAATTTGTGAGTACTCCATTGATCATCTCACCCTTTCATGTACCCTCTTTGGATGCCCCTCCTCACCTTCTACCCCTAAAAGGGAAGATTAATAGGATGTCTAGAGCATAGTTACCAAAGTTGACCAAATCAGGGCAGTAACTTGGAAATATGATTGTGTTCGCCTCGTTATTTAGAACAATTCAGTTCACTTGGCATATGTGAAGAAATTGGCAGCAAAGAACAGATATTGTTTAATTCATCGTGTTTACTCTGTCCTTATTGGGAATGTTTAAGATAAAACAACAGCAGATTCAATAGGAAACCACACAAAGCTTCAGCATCAGCTCCCCCAAGATCCTCATAAGGATGATGACACAGTGCTCTAACCTGCTTCTACAAAAACAGAGAAATTATTTTCAAGGCAGTTGGACTCTGTTTTAAAAACCAGCCAAACCAGAACCAGAACCAGAACCAGCCGATTTGACCCTAATGAAGGACGAACCGGCCAGTTCAGGAAAAAATGAGTCGGAGTGAACAGTTCAACCAATTCAACACCCATGACATGAATACATTTTTAATTAAAATTTTCATATTTTGTGTGTTTTTCAGTCAACCGGTTCATAAACTAAGTCTCAGTCGATTTCAATCTGAGTCCAGTCTGACCCTCAGTCAATTCCAATTCCAATTCCGACTTTTAAATGGTTTGACTCAGAATGACAGCAATAAGAAGAGCTCCACCGCCACCTTGATTGCCTATCAAGGAGGGGTGGATGATTTTCGAGGCTTTTGCGGGATTTACTAAGGAAAGTGGGAATGGGAATGATTTTGATCCCTTCATGTTGAGCTTGAATGAGGTGAGGAAGGAAGATTACATTGTTAAAACCTAAATTTTGAAAAAAATGCATATTTTTTATGCATAGTGCCCAATTTTTTCAGCAGATTTTCTTCATTTGTATTTTTTTTGTATCCTACCTTATTCATATTCGAACTTGGTAACTATGACCTAAGGCAGTCATCTATCAACTTTATCTAGGTTACTTGGTTTTCTCTCTGTCCACTGCTTAATCCCCCAGCTATCCTTCTAGATAACTTTTCTTACAAATTATTGATGGTCGTATCGTTTGTAAGGATTATCTATGGCAATTTTTAAAACACAATATTAACATCCCTCTTGGCTGCAATCCAAAAATCCACACCTCCAAAGCTACTACGTCTGACTAGAACCAAGAAGCAGTCTAGCAACACTCTGCTGCACAAGATGATTGGAAGTCTTAACAATCTCACTTTGAATCTCGACTGCAATACTGGACAAAAGAAAGATTGCATCAAGGGCATGTTGGAGAGATGTAAGTTGCTTATTCTCAGAGAATCAATCTCGACTATAATTTGGGAAGATTTTGAAAACAGCTAACAAAGGTGGCCACACTCACTGCTTCTCCAAATTCTATGCATCAATCTTCTATACTTCTATCATCCTCAAGGTGCAAACAGGGAATAGAGTTGTTTCAGCAGCACAGTCTTGTTTGATGAATTTATGATAGGTTGTTGCAGGTTGTCAGGCTCACATATTATAAGATGACTGAAATAGTATCCAAATATGCTTGTCAGGCTCACATATTAACTCTAGTCTTGATGACCTATTGTGTGATCTTCTCTTCTTCAAGCACTTTCCTAGTCTCTGCCAATTGTCTTTCCAAATCCAATACTCTTCTTGGGCTTGGCTTCTTTCCTAAGCGACATGGGGCACAGACCAAGTCTCTATGATCTAAAACTTCAAGCTCACATTTTCATTTCCAAAGTCTGAAAAGTTTGAACCAAATCCCTAACCCTTTCATAGCACATATCCAACATAGCTTCATCCAATTTGAGCAAGGTATCCAACGAATTATCTAATACAATATCCTTAAATTCTTCACAACAAAAAACAAATAACATGAAAACCTGAAATATGGTCTACCACCTCTTGATCAACCAATTCTCAAAATCGATGAAGGATGCAAATAGGAGGAACTTCTAGAGAGTCCTCTATTGGTGCACTGATGTGGCTAAGTTGTCGTTCTTATCTCTAACGACTGTTTTTGGTGTAGAGACATTGGGAGTGGAAGAGGGTTGTGCTTGCTTTAGTTTAGGGTGAGGTGTAGCAGATTCAAAAATAGAGTGTCTAGAAAACAACAACATGTCATGGATCCAAAGTCCAAGAGTGGAAACTAGACAAATCGTGTGAGCATGGGTAGGAGGGAGGTCCAAAGTGGAGATTAGCTCCCACTGTATTGACCATAGGCAAAGAGGCATTGTGGGAAGTTTCTTCCACAAAAAAGGGTGGGTAGGAATCATCAAGTGGTGGAGTGGTGTGAGTAGATGGTTTGGGAGAAGTGTTCTACAACACAAGTTCTACAAGGCATGTCAGTAAACTCAAGGGATAAGGGTAGAAGGAGACGTGTGTACATCCTGTACGGTGTGTCTGTACCACTGTAGGGACCTCTCCAGACTCTAAACAACTGTACAGATCCCTGCAGCACTGTCCATATGACCATACGGAACTGTACGGAGAGTTGTCTCCAACTGCATGCTGCCCGGGAATGCATCTTCCCTGGCTGCCTGCTCTCTCTCTCTCTCTCTCTCTCTCTCTCTCTCTCTCTCTCTGCGCTCAACTATTCATGTGTGTCTGAACTCTTTATCTTGACCTGTCTTTATAGCTTTAGCTCAGATGAAAACCCTAATCTATTTCTGAGATTATTGCTAGTCTAAGTCATGCATGCATGAAATACACTTTTTAGACTCAACTGCTAAAAATAAGACTTTCACTTTTTAACTAAAGTGAACTATAAAATAGAATTTACTATTCAAAAATAGAATTACTTTTTGAAAATTACTTTTCAAAAATATCTTGAACTACTTATTGCAAGTTCACACAGAACTTGTGCAGAAGTTCCTCTCCAAGCTATAATTCTCAACAACATGAGCCTCGTGTCATCTATTGTTGTTGGTGATGCTGGTTGCAACTGCCATGACCATGTGCAACCACTGGCAGGTCACAAAGATGTGAATCCAAGAGTAATCTTGGAGATGTGGAACTTCAATACTTCAGAGTTCTTTCACTTCTTACTATCTTTCATCAATCTCCAATATCAGGAATGAAAATACAACAATTGGCATGCCATTTCACTGAAAGCATTGTATGAAGTAATCATATGCTCAAATACAAAATCTAGAATAACAGATTGTGTCAATATTGAATTATCTTTTCTCCAGTCAGGTCCGTAGACATCTTTCAACCCACACTAAAATTTCTCAAATTCCATCTCAAAAAAATCTGGATGTTCTAGCGGAGTGTACATGGAAGTTTATATACCCAATACTCTGTTGATCCAACGCTGCAAGGGAAGTTCCACAGGAAGAATGAACTAATCTCTTTTAACAAGGGTGTGCACACAATGATTTGTTGTGTGCAGTGTGCATAAACTTGTACAAGCCCAAGAGAAACATAAGCAATCAAAACACAATGATGTTCACGTTGTAACCACATTTTCTCCGTATTGAATCAAATCATCAATCTATGGAAGTGTGCGTGCAGTCTATGCCATCCACAGAAGCCAGAGCATCACAAAAGCATCATTGATAGTGCTCACTACCATCATTTCAATCATTGCAGTTGTAAATGTCAATTAGGCATGCATGAAAAACATAACAGCCATGATTACATCGGGGTCATACATGTCAATCAGATGTAAAAAGGTATGATGTCACAAGCTGCATCAAAGAAAATAAGGAGCAAAATGGATCCCATCCAAAACAAACATCTATAATGCATCTGCCATCAAGTCATAAGTGCTTTGAGCTCAATGATCTCAAGAAAATTGTGCCCAACTAATCGGAGCCATACTCCTCACAATAAGTGTTACAATGAAAGTGCAAGGACAGGGAGGAACAGAACCTCATATGCACATGAACACACAGGATAAGTATAGAAGTTGCCACTATATTGTGTGAATACTCTTCATAACAGAAGTAGACACCATAACATCTATCTCTATTTCATTCATCTTGAAATTACGTATTTCAAGGACAACTATCAAATAGCACTCACGAGTCACTAGTGACAATCTCATCATTTTTTCGAAGGTAACGTGAAGAACCATTGGAAGACCCAAAACATCAATTAGGTGTTGTCAACTAACACAAGTGTTCTTCGCCACTAAAGGCCACGTGTTATGTTGAAATTCATGTACAAAAATATGACGGAAGGCCTCATTTATATCAAAATCGCATACCTTAGGTGCATTCAAGGCATCATTGCAAAAAGGAGCAAGATAGGTAAGACCAGGTGGTCTCTCACCACCCGTTGTTGCAAGAATCTCGTGGAACTGCGAAAGGAATGCTTCGTCATGCAAAGTTGTTCCAACACCGAAGAAGTGTCACTAGCTACAAAAATACTTCTCCTTTAATGCTCATGTGTAATGTTGAAATGCATGTATGAAAATATTTGTGAATGCCATATCAAAATCATGTAGCCTGAGAGTGTTCATGGTGTCGTTGCAAAAAGGAATGAGATAGGTGCCAACAATGGTCTCTATTCATTCATTGTCGAGAGAAACCCCTGGAATTGCTGAAAGGATACTTCATCATACAAAGTTGTCACAACACCAAGAGAAGAATCACTAGTTGAATAAAACTAGTCTCTAGGCTCATTGGGCAAAAGGAGTAGAAGAGTTGGATGCTGCCACACTAATCAGTGCAAATTTCAAAGACATACACTATATCTCAATCAAAAGCATATGCAATAGAATGCAAATACCAAAACACAAAAAAGCAAAGAAAACAAGCTGAGAAATGCAAAGTCAGCACACAGCTTTAAAGAAACAATGGAACCTACACAAGAAAGCCTTCCATTCTAACTCACTGTTTTCCGTAATCTTCTTCATTAACACTGAAATCTTCTCTGAAGCATGTGAGCTTCATGGCATTAAGTATTAGTGATTAGGAAATAATGTAAATCCACATCCAAAGCGATACACGACAAATCAGACCCTAAAATTCCCTTGTCTCTTCTCAAACCATCAAAAAGTTGTCACATAACATACTTCAAGAAGTCGCAAGAAATTTATATCAAGACAATCCATGAGACCAATCATTATACAAAATTCAATGGCAAGAATGATGGCAAGGGTATTAAGTACCCTCGCAGCAATGATGACATGGCACACATTAAAATCTATGGTACTGTCCATTACTTCTATTATGCCAAAAACAAGGCGTTGTGACATCATGAACCTCCTACTCTACAAGTCAAGGAAGTAGACTCGCTATTGGGCATTCAACGTGGTGTAGTGGTATGCCTGTAAAAAGCAATATCTAATCAGAGCATGTTGTCAAGGAGGATTGTCGAGAGGTCATTGTGGTCTCAAGAATTCTTGCTGCACACAACATTGTTGATAGTATGTCGGTACAATCCATGCACCAAACATTCCATATGCAATGATCATCTGAGTAACACATTGCAAAAGCAAGGGGGATTAGGTTCAAGTTAGGGATTGGCAAGGCGCTATAAGTGGTGGAGGGGATAGTTCTGTGGGGTATGAATAATAGTTGGTCGATAGTCATCAAGTGTGACAGCGACAATACAATGAACAACAAGGGCAACAATCGTATCTTGTGAAGCATTGGGAGTGGGTTTAGCAAAGGGAGTGACTGCACGGACAAGCCAAACTGTGGAGAAGCTAGGCCAACAATTGTACGTGGGTGGTGCAAAGGATGGGTAGAGTTGGCACAATCCATGAGTTTTGCACTTAATTCATTCAACTGATCATGCATTTCACAACCGAGCTCTCAAAGATGGGAAATCTACTCTCACCAGCCAGTAGTGGAGAATATAGAGTTCCATGATCAAGATGTAAGGTATCAGGAAATAGGAAAGGAAACAAACTAAAATGATCCATACCTTTTATGACAATGCATGGGTTCGACGATGGTCAACATTGCTTGACATCAACAAATTCTTCAAAGAAAAGTAATGTAGCTCCTAAAAGGTAGAGGGTCAAGGCACAAACATACCCCACCATCTCAAAGCTTCTTGACAAAGGGCACATGCAAAGTAATTGCAAGAAAACTCATCGATCACATGCTCTACTTGGAGGAGCGGAAAGGAATTTTCCATCAAAGACAAATGCTAACCTCTGCAAGTTGTACCATCGTAAGTAGGAGCAAGGCCAAGTGAGGAGGTGTTAGCACTAGGAATCCTTGTAGCCGTCACAACAATCAATTTGTTCCTAGGAGAAGGACTATGTGAAGGTGGTGGATTGTTCTTTTCTACAGAAAAAGCAAGAGCGAATGAGAGAGCGGTGTAGAGGACAATGGATTGTTTGAACCCAAAGTTGCACCATCTTCAAAGTATGTTCGAAAAGGACATTAAGCAACCGATCTATAACTACATGTAGTTCGTCAACAAATGTTGCATCACCAAGATCCAGGTGATTAAGAATTGGAGTCATGCATGAATGAGCAATCTTGAAACAATTCACATTCAATAAGCACAGGCTCATGCTCAAAGTTTAATGAGCACAAAATCCACTTACCAACATCTTCCCAACATAGATGGCACACAACCCTAGATTTTGGAAGTGGGGAAGGTAGTGCAAATTGTTACAAGCACAATCCACCACGAAATACCATATAAACCAAACACTTCATTGATGCAATTAGGCAACGCACCTAGTGTTTGCATATATAGGACCTTATTGTTTTATCAAGGGAACAAAATCCCAACATAGAGATATAACATTCTAATGTACTGGCTTTTCGTACATTACATAGATGACAAGCACACACCAAAGACGACCAGTAAGTCTGGACACCAACAATATTGGCGGTGTTAGTACCAAAGAGAGGAAATGCTATAAAATCAACCCAAGGACTTGCACGACCCGTAAGTCCTAACATTGACACTATTGGCAATGTCAGTATCAAAGTGAGGGAATGATATCACATCAACCCAAGGACTTGGACCCAAAGCTAGCTTACAAATTGGCAAAGATTTTGGTGTAGGTAATCACTAATAAATGGAAGAGTGGATTAAGTATTGATACAACACAAAATACCATGATAGGGATATGCCATTGTAGTAATAGTTTGCCATACATCACATAGATAACAACCACAAGCAAGAGATGGGCCACAAGGCATGACACTAATACCATTAGTGAAGTTAGTAAAAAAGTGAGGAGAACACTATCACATCAACCTAGGGACTTGGAACCTAAAGCTAGCGTCCAAATTGACAAAGCTTTTAGTGAAGGTAGAGGGCTTATAAACCATCTTTATTTCACAAGTGTCATCCATGTGGGATTATCCACACACCCAAGACAAACACACATGCACACATGGAAAGAGAAGAGTAAGTACTGACATGGAACATAATCCGACCATAGAGTTATGTTGTTGTAGTAGTAGCTTGTAGAATACGTTGTAATACACCACCTGGATAACAACCACAAGCCAAAGAGGGCCCACAAGGCTTAACAAAAAAAATGGCATTGACATGGGGGCTTGCACCCCAAAGCAAGTGCCTAGATAGTGTGTTCTCACCAGTTTTGAGTCTAGACAAATTATCATCAGCAAGACAAAAAAAACTTGCAAACTATGTTTCCCTATGGAGGAGGTTGAGAAAGAACATTTCATTTTCAGGTGTCTCATTTATTATGAGATATTAGAGTGTTCTCATTGTCTTTACATACATTCAAGGGGATCCTTACTAGAGATAGTTGGCCTTGTCTCTTAGAGAAGTTGTTGCCTTTTTCAGGTGGCGGGCCTTGTGGTGCTCCCCCTAGATCTACCAAATTGATCACATCCGATCTTGCCAATTGGGAACATCACATGTCATGCAGACACCAGAAATATTGAGATGGACAATAATAGCAGATTGGCAAGGCAGTGCCCCCTTAGTCAAGCTGCCCCACAATGAATTCATCATACTAGTCCAAAATCTCAAATAGAGAAGTCATTGCTTCCTTGGAGTTCCTCCCATGCCCAACATATTTTGTAAGGAAACAATGCATTAAACGAATGGTCCCCTCTTTGAGGAGTTTGTCGACCTTGAATATCTAGAGAGATTTTGTGTGGAGTTCCTACTTTCTATTTGCCTCCCTTAGCCAAGCATACTCCTCTTCGTCCCAGCCACTCTTTAGATGGCATTATCAAGGTCATTATTGATGACTTTACAATGATTGACAAGAATACATGCTCCTCCACTGGTTTAGACTATAACCAAAGGTCACCTTGTCTTCATCTTTCCATTCATGGTTTGTTGACTTGCTCTCTTCATTCAGTTTACCCATTTTGGGTTCAACCCCACTTTCATTTGTAACTATCATTAGCCTTTTCTCTTTTAGGAAGCAGATGCCCTAGGCACTCTTTATTTTGTTATTATTACTTTCTGTACTAGAGTCCCATTGTTCTGTTTTAGCCATTAGTGGACAATAATATAGAGTCATTTCATTTCTTAGAGCTTATTCATTCACTGCAGGGAAAAATTTTGACATCTCATTCATTGCAGAGATCATTTTTGACATCTTTAACTTAAGCATCATTTCAATGATCCTGCAAAACTTGTCCTTGAGCATGTAACGTTTTACTGCAACAATCCTAATTTCAAAAATGGTTACATCTAGAACATGCATGTTGACAGCAACAAAATATACTCAGTTTGCCATAGTCATAATTTAATAATTGGAGGTCATGCCTAGATGTTAAATATTCATGAGCTGCTCATATTTGTAACTGACACATCTGTCTTTAGGTACCTTCTATTGTGCATCCATGAAAAAATTTAAAAATCAGATTTGCACATTAATGAGAAAACTTAGTTCATGTCGTCATGACACAGTATAGAAAGGTTTATAGTGACAATTTGAACATTAATGAAATATCTATGTAATGGATATACTCAACAGCAGATGCACTCTCTAAAGAAGACGACAGCTGGATTATGGGACGTGGATTATTTCTGAAGAAAAGAATGATTCTCATTATGATTTCTATCACAGGCCTTTCATCGATCCTACGGCCCCCTCGGGCACCTCTTTGTAGCTTTTGACTCTCTCTCTCTTATGGCTATCAGTTCTGCGGTCTCTCTCCTTTTCTGTTTTGTGGACTGTTTTGTTTTCACAGAGCGGTTTTCTGTCTACACAGCATGATCATCTCTGATTCACCAGAAAGGCATCGTAATTTTTTGTAAAAAATCAGATGTCGGTATCTTTTGGATGGAACCTTATCGATCGACTTTATTCTCTGCAATAATTTTGGCTTCTGGTGATGGACAGATTTTGCATGGCAGCTATGTCATTCTGCTTATATGGTTGTTTCTGCTGTATTACAGCCACCCTACCCAGATGTTCTTTTTGGGGCAAAATACATGGTTGCATGTATTTCTACAGAATGTAAACTTCGTTTCAATATTGAAATAAAATTTACGCTTTTTTGCTTGGAAAAAAAAATCTATGTAATGGATATGCTATTGAAGTTTTTTGCATAAGAAAATGGCCAAGTTATATTTTTATCTTTATTACATTATGATTACACTCTAATCATAAATAAAAATACAATAAATCAGCATATTAAATCGGTAGCCTTGCACTTTCTTTGTCACCAGCTTGACAGGTTGACATTCAAAGTGATAGTGTTTGCCAAGTGCTCAAAGGCATACTAGGTTATTTCAAAATTCAGAAGTTTGGCGACTATAATAACTATTCAGAGACTTAGTTCTCCTGAGACAGAAAATGAATGTTGTTTCCTCGTACCAGATACCATAGACGAATAGATTGACATGTGTTTATGTAAGAATTGTCCTGCTTTTCGGAATGGCTATAACAGTAAATGCTATTGTTGACTATGTTCTGTAGGTAGAAAGTTGGGAAGCAGTCAGAAATTATTACTCCTAATCACATTTCCCATGAGAAAATATTAACTAATTAGTAATTCTAGCCTTCATTTTTTTATATAACATCATCACATGCCACTTCTAGCTTTAATTTTCTTTATATAACATCATTGCATGCACCAATTCTAACACAAAAAATACCTCCAATGGTACTTACATTGGTAGACTCCTTGTCTTTGCTTTTTAGGAGCAACATTTTTTTCTTCCCAGCTTCACCAGCTCCTTCAGTGCCAATTACTGTCCCCTCAATTGTAGAAACTGTAAAAGCTCTTTGATGTTAGCCCAGAAAGACAAATAAAGATTGTTATTTATATTGGGCTAACAAGTAAAAATCAAAAGGAAAAGCTAGGGAAAAGAAACGGCAATAAGCACTGCAGATAATAAGTGCAACAACACCAAATATGTGAAAACAATATAACCCAATCAATCAAAATAGATACTCAGCTCAGCTTTCATCGTGATAAAGAACCAATTTCAACCACTTAACTTAAGAATGGGCGAAAGGGGGTAAAGAATAGGAGGATGCTTAACATCAAAATATATGATCAATCATCATACAACCCTTGAAAAAGAAGAGAATAAAGTACATCTAAGACAGGCAGCTGTGTGCATAACAATTTCACCCCATTAAAGCACATTTATTCAGTGAAAAGGAGAAACACTAAGCCCTCCCACATAGATCCAGATTATAAAGAAGTTCAGAAATCAGACAAAAGAATGCTAATCATCATTGAAAATTTACGATAAACTTGGAGTTATTACCTGTATTTTTCCCAGCTGTACCAGAACCATCTTCAAGTGCCTCCACCCTGGAAACAACTTGTATTGACAAATCACTCTCAAGGTGTTGTTGATCTTCTCTCCGTGGAGATAGAACATATGTGGATTTATCTTTGTTGCTTGCAATCCTTGTATTATCCCTCAACACATACTGCAGATCACAAACTATCAGCAAAAATTATTTGGAAGGGCAAGCTCAATCAAAATCTTAGCATATACATCCTGAAAAGTAGGATTATCAAATGAGGACCCCTTAATTCTTATGTACAGTTATCTTCCTAAATAAACACAAAACACAAGTTCCAAACAACTAATTTTAATTTCTTGAAAGTTGAAAGTAATGACCAATAATTGAAAAATTGAAAACCGAGAATGACCTTGATACAAGAATGCATATGTATGCACTTCCACCAAAATGATAACAAAGAACACATCAAAATCCATCTAAAAGCAATCACAATTTAGCATTCCAGAGAAATTGCATATAAGACTTACAGTAGCAGTTGCTGTCCGCCTCCTTTCTGAACCTCTCCTATGAGCCACTGCACTTGAAGTAGCTGTAGAGGCCCCCCCAGCCCTTCTGCCTAATTTTCCACTTGAAGTAGCTGATCGCTGCATCATCAAAAATACAAATCCAGTTAACTGAGAGACTGAGAACACATGAAATTAATTTCTCCTCTTCCGATCATGTTAACCCATCCAGTGTAGATTATTCTTCACAACAGTCATAAAGATGGATACTTAAGAAAGCCCAAAAAGCTTATTTTGGCCACTAACTAATTAAAATTAGACATTTCACAAAACAAGTTTCTACTCAAGTGGATTTGGTAAAGTATGACATGTGGATGACTAAATGAAGCAAGCATGCAATTATATTTCCCAAGGTACCGAAAGGGTACTAAATTAAAAAAAACTATATCCTTGATTGTTGGTTGATGAGAAAGGTCCTGCAATTGAACCCTTACAAGGCACATCTAATCATTATGACATGCAGAGCTTTGAAATTTTTTAAATGAAAAAAAATAATAATAAAAATACAACATTCTGTGAATGTTATCCTTTATATCTAACCTACCCTAACTAGCATATGTTAAAACCCAATATTCTCATAACCAAAACCAGCTGGAAACTGATTGAAGAACTGGATTTGGGGCTTAAAGGCACACGGGTGGGCCCAGTTATCTGATGGCTGATCCAGATCAGAACTGGTAAAACTGACCAGTTCAGAACAGAAACGGCCTCCAGTTCTGGTTCAGCAAAAGTTCTCAATTTTTTTTGTGACTCACTTCGAACCAGACCAAAAATAACACTTGTTATTCTACCATTTAAATTTGATGAAAGAGCACATTTGGATGAAGGAAAATTTCAAGAACAGAGCAAATTTAGAGAAGACGGAACTTTAGATGGTTGGAACAGCCGTTGCAAACTTGGAGCAGCAGTGGGGAGAAAATCAATCAGTTAAATGAGGCAAAGTTGATTATTTTGAGTCATAGCCTACTATTCCATGCAACTTTTCCTATTCTTTCAAAGCAATCAAGCAAGGAAAAATGATCACTTTCGAGTCTTATGTGAAGCAGGAGATAAGCCAAATAGAGAAGAGAAATTGAAGGGGAAGCGCAACTACAACCCGATCACAAACCCTATCAAAGGAAAACTGTAATCTTCCACCAGGAAATCCTCTACTACAGCATGCGACCAAACTACAAACCAAGCCAAAGTAACTATAGACCAAGCCAGAAGCAAAAGTAAACGGAATAAATGATCTGTCACAGTGATCTAAATAGAGAGAGCCTTTTCCAAACTCTTTAAGATAATACGGTTTTTTAACCTCTTTCCGGCCATATCCAGAAAAGGGGAGGTCGAGTGCTTTAGCCTTTTAATAAATTAAAGCAAAAGTGAACATCTCTTTCAGGATAAAGATCGAGTCGGTGAGGGGAGCTTTTTCATTAAATTAATATGTATTAGCAACCATTTCTTTGAAACGAACAGAGACCTCTTAGATTAAAGAGCAAGTTCTCAAAAGCAGCTAAATTTTCAGGCTAAGTTGCTGAAATCAACAGATGGGTGGACAGATACGTCACCAGCTACTATTCAACATTGTTGCCACATCTTCCATGGGTCCCATCTTCCTCCAAGTACCTGACATCATTCAGCTTTCCAATTTGATCTTCGTCAAGACGCCATAGACAAGCTTGGAGTTGAACCCTCCCTTGTAGTATAGGTGGTCATAAATAAAACAAATGTTTTACATACAGCTGTGTTATTGGTTCAGAAAAAGGTACAATCACATATGCTGGACCAAATGCATGCAATGCACTCAATAATCCTTTGAAAGGGATTGGCAAGATCAACTAGATTTTGACATTGATTACATCTCAAAGGGTGAGCAGATGTTCAAATGCAACCTCCACACATCCCTCGCTACTCAGAGGTCCCATATGGGTAAGGAGTTCCTCAAGCGTGAGAATACATATCATGCCTGCCACTACATTTTGTTGGGTTAAAATATGAGGGGTGCAGGTGCTCAGAGAACCCGGTGTTCCATGACAGGTCGAAGCATATTGAGATCAAATACTACTATATCAGGGATATGGTACAGAGGGGAGCAGTGAGGCTCCAGTTCGGACTACCGAGGATTAGGTTGCAGATGTGTTCACCAAGCCGTTGTCGAGGACGAAGTTCGAGTACTTCAGGAACAAGCTTGGTGTGGTCCCTCTTCAGAAGGACTGACAGATGGAAAAATCTCATCCACCATGAAAAAGGGTTGGCACTAAGATAGGAGTGCACATGATCAGGTACTGATGCTGTTAAATTTATATGCAGCAGCGAGAGCCATTCTCCTGGAGGACGGCCAAGACCCTAGATGTGTTCTAGGGCCCCTGGATGTGTTCCAGGGAATCCTTGCTTAGTGCTTGGATTGATCCTTGGATGTGTTCCTTGGTGGTTGATGATACAAGACCCTAG
>JZKD02S0021921.1:221917-240834 GCA_000966675.3 Picea glauca
TGACCTTCCTTGAAGAAGGACATAACCACAAGAGGGATAAAGTCCCATATGCAGTGATGATAAAGTAATAGGTTCACCATATGATTTGAAGGAATGAGTAATGCCACCTTGTTAAACCTCTCTTGCCCTTGGTTGATTGTTTTGGGGTCTTTGTTGGTTTATCTAGGGGCTATGTTCTAAAGTTAAAACATTAATTAATTGTCACATGTTTAAATTCAATTTAAACATGTAACTCTTTAATATAACTTAACCTTGCCCTAACTAGCCCTAACGTTGCCCTAACCTAGCCCTAACCTTGCCCTAACTACTATTTAAAGACCCCCCCCCTCCTATACCTATTACACACACTTACTCTTTGTGATAGCATGGAGTTTTCTTGTGCTTGCGGCCTCAGCTCTGGTATACTGTTGTTGAGATCTGTAGTGGTTAGCAGCCCTTTGATACTTGCTGTAGCATTGGCCCCCTTGAAGAACAGCCACGGCCCTCTTGTGATCAGATGTGTGCTCTATCCTAGTTGCTGTCTTCTCTACTGTGGTGCCATGGATGTCCCAGTTGAAGACTGAAGCCTGCCGTGTATTATTTGCTGGGTGCCGCACCCCTCATCAAGGCTGTCGTGACTCCTCTCTAGGTGCCGCGTCTTACCTCTGCTAGCTGCCGCTTGTTCCAGCTATTGTGTGTGGGGTTTTTGGAGCTCACTGTTGTGGCAAGGGTTTACACTCAGACTAGTAATCCCAGCTCTGAAAGTGTTCTTGGGAAAGGTTTGGTTTTTGAGGGTTTGAAACTGTGGTGTTTATCCCTTTAACCTTTTGACTCGGTGGCATGAAAATTTCCTTCAACCTTTGGCATAAAAGATCTTTGTTAGATCTATGAACTGAACCTTTGTCTGAGCATAACATTCAGGACCTATCTCTACTGTGGTTTCGTGCTATCTCCTGAGGTAAGGCTGTTACCAGGTATGTTTCCAACTTGTTTCTAGCTTCGTTTCCAACTTGTTTCTAGCTTCAGATCTGAGTTAACTGTAAAATTGTTTTATTGAATAGGCATTGTCAATTTGCTGCTATATATAGATCTGCTAGATAAGCATTGTCAACTTGAATAAGCATTGAACAAGCCTTGTCTATTCTGCTGCTATAAAGAACTGTTGATAACTCTTTCTTCTAGATCTCAGAATTCAGTTATAGATAGATCTGTTGTTGTATTTAGTGAGTTGCTAATCACTGTCTATTATCTGAAACTTGTTTATCACATTTGTTTTGATTTTAGATTAAAGTACTACAGTTGAATCTGATTATTTTCTAAGCCCTACTTTTCTGCTGTTAATGTCTATCATAGATCTATCTTTTATATGTTAAGTTACAGATCTAAGTTGTTCTTGCATTAAAATTAAAAGGAGACTGTTGTTTTGAAATTTACCCTATAAACTAACAGATGCATCACAGGGAGTGGATGTCCTTGGGACATATTGTAGCTATTGAGAGCTACCCACAGACCTTGATTGCATGGGGTGAAGTCATGTTGCATTATGGATATCCGAGGGTTGCCACTGAGACAAGAGTGCACATGATCAGGTACTGATGCATCGTAGGGAGTGGATGTCATGGGGACATGTTGTAGCTATTGAGAGCTACCCACAGACCTTGGTTGCATGGGGTGTAGTAATGTTGCACTATGGATATCCGAGGATGTATAGATTCGCATGTTCAACAGTCAATGGATGTGAGCTCGTGTGATATCAGACTTGGAGTGTGTGTCTGGAAAAATACCTACCTAGTTAAGAGGTAGTGTTAATATTTTTGGTGTAACTACGGAAGATATTCTTGTATATTTGTTTTAGTCAAACCTTTAAAAGGTTATTATAATTATATTGTACAAGTCCGCTCAACAGAAATTATTATATTATTGGTATTTTACTTATTATGGGTTAGTTAGGTGAAGAGTCATGTCTCTTCATGAGACACTGTTGTGTATAAATAGAGGATAGGTTCCTCTCATTTGGACACACACTCACACACTTCTCTTGTGCATCTTGGAGTGTATAAGAAGATCCAGCGCACAAGTCTTGTAGACTGGTTCTTTTGGTGTTTTGGTCTTGGTCTTTCTTGGAGAGCTATAGTGCATCATTGTACTGGTTGAAGGAATCTATATTGAGGATTTTGGTTGTTGGGTTTTCTCCCCCACGAGGCTACCCAGGATAATCTTTGTGTTCTATTGTATCTGTGATTGTGTATCTTTCAGTGATCCTACTACAGTTGCTATTGGATTAAGTAATTGTAATTGTGTAACTAGAAAATTTAAAATTTCAATAGTAGGGACTCTGAAGAGGAGCCCAAGACCTGGTGCAAATAAGATAAAATAATTTTATTAATGTCCATCAAATGACCACAAAAGTAGGTCAATAGTGTGAGTACTGTAATGTCCCCCACCTCTTGATGAAGAGGGTGTGAGAGACTTAGTATTCT
This sequence comes from Picea glauca, assembly GCA_000966675.3. Lineage (NCBI taxonomy): Eukaryota > Viridiplantae > Streptophyta > Pinopsida > Pinales > Pinaceae > Picea > Picea glauca. The sequence goes on from JZKD02S0021921.1 coordinate 224,377, forward strand.
AGTTGTCCCCACTAGACTATAGTCTCATGGAACATGGGGACGAAGAAACCCAAAGCACGTACCTAAGCACAATGTTATAATTTCAAGTTGACTTTGGGAGAAAAAGGTAAAATGAAGAAAGGAAAAGACCACATGTGGAAAAGCAAGGAGTTGACCCCAGGAAGTGGTTAACTAACTCAACAGATAATTAGATCAGGGTATAAAAGAAAAGGAGGGCGTATCTCTCACCCACTCTGGATTATTATTACTTTTGCATCTTGGACTCTTGAGCACAAAGACATTTTGAGGGTTTCAGGATAACAAACCCTAGAGATCAACTCGGTGGTGAAAGATCCCACTTAACATGATCCAAGCTTGGTCACGGAGGTGCAATAATCCTCCCTCACCATTCTACAGCAGGTACAGATCACATTCATCAGCACAGGAAGAGGAAATGCGCAGCTTCACGGGGTTTCCAGCAGGACGATGCACCATCTGAGGAATAACCATTCGATCTAGGAAGAGGAGAAGGATTTTGGGCCTAAGGACTTCTGGGTTTTTTTGGTAGGGCCTAGGGCACCCTTTCTAGCCCATTTTGGAGAAGGTTTCTCTGTCATATGATTTATTAGAGCTTGCCACGAGTTGGAGAGAAGGAGGGCGCACTACAGAAAGAGGATTCATCCATCTGAGGGGCCAAATCTTCATCATTCAGCTCGATACTTTGCCAAGGGGGTTTGTCTTGCCCCGATCTATTGTTCCAGTCATTTTGGTGGCATTTGGAAGTCTCTAGGAGGGAGGCCGAAATATTGAGTAGCTACAGCCAACCAGGAGGGCGCAACTCAACCAAGAGGATTGGATCTAGCTCTTGAAGGGAAAGAAACTAATCTTATCCCTTTCTCCAAATTATTGTGGTGCCTTTGGAGGCTATTATCTTCAGTTTTGGACATTGTTGTAGCAGCTATTATTCCAGCTTGGTTATTCTTATGGTATTCTCCCAAATCTGTAGATCTATTGTATCAGGATTACTCTATTATCTAAATAAAGGTCAGATCTGAAGTTGTTGGTTCTATATTGGTGTTCTTTGCTTGTATCTTGTCATTTTCTTATGCTATAAGTTTAGATCTATATCTCCATGCTATGATCTTCTAAGTACAAACCCTAAATGTGCAACTTCATGAAGCAAACCTGCAAAACACATTGAAACAACAAATAAACAGGTAAACAACCCTTGGTTCCGAGAAAAAATTGGCTTGGGAACATTACAAATGTGGGAGTGCAAAGGCAACTCAAATATAAGAAAAGAGGAAAATTGAAAGTTTAGTCTAGATAAATATCTGACTAGGCTAAGCCCTAGGTCTAGCTAAAACCAAAACTAAAGTGTATATAACAATATCATAAGTGCAGTGATACAAAGTGAGAGTGTCCATGGTAGGAGTTGCACAGCTCAATACTATCCAAGAGAGAAGTATCTGAGGATAAAGCCAATGAGGTCAATGTCTCCTAGATGTGATGCCCGATGGCGAGGGGGCGATGGGGGTCGCACTAGCTCACTGTCGAAGTCCTCAAGTACTGGAGGGGGATCTGGATGTGTTACCCTGAGGAGGATGTAGGAGAGAGGAAGCTTTGTTCTCCTAACATGCGAGGCCGAAGAAAAGAAGCTCAATAAATCTCGGACTGCTCCGTTGGGGCTGGGAGGCAGTCCAAAGAGTGTGAGGTGCCATGTTCTGAATCCGTCTAGAGTTGAATCCTCTCTCACTATGAGGATGTGTTGTTGGATGGATGGTCCTGCACCTCCGGACCGGTCTCAAACATATCAATCGATCTGCCAAGGAGGGGAGGTTGGGGGGTGACTTGAGGTCTCACCACTCTACAATCTGAAGTACTATGGAACTCAGATTGTCATTTCCTCCTAGTCTTACGTGGGTGGGAAGCGTGCAAGAGCTGGGGTTTGTGACAGAGAACTTGCTCGCATACGCAGAATTTGTTCCTTCCTGACCAATGAAATTAAGGCATACACACTTAAACAAACACCAAATCATAGCCTAAGATCTAAAGATTAGGAATGGACTAAAAATGAAGATTTTCCCTCCATGTTAAAAGGCAAAGGAAATAGGAAAGTCCAAGCAAGTTCTTTGGTGAAGGGTTGTTTCGAAAGGGCAAAGCATAGGCCAAAAATCTCTTTTGAGATTTGGTCTTTTGGTAATAACATATGTGATTTTAAAAAGGGGGCATCAATTTCTAAATTTATTAACATTTGGAAATCATAAAAATTAAAATACATGATTTCATGGTTTGAGATTTAAGCGTATGCAGTTCATGTGTTTAACACAAGATCACCAGCAGTTGCGTGGATTTTGAGATATGGAAGCAAGGGGTGTCAAGGGGAGGGTTCATCAATTATAAAGATTTAAAGAGGGGGCATTAATTTCTAAATTTTTTGACATTTGGCAATCATAAAAACAAAAATACATGATTTAATGGTTCGAGATTTAATGAGCATAGGTAATTCATGTGTTTGACACAAGGTTGCCAGTGTGAGAGGGTGTACTTCCACCAATTTTGAAAGCTGGATGCAAGGGGTGTTGGGGGGAGGTTGCATCAATTATAAAGATTTATATAAAATATTTAAATGTAGCCTCGAGGGTTAGCTCAATAGGTCTAGAGCCAAACGTGAGTTTTTCATGCTTGTTGTTGGTCACAGGTTTGACTCTCTTGATTCCCTGGGGGCGAGGCCTCGTAATCAGGGCCAACGGGTTACCTCGTTTACCATCCACGAAATGTGGGGAAGTACTCGACGAGTTTCCCATGCTTTCTTCCACGCGAATAAAAAAAATTAAATGGCTCATTTATTGGATTTGAGACCGTAGGCAACTCCACAAAGCCATCTAGTTGGATATCATCACACAACATCATTTGTGAATTGGTCCCATTTTCTTAGGAATTTCCCTATACCCTACATTTTTCATATTTTTGAGTAAGAAGACAAAGCACTATGTATTCAAACCATGATATCTGCTCCTTAGATCCCCATCAGTTTCTCAATGAATAAAACTGTAAGAACTCTTATTCCTCTCAAAAGCTGAGGAACTAACTACTCATGAAAGTAATTGTATAATAAATGCTTGTAGCCCTTGGGCATGTGCACCATGGATTTGCCACCAGTCTATTGGATATTTGAAAAGCATTGATTTTTCCACTCACCTCACCCACGTGAAAATTGGACAAATAGAGTCACATGAGGGATGCTTCCTCTGAATCTGGTCCATAAGTCTTCTTTATTGTTGATGTGAATCCCCTCATGACCTCTTTTTACTAGAAGGATCCCTCTTGTTTTGGATTCAAAACAAAAGATGCCATACAAAGAGGCTTGGTCAATTTGTTCCATCACCCATGATAAATTGTTCTAATTGTGGATATAGATTGAGATCTCATTTATTTGTAATGGTTTAAATCTTCTCACACATAAAGTCAATGGTTTCATATACTTCATCTCAAAGGTCTATTGCATCCGCATAATGAATCTTATCATATATTGGCTCAATGATATATGTAATTACTTAGGGTGTCCCATTAACATCTTGTTGCGGGGTTGCCAAACATTGTAACTAGCAAAGATGCCTATTATTACAGGGACCAACACACCCCAATTTTGTCAAGGGACAGAGGTTCCATCCCCCAACAGGTTGGGATGTTTATCTAGGTTTGATTTTTATTTGCAACATTAGTTTGTGTTGACTTTTGTTTCTTTTTTAGACCTAAGTTTAATCAATTCCTTATGAAAATGCCGAAGGCATTGGACCCACTAAATAAATATGGTGAGTTGCTTGACCCACATAACTAGCAGTAGTTGAGTCACAAGTCGTGTGGGAAGGAAATGAACGACAAGATCAATGGCTTGAAATACCACCTTGCTAAACTCCAAAGCATGAACTAGAAATTTGTCTTGCATCTTTCCCAAAAGTCCTCCATATTACCACTCAATCAAATTCTAGGGCATAACCTTCTTTTAGGTCGTTGGTTAAAATAAGGGAGAAGAAGGAAGTTAACAAGATTGTGCGAATATGTTTTTTTATGAAGTGACATTCCTTTGAACATTGCCAAGAACAACCCATTCTACCATTCAATGTTTGAAGTTGTTGCTATTGTTGGTCCGGAGTACAAGGCAGCCCCTACCTATGACAAGTTGAGAGGGTCGCTCCTCCAAGGGGAAAAATCTGATCACACATCGCAAATTGGAAAAGCTTAGGGAATCATGGGTGATCACCGAATGCACAGTGATGTCAAAGGGTTGGACCATTCTAAATTTCTTTGTTAACTATCCCAAGGGAAGAATGTTTATCAAATATGTCAATGCATTTGCATAATGTTAAATATCAAAGTTATTGTGTGAATTGTTGGATGGATTCAACTTGGGGATAGGTCTGCAAAATGTTGTCCAAGTCATCACAAATAACGTTTCTAAATATGCCATTGTTGGCAAGTTGCTTATGTAGAGGTATGGACCTTGTATTGGACTCCTTGTGTCGCCCATTGCATTGATTTGATTTTAGAGAACATGGGCAAACTTTCTTGGATCAAGGATATCATTAAATCAACTAGGAGCATCACCACATTTATATATGTTCTTAGCCTCATGAGACAATTCAAAGAGAACAAGGAGTTAGTGCGCCCCACAATCACATCTTTCGCCACTCTTCACTTCTCTTGAATCTCTCCTCACATCGATGTTGGAGGTGAAGAGAATGTTTCTTTCAAATTAGTGGGATGCCAATGCATACAATAGTAAACCAGGTGGGAAAGAAATAACCAAACTAGTTTACAAAGAGAGTTTTTGGACAGGAGTGCAAGAGGTCTGTGCCATTAGCAAACCTTTGGCAAAGGTTCTTCGCTTGGTTGATGATGACAAGCCCACAATGCACTACTTGTATGAGGCCATGGTTAGGGCCAAGGAAACTATCCATAGGTACTACCAGGGCAAGGGGGAAGAGGGGTTCAACAAACGATCCAAAATATGGTTATTGATTAATGAAAGATGGAACAATACTCTCCATCATCACATATATGCAGCAAGGCTCTACCTCAACCCCGCATTCTCTTACTCCTTTAGTTTTATCTATGATGCCGAGGTATTGGTTGGATTCCTCTAATGTATTCTAATGATGGCATTGACTTTGTTAATTTTCCTTAACCCAACACCCGACAACTAGTTCAAAATAAAATCGCTTTATTGAATAAATGCACAGTTGAGTTATTAACCAAACATTACAGCAGAAGCAAACGCTGAAATCAAACACATTGCACACAAGATTTATGGGTAAATTACCCTGGAAAAACCTCGAAGGAAAAACTAGTACTGTGAGATTTATTATTATTATTACTTTGGGTTCTCATTTTGGGATAATGGCCCACCTGAGGAATAAAAAACAACAAATTGCCAAGCCTTACAAAACTCAAGATCAGTCGGTTGGTTGTTATCTCCCTTGTTGCCCCTTTGCTCCTTTCCTCGGCCCTTGCCCTGCACACTTGGATGAATTCCTTCTCCACCCAATCAATGAGATCTCGCTCTCTCACTTTGTGTGTTTGTGTATGTCTCCTCCTCTCACATAGGCTGCATTTTATAACCTTGAGTTTACCCTAAATCCAAAACCCTAGATCTCCAAAGTGATCAAGGATTGAGATTAAATCTCACCTTCACTTTAGATCTAACAGCTAGGATTTAATTTAATTACTAACGTCAAATACTTAGGCATTTAATTAAATTAAACTTGCATTAATTACAAAAGTACATTCACTTTATTAATTAACTTATAAAGTGAATTTCCTAAGGTTGAGAGGCATTAAGGACGACTCCCACGTGTTAGACACAAAACAATGTGGAAGTACCTATTCGATGTTGCTAAAACATCAACACTCCCTCATAGCGAGGAAGGTACTTCTACCACCCGGAGATGGCTCTATCTTTGCTATCATATCAGCTACCATGGTTGCTATGTAATCCACTTGATTGGTTTCTCCCTCTGAATAGAAAGTTATCCCTGGCATCTCGTTCAAACCCGTCTTTGAAGACTTGCTTCCTTTGAACATGATCCTAGAAGCCTCCTTCTCTTGAGCCTTCTGCATGGCCATCTCGTACCATGACTCCTTGATAGACTTGGAAGGTTGCTCCTTCCCACTTGAACCTAAACATTGAATCCCTTTGAGTTGCTCAACCTTTGGAGCTACCTGCTCCTTGTTCTCTGCCACTTTTTTGCTTGCCACTGCTCGCATAGGCTGGCCCTTTAACCTATACAAGTTGCTCTCTCTAACTCCAAGAACCACTGCTATGTTTGAGTTAGATCCTCTAGGCTTGATCAGTGCCTTTCCATCTCGGAATGCTACGTCAAATCCTTTCTTCTTAATCGTTGAGACCGAGAACACACTTCTCTTGAGTTTTGGCACCCATAACACATTCATCACTCTTAACACAACTCCTCACTCCATCTGGAATGGCATTGTCCTAGTTCCTTTTACTGCATGCTTGGTGCCCATACCAAGTTCCACATGCAAGTCTAAGTCCGACTCTGTGAAGCTCTCGAACAGCTCATGTGCTCCTGTCATATGACATGTGGCTCTGTTATCTAGTAGCCTCGCACTAGTTGATATGGTGCCTGAGGAAAGATGGGCAACAAGTAAGAATTCCTTCTCCAACTTCTTGGCAAACTCATCTACATGAGCCTTTGTCGACACAGTTACCTCTAGTTGTGTCATGTTTCCTCCCTTCTTCCTCTTTGGGCACTGCGAAGCATAGTGTCCCTTCTTATGACAATGAAAACACTTGACCTTACTTAGGTCCTTCCCTATGCAGCTTGTGAAGATGAATATCCACCTTTGTTCTTCCTGACCTTCCCCTTTCCCTTCTTTGCCTGACTAGCAAGTGCAAGGTGATTCTCATCAGCTTCCTTCTCCGGGCCTCCTAGAGCCTCTCAATGAGTCTCCTCCTGGATGCAACCATCCCACAATCGATTGAAGTCCGGAAGCTTCTCTCGAGCACAGATGTCTTTGATGAATGAAGTCTAAGGCTTGGTGAAACCATTCAAGGCCACCCTCAATAACTCCACATCTGTCACTGTCTCGCCCACTGCCCCTAGTTAATCACGAACCTGAGTGATCCTTGTGATATAACTGGTCACTATATCAATCTTGAACATCTTGGTGTTCCTGAGTCAGTCCCTCAATACCATCTTTTGGTTCTCATTATTACTCTGAAACAGATTTGACAAAGTCGAGAACATTGCATTGGCTAATTTTTTCTCAGATAGGTGAGGTAGAAGATGATCTCTCACCGAATCTAAGATCATCCATGTTGCCTTGGCCTCCTTTGCCTCATGCTTGGCCAATTCTGCACAATCTGTCGGCGTGATCACTGCGGTACTTGCATGATTCCATAGACCATTCTCCCTTGGGAAAAACATAATCCACGCTTTCCATGGAAGAAAGTTAGAGGCACCCTCCAACTGATTCCATAGACCCATTCTCCCTTGGGAAAAACATAATCCACGCTTTCCATGGAAGAAAATTAGAGGCACCCTCCAACTGATCCTCGTACCTCAAACCAATTGTTGCCATCTCCAAGATCTGATCTATACCTAAAAAACGCTAAAAAATATGTGCCTAGTAGGCACAAAAACCAAAAAATTCATCGGTTGCCCAGATCCCTTCTTGAGCCCGTTGCCTGCTACTCAAACCCCTGCCTGGGGCTCCTGCAATCTGCTTGATCTTTTCTAAGCACTGCCCAACTACTTTCTAGGCTACCCGAGCCCTTCTAGCGGCTCTATTGAGTTGGTTGTCTTACGTGGCATCCATGTTGGCCCTACTGTTGTGTTGGTGGCCTGATTACATCAAACCCCTGCAATCTCTATTTGTTGGCGGTCAAATAGTGTGGTTGTCGATTGTCAGCTATAGCCCACACCTTTCGCTGTGATTTCAACTTCTCGACCCACGCTGGCTCATGTCCTCAACTCTTGTTGGTCGTTGATTCCCTTACTATCGTCACCCAGCAACTTCTGCGGGAACCTTCAACTTCTCTGTTGCTTCAACACCCTGGCCTGCGATCTCTTCGACGGCCACACAGATCGACGATTGCAGCTCCCAGCGTTTGAGCCGCTCGCTACTACCCTCCACCATCAATTGCTCTCTAGTCGACGACTAGATGACAGTTGCCTCATGCTTGGCCAACTCTGCACAATCTATTGGCGTGATCACTACGATATTTGCATGACTCCATAGTCCATTCTCCCTCGAGAAAAACATAATCCACGCTTTCCATGGAAAAAAGTTAGAGGCACCCTCCAAATGATCCTCATACCTCAAACCAGTTGTTTCCATCTCCAGGAACTGATCTATACCCAAAAAAACGCTGAAAATATGTGCCTTGTCCTTCAGGCACAAAAAACAAAAAAATTACCGGCTGCCTAGATCCCTGCCTGAGACTCGCTGCCTGCTACTCAAACCCCTGCCCACTGCACGAAGCTGCCCGGAGCTCCTGCGGTCTGCTCGAGCTTTTCTAGGCACTGCCCAACTACTTTTTGGGCTACCCGAGCCATTCTGGCGGCTCTATTGAGTTGGTTGTCTTACGTGGCAACCCTATTGGCCCTATTGTTGTGTTAGTGACCCGCTTACAACAACCCCCTGCAATCTTTATTTGTTCGTTGTCAGCTAGTGTGGTTGTCGGTTGTCCGCTATAGCCCACACCTTCCACTGCAACTGTAACTTCTCGACCCGCATTGGCTCCTGTCCTTAGCTCTTGTCGGTCGTCAAAATAGGTTAGAATCACCCATTAATTATAATATGACCTCCATATAGGTTAGAATCCCAACACCTTAATGACATGGTCTATATCTACTACAATCTCATGTTGTGTGTGAAGCAAATTGATAAAACACCTGACATTTGGTTCAGTTATCAAAACCAATGGAACCAATGGAACCAACTGGTCCAACCAATTTTGGACCAAAACCAGTCCAAATCGTTGATTCAAATCGGTTTAGGTCGGTTTGGTACCAAGTCAGTCGATTCCATACAAGTACCGACCGACTCAGTATCGAACCGGCCAATTCCATATCGAACCGATCGGTTTCGTACAGGTTTGTACCGTGCGAAGGGACCGACAAATTTCAATTTAAAAAAAACACTAAATTGAGAGAGGGGTAGCCTAATACCTAGCCCTAGGGCTTTCTAAAACCTAGTAATTAATGACATTCTACTCTATCTTTCATTTACATCATTTTGCTTAAATTTTTAACATTACCATTAATTGTTTTAGTATGTTTGAGATTGGTTCCAACCTCATTAGACTTATATGGGAAAAGAAGAAATGTAGGTCCCATTCAAAATTCAGCGGACCTACAGAATTTCATGATTGGCAGGATTGCAATGTTTCCACTAGATTCTATCATGTATGAAGACATGGAACTGGCATTTAATCAAGAGCACCAAGACCTCTATGTACCTCGATGTTGGTGGCATAGATTGTCATGACACTAGTAAAAATGTACCCTTCACTAAAGTAAAATCACTTATTAGGCATGTTAAGTTTTTTCTATCTTATTTTAATGCTTAGAGGGTGAGATTGATGATGAGGATCCTAATATAGGCAATGATTTGATTATATGTAGTTATTTGTTGTAGCATGAATTTTTTTGGAATCTAGAGGCCATTTAAAGCCTCTTTGTTGATGTATTTTGGTTCAGAGATGGATTGCACTCGATGTTATTTTGGTTATATGCACCCTTGCTATATACATGAGAAACTTTGCATACTTGTGTATAATGGTTTGGATTCATATGGATGCACATGAATATATATGTTTTTTTCAAAATTTGAATATTTATGTATTTTTTGATTGACCAGTTTTTTGGTCCAATTTTTTTCCAGTTCCAGTCTGGTTCACATTTTTGGGGTCGACCAATTCGATGATCAGTCCGACTCTGATAACATTGATTTGGTTGGGATGCAATTGACACCATAGCTCAGTGAGGGTGGATGTTGAGAGGTCTATCATGTAGGAGGCACCTAGGTGGTTTAAGGACGTTGATCCATCAAAGGATTTGGCAGGGGAGGGAGAGGAAGAGGAGGATGTTCTACTTCCAGTGCAAACACATTTAGGGGAAGAGATTAAGAGTGCATCGCAGCCACTACCTCAAAAAAAAAAAGTAGCTAGCAGCAAACATTTCACTTCCACTCCAGCTTCCACCTTGGCCCTAGGACCTTCCACCTTAGCCCCAACACCCACTGTGTCTAGAGGAAGACGATTATCTTTGCCCATAAAAGGGGTAGAAGGAATCTATGACTCGATAGGATATTTATCATTGTCCAATCTAGATGATGCATGATGATGAATCATGAGATACATTTATTATCTTTTTGATGTGACTTTGTATCACCCTATCAAGACTCAAGATAGCTGCCAAGGTTCAGTATCAAAGTGTGATGTATCAATAGACATCTTATGCATCTTATATATCAGTTTTATTATCATATTTATGTGGCAATGTGTTTATTTGATATTGCAATCTTTTCTTTTCAGCATTGTACACACAATTTCGTTTTTAACTTATTTCATTATTAGAGTGGCATATTTTGTTTCTTTTAGCACAAACCTCTATCAAGAAATCAACCAAATCAACGACACTAAATCATCGGATGCTCGTGCATTTAATTTAAAGTGATTCAATTTCACAATTTCAATTAGTAGAATTCTAACTGTCATAACCACGAAATCCTATATAGCCCCTCATGGACAAGTTGTCCTCGGTAAGATTATGGTGAGCACCCTCTTCTCTTGATACAAACTTTTGGTCTCCCCTTTCACATCTTTCAAAATTGAGGTTAATGACAAAGCTAGTGACAAATTAGGCATTGCACTACCTCGAGGAACAGTCCTCTCTTTTTTCTAAATTGCAAAGTACTTTTCTCCTCAACATTTTGATGACATTTATCGACTTTTAGATATTTTCCTCACTCTTGCTTTACTTAGTAAGAACATGGTTCCACAATATAAAAGGCACTAAGCTTGCTCAAGAGGACATTCATAATGATGTGTGGTTGACCCTTTACATGCATGAATTAAAAGATAAAATTGATTCTAAATCTATCCATAAAGCAAACCCTTAACATGCAACTGTAAAGCTTGATGCATGTAAAGCCCTTGTGTGAGTTCACATGAGAGAAGGCGTTTTAACTTTTGACCTCCTGAAGTTGATTTCTCTCTATCATGAAAGGGGCTTAACACTCTGACAAGCTAAATTGGTCTAAGTGAACATTAATAAGATACGTTATCCCGTTATTTGGGCTTTGGTTCATAACACGTGGAGCATAATGGTCTAGACCCTCTCGACACAAGCCCAGTAGGTGGACCTAAAGATGGGTCCCCAAACCTACAAACTATAGATAGTAGTGGGGTTAATGATTGTGGCAATAAGATGCATCACAGTGGCAGCCAGTCAGATTTAAACCTGGCCCTCGCCCAAGTAATCCCAGCCAGTTACTGATTCCCCTAGATCAAAAAAAATGATTATGTCAATAAGATGCATCTTGCACAAGATGTCATGAAAATGGATCTAGAAACACAAACACTCAAGTGTTAAAATGGAGGCATAACTCTTACATACTTGCAAATGGGATGTCGATCTGTAATTGAAAGTGGAACCTATAAATGGGATACCTAAATAGGTGTAGGTAATAAGGGTAAAGAATACTAGCACAACTTTATCTTTAGAGTAAATTTGCTTTCTTAGAACACTAATTCTTTATATAGGATAGAGAATTGGTGCATACCAAGCAACATAACATTCATCGAACAACAATTGTTAGATCAGAAGCATGGTTGCAAGAAAGCATTACCTCCATGCTTTGTGATATACCTCATATATGGAAAGTTTCAATACAAATATAGCATTCATCTAAAAGTGTTGAGGGTTACAACTTACAAGTTCTCCAGCAGAAGTTACAAAATACAATAAGGAACTATCGAAATGTCAACATTTTCGGGCAATTTGTAAGCATCTTTTAATGTCAAATAGAACTTTGCATGAGTGGGTGACTTATTTTGAAGAAACTAAAATCATTTATGAAAGGCACAAAAGGTCAAAAATCCCAACATACAAGGATAGTTTATAATGCAATTGATAATTTTGGGATAATTAGGCTGAAACACTTCCCTGCCAAATAGGAGCAAAATAAAGTAAAATGTAAACAATTTCCCACAGTTTTTTTATTTATCTAATAAAAATCTTAAGTACCATGGTCAATTTGCTAGATCATCCTTGTTAAGTTAATTGAGAGAGCAAACTCTCTCGTAACAATAGTGGATTTTAGGAATGCAATACAAAAATAAACACGTTGAACACCTTTGAGAACAGGTGAAAATAGCATGCAAGTAGATTTAGAAGCACAAAAATTCATAATAGCAGCAGCATCAGTTATGAGGATCTTTCTCAGATCACCTAGCTGTGTAATGGGCATTTTTTTGCATTAGAACATGCAAATCACAACCATAGAGTTTGTTGAAGATAGGTCCGATGAGCTAGCTCAAGTGGTTGAATGCTTTGAGCTTTATGCAAGAGGTCTTGAGGTCGACCCCCCAAGCTGACTGCCTCAATTGCATGCCCCACTACCCTACCAGGTCAAGCACCATAATTAGCACTGATGGATTTACACTTGGTACCATCTATGGAAGTGCCTGGAGGTTTCCCCACGAGGTTGTCCTTGAAAAAGAGTTTGCTGAAGATAGACGAAGTCAAAGTCAAAACTAATTTAAAAATCTAACAAAATAAGTCATAGAGAACAACGGATTACTACCTGCAAGGACTACCTACATATTGCACGGTCTGCCTTGCAACCAATGCAAAAAGCGTGTGTGTATAAATGGGCTTGGAAGGCTCAAGGGCAAGACTTAATCCTTGGTTAGTGAGTCTATTTATATGATAATCAATTTGCATAGAACATTAATATGGATACTTAATGTCAACAGGGATAGTAATATAAAATATGAACACAAACAAAGATAAGATGCAATTTATAACCCTATTTTTCATGAAAAATGGATTCGTTATAGCAACAACACAATTTCTTCCCTAAAAAAGAGTTTATAATGCATCTTAGAGAAAGCATTTGCTAGGCAAGGATTGTCAGTGGTAGGCTGGTAGTGTAACACATAAATGGACATTTATAGGAGGGACTGATATTATATGATTATCCCTTATGCCATTAAAAGAGGCAGTGAGGATGCAGCCTTGCAAGAAAAGAGTCGAGGAGCAAGTAGATGATGCAGGGAGCATGTGTGACATGAGGTGCAAATGCAACACAAACAATGCTAAGTACGAGGAACTGAACTGCAAGGAGCCCTATGGTAATTAGACAACCAAGAGAACAATTAATCAATAGGCAGTGCATAGAAAAGGAAAAGAAGAAAAAGAGAATGCAAAAACAACTGCCTAAGCAGCTTAACACTCTGATAGCATATGTAAGGTAACTCTTTACATTATTACCATACATTCTGGATAAGATGTTATAACTTATATTTATTAAAATCAATGGAATACTATAAATATACAAAAGAGATTGGATCACATAGAACCGAACATACCCAAATAATATGAAATAGTATTATTGTTAAAAAAAAAATACATGTTATTGTATGATTATCTTTTAATGAAAAGAAGATAATATTTTTAGGATATTAGGACACAATAAGGTGCGACCCAAGAACAATGACAATCAATTTTGTCAAATTAAACAGAGGAAGAAAATGAAGCATTGAGAAGGACATGGTTAAAACAATTACCTCCCATAACCCAACAATTTTAGTTGATCCTTTTAACATTATATATACAAAGCAACAATAGGAGGAAAGAGAGTAACCTGGGATCCACTCTTGGCAGCCCGTTTTTGCCTGACATAATCCATCAATGGGGTGACAATTAAACTGTCTTTCATTCCACCTGCTACAATCACCATCACAGAGCTATACTATGAAGAAAAATTTTGATAAAAACACAAAACATGGATGAGTGCAGAGAGAAACTTGAGTTAATCAATAGAGCATCACTGACCTGCTCTTTCAGCCTCCCTTCTCTCTAATTGTACCTCTGCACTAGGAAGATTCTCAACAGGTTTTGCCAGAAACTCTAAAAACTCCAAATATTCGCAGTCTGGTCAGTCATCAGATACTTTGTTAGGAAACTTTTTGAGAGAAGTTGAAAGAGCAACTAATTTAGACATTCTAGAGAAGATACATGAACGACATGATATAAAGGAGAGTCAACTTTGATATTAGTTTTCTGTTACTATATAAATAATGTATATCTTATGGCTAAAATAATCGAGTGCAATGACTGTTCAGAGCTTCACTAAGGAGATCAGACATCAATTAAAAGTAGCATAAAACCCTATTAACATCCTACCATGGAAGGCACCAATTAAAAAAATGGATGTTGAAAATGGTTAATAGGATCAATTATGCATGGAATTTTCCAGAGAAGTAAATTGTATGACTCGGAACCAAAGGTTCCAAGTAGGATGGATATAAGAGAGACCTCTGCATTCTCCAAAGTACAAATCACCAAGCCCAACTATAGTGTTTGTTTCCAACAGATATTACTGCTAAGAAAAGAAAGCTCATCAACAAAATCATGCAGAAGATACAAAAGAAAGGAGAAGTTAAGGATCGTAAGTTCCTATCACAAGGATACACTAGTTTAGTCAAATACCTTCAACACTGAAAAATACATTCTCTAAATTTTGACAATAATTGAGGAATGAGCTAAATTGTTCATAATTCCGACCTTTATGTACAATTTGGAGAAGTTACAATAACCAATCTTTGTATTCAGTTAATTTTAAAGTTAGCTCTATTATATCCACCCATTAAAATAATAATATTATGACTTGACAAGACAATTCAACAAGGCAAACAATGATAAATACTCTTTCATACAAAATCATCCTCAAACTACAATTTATGGACCCATATATCAGAATAATTTTTTGGATCCATTAATCAGACTATTAAATTTATGCCTTGCAAAAAAGCAATGAGGTAATCAGACCTTTGAATATTGCTCCTTCTCGACCATCCTTTTTGGTCCATGACTTGGGGACTCGCTGTGAAGGTGCATATTCCACAATAGTCTTGAAATGCGTACCTGAGAACAAACATATCAGTAGTCAAAAATATGGGAGATAAAATAATCTTTAAAACATTGGGTATAAGGAATATCAGGTAAACCTTTTTCATTAAGAAAGAGATGGCCGTCAAAAGCTCCTGCAAAATCAATAACATCTTCTGCTCTCTTAAAATCAATATACGCCCGAGAGTATGGTTGATTCAGGTGGCTAAACACAAACATATGAAGTAAGTATCAGTATGGCTGATAAAACACTACTACATAGTGTAAACAAAGAACATGATTTTCTAATGAGCAACACCATATCAAAAGTGGAATGATGCTTTACAATGAGCACAGCAAAAGAGTCAAAGGAGAGAAACCAAAATAGAAAGAGATCACATATGCAGAAACTGTCAATGCATAACTGATTACAAATCCTGCATCAAAATTAATTTCTATGTTCATAAATTAGGTATTACATAGCTCGGTGGGTTAGCTCGAGTGGTTGAGTGTCGTAATTACAAGCCAAAGGTCGCAGGGTCAAGTCCCCGGGCTAGCTGCCTCAGAATATTGTGAGCCTCCCCGAATGTCCCCGCCAGGTTAAGTTGTCAAAACTGCAACAGGCCAGTTTACACTGGATAACATCCTCATACTGAGGGGAAGTGCCCAGTGGGTTTCCCGGGATGTGCATTTCATCAAAAAAAAATAGGTGTTACATGTCAAAATACTCACCCAATGGGCACATTGAAACTACAGCAAAATCAAATTAAAAGGGAAACGAAAACCAAAATAAAGGGGGAAACAAAAACCAAGAAAAAGAAAAAAACTAAGTAATCTTAATGGTGTTCAATTATCTCCAACTATGTGCTACTAAGACATATGTACATTGTAAACCCAATACCACCTAAACAGTTTCAATGTCTTATGTATGTGAATAATAAGGTGGCCACAAATACCTCAATATGGACGTTCCTTACTTGATGTAGACTGGTTTTTTGCCAAGCAAACTCCTTTATACAGTGGCCTTATTAGAAATATTTCAAGTTTGATGCATCCCTTGAGCATTATTTTCTATTTTTTATTCTTTGTTGTTGTATGTTGTGACTATTTTCATCACTGTCCAACTAGAGATATGAATTAAATATAAAAGTAGGTTGATGAGACGTAGTTGATAATGTTAGTTTTTAGGGTAATTTTAACACAGCAGTCTCCTTTTAATTTTAAAGCAAACTACTTAGATCTGAAGCTCAAACAGCATATAGAGACAGACTTATTATGAGCAGTGATAGAAGAAGACAAACCCAAATATAAAGATCTCAGATCTTAAAACATA
>JZKD02S0021921.1:242382-253627 GCA_000966675.3 Picea glauca
CCCTGGTTACTAACCTAGGGTCTTTATCAATATTGGTCCCAGACCACATATCCCAGGAGTGCACTGGGTGCCCTAGATCTCGTCTAGGGTCTTAGTCATCCTCCAGGAGAATGGCTCTCGCTGCTGCATGTAAATTTAACAGATAATATGTTGATTCATGCTTTTAAATATATTTTGAAAAACATATACCAAATAGTTTGCGCCTAAGTCATTCAAGAGTAGTTAAACTCAAGAAAACGTAAGCCAATCCATAGCTTTGCACTCCACCATCAAAACACTTACAATACAATGCTATTTGAATTTTACATTTTGCACTGTTTTTTCCTTTTGCCACTAAGAATGACTAACAGCAACACAATATATTTCTCTATTGTAACATTGAAAACTCTACATCTAGGTCCTCCATAGACAACTCTATATCCATATCCAATTCCCCTATAGACAACTCTATATCCTATCTAGGTCCTCCATGGAGGTAGAATTTTGATGACCTAGAAATACACTACTTTCTTGTAGGTCTTTTTTCGTAGCCAATGAAAAGCAATACTAAATGCAAAATTCAGATTGACATCAAGAGCCTTATGACAATTTTGCACCCTAGTCCATTTATGAGGCTATAATCATACCTGCTTCAATTTCCTTAGAGGTGCATCTACACCAAATTAACCAATAATCTTGTAGGTTTTTTCCAATTATTGACACAAATAAAATGCTTCTGAAAAATAAAAAAGAAGAGGAAGAAGAAAGATTCTCGTCTATTATTACATGCTTGCTTCAACAATCCACTGCTGCATCAAGCATCAAGGTTCTTTTGACTTCTACAAAGAGAGATCTTCAACAATTCATTCTCTCCCAACAAGATATCATCAAATAAAACAACAATTGTTGTTTAAAGCAACTATTTATAGAATAAATGCTTTTGTTGTTGTTTCATTGAAATCTAGTAAGCTTGGATCTTGCATCTAGCAACCCTTCCATTTAGCACTGTGCATGTTTTGACAACAAACAACCCTTTGAATCACAGGTTCAATATCTTTGTTGTAATCTACTATCTAAAGGTCACTTTAGTGTTGGTTTTCTCACTAACCTGCCAGTAGTTATCACCCTATTTGTTTAAAACATTCACCTTACTTCATGCTACTTTACTGTACCATTCAATTCATGACATCTCAAAGACAATTTTCAGCAACCATGACATTCATCCAACAGGCCTATGTATCATTGAAGCTTGGACTCTTTGGCCGTCACAGCATTTCCATTTGATTTTGATTTTCATCCATGCCTTTGCACAGATGCATCGTTGCTCATTTCCTTCAACCTAGGTTGCAAAGTTTCATAGCATGCACCCAATTTTTTCTTGCATTTGACCTCTAGCAATAGTGAGAGAAAAAATTATATAAAAATAAAAGGGTCCCTAAATCATTCAATATAGAATAAGATTTTCAATGTTCTTTTTTTAATTGGGCCTTTTATTATTAATGTGACTTTAAGAAAAAAAACCTAGTGTTTTTTGTAAATGAACTAAAAATGAAAGAGGGGAAGATTATTTTGTTGTTATTAATTTTCTTTCAAAGAAAACTTTTTTTGCCAGCAGCAAGTTATTACTTCCAATAATATTTCTGTTGCAAGCTTTTTTATATCAAGCTATTATTATTTTCAATGGCTTCTTCCCAAAGGAAAATCGCTAGATATTCATGTCAATCCATATCTACTTCATCTTTTGGCTAAAAAGCAGGATCATTGTCAACAATCACATGACTTCCAGGGAAGACCAGTCCATCAAGCACAAAAATTCCAAGCCAATGCGGTGTCAAACAACATGATGATTGTTTTCCAATAGGTTATATATAGGACAACTACAACAATTTTGAGTCCAAAAACATTAACATACACCTCAACAACAACAAATGGACTAAAAAAGCCAACTTTCACATTGGACACCAAGATCAACATTCCACAGTTCAGTTTATTAAATGGTGAAAAGTTGGATGTGTTGAGATTTGGGTACCTTGGAAAGTGATCCCCATGTGCTTATGAGTCTCTAAGCACAAAGGGGGAGACTATTACCCTTGTACTTTACTTTATGATTCTAATTTCACTTTGACTTGGGAGATTTAAGTCAAAAGTCAAATATGCCACTTAAGTCATAAAGTGACAATTAATTCACAAAGTGGGTGAATTAATAAACATAAAGCAACTAAGGAAAGTGGGTTTCCTTAGTGAGACTTTTGGATTAGATCTCACCCATTGATTAGACTTGGCTAGATTGTATCTAGGCCATTGATCTTTTAGGGCTTGGCCAAAAGAGGCTAAAGGAGGGTATAGTGCATTTATGAGTTCATTCTTCACTTGTGAGAAGAGGAGAGGAGGATGAGGAGAAGAGCAATGGCGCATTTCTTGAGGAGATAGGGGCGCACTTGCATGAGGGTTTGCTCATTGATTGAGGAGAGGGCGCCATAGCTTGGAGGAGGAGGCTCACACTTGAGTGAGGGCGCATTCTTTGGTTGAGGGCGCACTTGGAGGAGCATTGGCGCATTCCTTGAGGAGAGGCGCACCCATTTGCATGAGAGAGTTGTGTGGGGGTGTGTGTATCATTTGAGAGGGAGCCTTAGTGAGGAGCACTAGGGGCACATGCAGTGGGAGACATTTGCTAGAGAAGAGGGCGCACCAAAGCTAGGTGCACACCACATCTTGGACGAGGGCGCACTTTGAGAGAGAGGGCACAAGCTTCAAGGGAAAAGGCAAGGGTCATTCAAGCATTCAAGTGGGTAAAGGATCATGGCATCTCGGTGGTAAAGGCAAGCTTAAAGCAAAGGATCGGGATAAAGACAAGCAAGCAAAGAAGAAAGGCACACCAAGGCAAGGGGCGCCTTACTTCACAAGGCTTGTGGGAAAGTCTTCGAGGAACTCCAAGGCACCAGAGAGTGGTTGTATTGTACCAGGTTCACTTGTATATGTTTCTTGTGTTGTACATTTTGCTTTGAGCCCTTCTATATATATCTGCTCCAAACTGGTTTTCCCCATGGGGTGGGGGGGGTTTCCAGGGTCATGTTGACCAAAAATCTGTGTCAAATTTATGCATGCTTAGAAGTGTAGATCAACATTTTAAAGTTCAAGATCTAGAGGTAGTGTTATGTGTTTTAAAATATATTGCATGTGCTAACATTGAGTAAATAAAACACTTGCAAGGACGCCTTACTTCACAAGGCTTGTGGGAAAGTCTTCGAGGAACTCCAAGGCACCAGAGAGTGGTTGTATTGTACCAAGTTCATTTGTATATGTTTCTTGTGTTGTACATTTTGCTTTGAGGCCTTCTATATATATCTGCTCCAAACTGGTTTTCCCCATGGGGGGGGTTTCCAGGGTCATGTTGACAAAAAATCTATGTGTCAAATTTATGCATGCTTAGAAGTGTAGATCAGCATTTTAAAGTTCAAGATCTAGAGGTAGTGTTATGTGTTTTAATGTATATTGCATGTGCTAACATTGAGTAAATAAAACACTTGCAAGGGCACCTTAAAAGAGCACTTAACCATCAAATATTGAGCAGAAAGTTTGGTGACTATTTGCTGTCCTAATAACAGCAAGAAAAGACAACCACATAGTTGAAACTTAGAGTCACACTAAGGTCAAGGACAGACCTTAGATGGCAGCCTCATAGGACCTCAGAAAATCTACATGGTATCAGAGCCAAAGGTGGCTTAGACTTGTTGATTCTGGAGCACTTTTGGGGGCAGTTTTGTGGGGTTTTATATCAGATCTGTTGGCTGTTTTGGACAGCAAGTTTACAGTCCAAAACAGTGAGTAAATTTCAGATCTGAAGGTACCTCTCATTCAGTGCCAGTTGCACAGCTCAGGGTAGATTTTGGACAACTAGTTGACAGTGTTTGTGAACAATTGTGGGCAGATTTGTTGGGGTGATTTTTGACACTTGTGGACAGTCTTTTTTCACACCTGCGTGGACAGGAGTGAGGCTGTAGTGTACGACCTCTTTTCACACCTATTTGTTAGAAGTGAGGTCAGGGTTTCGCTTGCCTCTTTTCACACCTGTGTTGATAGGAGTGAGGCAACGTTCCTTTGCATTTGGAGCATCAGAGTGAGCGCAGTTTGATAGACATGTCAGTATCTTAGATGTGTGTTGAGCACAGGCTAGCCGAGGCTAGCAATTAGTCACCTTGGAAGGCGAGCATCGTCTTTGTCTTAAAGGACCTCAAACTATGGGATATAGTTGAGGCACTTGTTCCGGTTCTTCCTATCACTGCCCCAGTCTTGTTTGTAGATTTCAGGAAGAGGAACAATAAGGCAAAGAGGACCATTTGTGTTGCAATCAGAGATCATATTATTCCCCACTTGACTGGGAAGACTTATGCATACGAGATGTGGGCATCTCTATGCAAGTTGTACGAGAGCTCTAATGAGAACCGGAAGTTGGTTCTTCATGATCGACTGAGGGGCCTTTGCATGCTCGAGGATGAGTCGGTTACTTCATTCCTTGGTAGATACACCCAGATCAGAGACGAGCTTGGAGCCGTCAGAGAGTTGGTGGATCCCAACTCTATGGTGAGGACAGCTTTGAACAGCTTTACCAAACCATGGGGTCCATTCGTACGCGGCATTGTTGCCAGGGAGGTTATTCCTACATGGGAGAGGATGTGGGATGACTTCATCCAGGAGGAGACTAGACTAGTGGCAGAGGCTTCTGGACAGTAGCAGTAGCAACAACAACAGCAGTCAGTTCCGGGTGATGAGGACCTTGCTCTTTGGACAAAGGGCAAGAAGAAGACCGGTCGTGGAGGTCGGCAAGGTCCCAAGTTTGGGGCCCCACCATAGGGAGGAGAGACAAGTAGCAATAGGCAAAAGAGAGACATGAGCACAGTGAGATGCTTTGCTTGTGTAGAGATGGGTCACTATGCAGGACAGTGTCCCAAGAAGAAGAAGAAGCAGCAGGGTGGGTCAACAGCGACAACAAAGGAGATAGAGTTCGAGGAGAAGTTTGCGAGAGAGTGTGCTTTCGTGACTACTTTGTCTGTTGTTACACCATCCAGCATTAGATGGGGAGACAGAGTTGATGAGGACCGATTGACTCACAGCAGTGACTTAGAGGGAGATCAAACTCAGTGTCCTTGGACATCTTCAGAGTGGGTGACTGGTCCAGCCAGGATAGCTACAGTTTCAGAGCAGTCGAGCAGACAGAGAGTTGGTGCTACAGCTTCAGAGCATCAAAGGTTGATGAGGAGGAGCAACAGGGCACCACAGAGGCTTGAGCCTCACTTAGCTTCTGAGACGGGCAGATCAGATTCTAGATCCACTTTAGGTGGAAGTTACTTGGTGAGAGGCCAAGTTGATGACTCTTGGTGAGATACCAAGAGGGGGAGACCCTTGGTGAGATGCCAAGAGAGTGACTCTTGGTGAGATGCCAAGAGTAGGTGGAAATCCTTGGTGGGAGACCAAGGTGGAGATCTTTGGTGTGATGCCGAGATCTAGGGATAGATGGAGAGTCAGTTCCATTTATAGATCACGCAGATTGAGCAGATCTGCAACAGAGACTACTTTCAGTGATCAGGGTACAGCCATACTCACCGAGTATATGCCAGGAGGCAACCATGTCATCTGCAGGGACGAGATTGGTGGTGACGAGCACTTTCCTCGGTAAGAGGGAGTGTTGAGATTTGGGTACCTTGGAAAGTGGTCCCCATGTGCTTATGAGTCTCTAAGCACAAAGGGGGAGACTATTACCCTTATACTTAAATTTATGATTCTAATTTCACTTTGACTTAGGAGATTTAAGTCAAAAGTGAAATATGTCACTTAAGTCATAAAGTGACAATTCATTCACAAAGTGGGTGAATTAATAGACATAAAGCAACTAAGGAAAGTGGGTTTCCTTAGTGAGATTTTTGGATTAGATCTCACCCATTGATTAGACTTGGCTAGATTGGATCTAGGCCATTGATCTTTTTGGGCTTAGCCAAAGGAGGCTAAAGGAGGGTATAGTGCATTTATGAGCTCATTCTTCACTTGTGAGAAAAGGAGAGGAGGAGGAGAGCAAGGGCGCATTTCTTAAGGAGATAGGGGCGCACTTGCATGAGGGTTTGCCCATTGAGTGAGGAGAGGGCATCATAGCATGGAGGAGGAGCTTCCATGGAGTAGGAGGTTCACACTTGAGTGAGGGCGCATTCTTTGGTTGAGGGCGCACTTGGGGGAGCATTGGCGCATTCCTTGAGGAGAGGCGCACCCATTTGCATGAGAGAGTTGTGTGGGAGTGTGTGCATCATTTGAGAGGGAGCCTTAGTGAGGAGCACTAAGGGTGCATGCAGTGGGAGACATTTGCTAGAGGAGAGGGTGCACCAAATCTAGGTGCGTACATCTTGGAGGAGGGCGCACTTTGAGAGAGAGGGCACAAGCTTCAAGGGAAAAGGAAAGGGTCATTCAAGCATTCAAGTGGGTAAAGGATCATGGCATCTCAATGGTAAAGACAAGCTCAAAGCAAAGGATCAGGATAAAGACAAGCAAGCAAAAGAAGAAAGGCACGCCAAGGCAAGGGGCGCCTTACTTCACAAGGCTTGTGGGAAAGTCTTCAAGGAACTCCAAGGCACCAGAGAGTGGTTACTATTGTACCAGGTTCACTTGTATATGTTTCCTGTGTTGTACATTTTGCTTTGAGGCCTTCTCTATATATATATATATATATATATATATATATATATATATATATCTGCTCCAAACTGGTTTTCCCCATGGGGGGGGGTTTTCCAGGGTCATGTTGACCAAAAATCTGTGTCAAATTTATGCATGCTTAGAAGTGTAGATCAGCATTTTAAAGTTCAAGATCTAGAGGTAGTGTTATGTGTTTTAATGTATATTGCATGTGCTAACTTTGAGTAAAGAAAATACTTGCAAGGGCACCTTAAAAGAGCACTTAACCATCAAATATTGAGCAGAAAGTTTGGTGACTGTTTGCTGTCCTAAAAACAGCAAGAAAAGACAGCCACACAGTTGAAACTTAGAGCCATACTAAGGTCAAGGACAGACCTTAGATGGCAGCCTCATAGGACCACAGAAAATCTACAGGATGCATGGCTCCACAACCTAGAGACATGTTTTCAGAGACAGCATGTGAACAAAAGATAATGATTGTTACAATGCATACTGAGGACTCTTCAGTGAAAGTTCATTCACAAATTCTAATAACAACACTCTATCAAGTCAAAATTTGTAGATTGTGAAAAGACTCTTTAGTTGAAGTTCATTGGCGGATGTTTCCTTTTCTCGTGAAGAAAATGGAACACATAACTTTACTGGAACAAGAATTCCAGTATGCAATAAAAATCCAAGGCAAGAACTATAAAGTGACTACGCATCAACAGTCTCAACAAAAACAATTTTCCAATCCTGGTGAGTCTTCATCTGCTATTTCAGTTGCTTTTAGAAGGGAAGGAAAGAGAAACTAACAAAAACAAGTACAACAATCTTCTTCTAAAGATAAAAGAAAATACTGTACTTATCAAAGTATATATGGTTATTCTGATGAGATATGTATAAGGCAAGAATCAAAGCAGCCCAAAGCCTTAGTTACAAAGGAGCACAGTGAAACAGAGGAGGAGGAAGAACTTTCAATCTCAAAACCCATCATATTCAACATTAATTTGATAAACATGTGCAACAATCCAGCTCTAGAAAAGTTTCTTTTACACACTAATTGCCAAGTGAAAGACACATTAGATCAACTCATTATGGATAATGAGTCAAGAGTTTAGTCTCTCGGCAATGGTTTGATGATGAGCACATCACATCCGCAATGGTTTGATGATGAGCACATCACATCCACACCTATACAACCTTACATGGGTCCATGGGTCAACACTTCAAATAAAACAGCACTTATCAATAAGAAGTACTATGTCATTTTTGCTATCAAGCATTTTATAGATACGATTGAATATAATGTCACCCTACGGATTTTTGTAACATAATTCTCAGCACTCCATGTTAGTTTGATTGCAAAGGCATATATGGCAACTTTGACAAGACATATAACTTCGAAAAGACAACAAGGCACATATATTTACTTATTTAATAAACTCATTGGCTCTAGCATCATCAATGAAACTCATTGGCTCTAGCATCATCAATGAAAACACAAGTCAATCCCCACAAATATAAGGCTCTTACTCTGCTTACAATGCCAAAGAAAGAAAGGACCACGGCACCAACATCGTACACCCTCACAGACAACAGACATGACATCATGCTCTTAAGCAAGGAGAATATTCATCATGTTTTCCTCCTGAAGGGTTGTCCATTTATGCAACAATAACGCTACTTTCCCCCATTTTCCTAGCAACACTTGAAGAACATGTTTTTCATTTAAAACCGAGAGAATATTACATTCTTTCATTGGGAGTAGACTACCCCTTGGTTTAGCAAAACAATGGGAACATGTTTCTCTAGGCAGGGAAAAGATGATGATACATGCATAAGTTTCATATATTTTTTAACATAACTCTACTTTCACCCAATTTCCAAGAAACACTCTCAAAGAACATGCTTTTTGTTTAAAACCAAGAGAATATTACATTATTTCATTGGGAGTGGACTACCCCTTGGTTTAGCAAAAAATGGGAACAAGTTCCTCTAGCCAGGGAAGAGATGATGTCATATCCCCTCCCCTTTGAGCCCATCATTGGAGGGACGCATTGTCTTAGGGGGCTCCCTGTAGGCCATAGTCCCCAGGGCCCAACAATAGGGGAGCCATGGAGACCCAAGGTCATATATTTTTTAACATAACTCTACTTTCACCCAATTTCCAAGAAACACTCTCAAAGAACATGCTTTTTGTTTAAAACCAAGAGAATATTACATTATTTCATTGGGAGTGGACTACCCCTTGGTTTAGCAAAAAATGGGAACAAGTTCCTCTAGCCAGGGAAGAGATGATGTCATATCCCCTCCCCTTTGAGCCCATCATTGGAGGGACGCATTGTCTTAGGGGGCTCCCTGTAGGCCATAGTCCCCAGGGCCCAACAATAGGGGAGCCATGGAGACCCAAGGGGGCACCAAGGGGCAACGACTTGGCCTTGGGGGATAATTTGGGTTTAAAACAAGTAAGGCCGACCTTCCCTAAGTAACAAATCACCCACAAAAGGAGGAAAATGAATTAAGGAGACACTATAAGAAGAGGAGAGGCTCATTTGGAAAAACATAACTTGGATTTGGAGGTTTTCTGTCTTTAGCTTAGGAGGCGGCTGCCTCAGGCTGTTTGAGGGTTGTTAACCCTTGTTTCTGGTTGGGCTTCGGTGGGCTGGACTCACCCTAGCTCAACACTTGTGTCCCTTTACCTCAGGAGCATAACAGCTTGGATTTGGAGAATAATTCTGGTCTGTGGAAGCACTGCCTCAGATTTCTAAAGAGTTGTCTAACCCTCCTTTTCTCTGAGTTTCGGTCGGTTACTTGTTCACCCTAGCTCAGCCTTATCTTCGCTATATCAGGGGTCATCTTTTGGAGATCTGTTGGTTGACATAAGGTGCACTGGAAGGATTGGCTGATTCCCTTGCACAGGTTGAGGATTCCTTACCATTACTTGGAGCTGCCGCAGGAGTCTAACTAGGCTAAGGAGAGGGCCGAACCCTTATTTGCTGGCAGGCATGGAAAGTTACAGGTCCAAGGGCACGGAGGGAGGTTTGGCCAGGGTCTAGGCCATTGTTTGGCTATTGGAAGGGTGCCAAGCACCAAGATAGCAGCACCGAGCACACTCCTTCTCCAGGTTCTTTGTGAGTACTTGCTGTTGGAAGGACCGCTGTTTTAGCATTACTGATCCATTGTTCAAATTAGATAGTAGTTAGTTACTGCTTAAGTGTTTACTGGCTTAGAGTTGTTGGATTCAGAATTATACTCTGGTATGGTTTGGACAGCAGCCTCTTAAGAGGGTTTACTGCTGGTTGTATTGCACTTGGTGTTGGACACTGCTTTGGTCAATATTTCTGCTGGTTTTGGGTATGATTCGCTGTTGGTTTGGACAGCAACTACTGCTAAATTTGCTTCTACTGTTGCTGCTGGTTATAATCACTGACTAATACTGTGTTGGATTATATTCATTACTGGTTGGATACTGTTCCTTAGTATTGTTGAAAACTATTATCAGGCGCTGTTATTGCTGGTGGAAACTGGTGCTGGTATATTTCTGATCTGGCTATTGTAAAACTGCTATAAAATTACCTTGTTTGTCAGCTACCCTAAGACCCTAGAAACCCTAGGGATATTACAGATGATGATACATGCACAAGTTTAGTATATTTTTGAACATTTACCATCTATTACTAGATCGGCAACTTTTGGTATCCTCTTATGAGAAAACTTATTTATATCAAGCAGCATCCGAAGAAAGTTATTTTTGTCGAGAAGTCTATGCTAGGCAAGTTCCTTATTTAACTGAAGGTTTATTCTTAACTTCAATTCCCAATTTCATCACAGACTTGTACTGTAAATATGTACTCATGGTTACAACAAGGACATTAGTAGATACACAGTTTTGAATCTCTGCTCTCTCCTTCTCTGATTGTCTAATTATCTTGTTCTGATATGAGTTACTAAGTTGAACTGATACAAATCCATGAACAAAAATGGATGCTATATCTGAAAGAAATATGACAGCTTTTTAGAAAATCTGTATATGATGCAGCTAGAATATATATATATATATATATATATATATATATATATATATATGAAAAAGAAACAAAGAATCATAATATATTAGAATACCATTATGAATTTCAAATTTGAAAATAAAAACAAAAAAAAGAGTTATCACTAAGAGAGGCCCCCACCCTGTATTTATAACTTGCTTTGTAAGAAAAAAATCTTAACATTTATTTTAAATGTTTTCTTTTAAATGTTTTCTTTTAGTGACCAAAACGATGGCTGAAATAGCCAAAATGCTAGCTAAAATAGGCGATACAACATTTGACCCATGTTCCAGAGCACTTTCGTCAAAGGAAATGTTTCCGAAAGGCTGAAACATGTTTCCAGCACCACAGGATGGAGTTTTTGGTGACATAGATAGCATATCTATCTATCGATACTTACTTCCATTGTGTGTTTGTATCGAGACAAGAGTGACCAACTACAAGAAAATTCTAAAAATTAACAAAACTTAGCAAGACCAAAATGTGAGCTAAAATGGCCAATACAACATTTCAGCCGTGTTTTAGAGGGGTTGACGAAGTTTAAGGCCTAAATATAATTG
>JZKD02S0021921.1:254087-278829 GCA_000966675.3 Picea glauca
ATTTGTAATATATTAATATACTTTATAATATATTAATATATTACGACCTCCATATATTACGACCTCGTAGTCACTACATTGTTTTCGTGATCTATTAATTGAAGTTAGGGCAAATCAAAACAGAACAAATTCAAACAAATATATTTTATAATATATGAATATATTTTATAATATATGAATATATTTTATAATATATGAATATATTTTATAATATATGAATATTATAAAATATATTAATATATATTAAAATATTTCATTTTTTTAAATATATTAAAAAAGTAGCCCCTGAGGTGTAGGGCAGTTGGTGATGGAGTGTACTGTTAAGGCACTCCGTTATGTGAAGTCACAGATTTGAAACCTCAGCTTACCTTGTGTGTCACGTATGAGGCATCATGGGCACACCTAGAGGTTATAGAGGTAGCAATTGGATAACACGACTACATGTCCCGCCAGTACGTGCCCAACTAGTTGTTGATTCCGCCAGTCACAAAAAAAAAATATATATATATATATATATATTGTGACTGGTGGAATCAACAACTAGTCGGGCACGTACTTATATACCAAACTAAAGTAATTATTACAACCTCCATATATTAAGCCAACTTTATTTTTATAAATATTATTATTTTTTTTTTAACTGAGCTGACTTCATTATTATAATTATAATTATAACATAACACAACACTTTACGCCTCAACATGTCCCCCATATTGGGCTCTCCTCTTGGAGCAAAGACCAAATGCTAACCTCTATTGAGGATGTTCTAGCAAAATCGACCAAGCACTGCCACTTTTGATATAAGTAGTTATTTGTTGTAGCATGATGTTTTTGGGCTCTAGATGCTACTTGGAGCCTCAATGACATTTTACTTTATTTACCCTCACATGCTATATACATGAGCAAACTTTGCATATTTGGTGTCTAATATGGTTTGGATTTACATTGATGTACAAGAAAATATATATATATATATATATATAGGTATTTGCCGCAAATTGTGGCATATATATCCATCAAGCTATACATGCTTTGACATGTACTGTGATTTATTATGGATGAAATGAAAAGTGTGCAGCATAGTATTTATCAATACATGCAATTGAATAACCATGAACCTAGACATGAATAACCGATTAGAGAGTCTTACCCTAACAAAAATACCACGTTCATGACATAGAGTCAAACAAATTCAACCTTATGACCTTCTAACCTTGTTGACACAGCAACTCGTTGTATCAATTGCACTAAAAATTGGGAATGGTAGGGTTCTTACCTTATAACAAGCAGACAGAAGTTTGAAGTCCAACAGAATACCATGCATTCTCAATTTCTCACTATATGGACAGGAATCGACTACATAATAAATTCCGTCTATAAACAGGAAGCAATTCCACATCGTGATAGACTCCATGGGAGAAACAGAACTTGAAAAATATACCTGTGTATTGTCTCTAAAGTAAAAATACAAAGCCTGTTGGAGTCGCAGAACAACTAGGGGAATTCAAATATCAATATCTCTGATGGAACAACATCACTTACATGCATTCTTACTCAAACTCAATGGGCACAATTTTGTTGTGGGCAAACAAAAACTAGACTCCTTTTTGGCACTGCGCGTTCTACACAGAAAGAGATGCATTAGGTGGGATTGGTTTACTTGTTTTTGTGGCGATTACCAAGCAGTGATTGATTTCAGATGAATTGCAGTGCATGCAACGCATTCCACTGTAACACCCTTAGGAATGAGAATCAAGTGACACAAAATTTAAGAATGCCCGAGGACATCGTGGAGAGTAGGAATGACAGAACTTGATGTCCAATTAAATAGATTATAGACCTTTGGATAACGCAGTAATTGACTCTATATCCATGGATGCACCGGTATCACACGTCATTTAACCTGAGCCAATGTCAAATTGAAAGAGAAAAAAAAAAAGCGAAGATAGCCAGCAAATGTACAAAACAGCTACAACTTGAATAATACGCAAATACGAACTATAAGTCCTGGGATAAGAGCACTGTTTTCTCGATTGTAAATCCCAACCCTTCACAACACTCCAATAGGACAAGACTAATTTCAGATATGTATATCATGATTGCACCCAAATCCAATTCCAACACCACTATAAGACCTAAGGAATTTTAACATAACAACGGTTTTTTTTCAATTTGCAAACCCTCGCCCTGCGGACGACCACTAAATACACAACATAATCACGCTACAACCCCATGTCTAGCAAAGTTCCTTCCATCCACCGCCCCCAATCCCAATTCCAACGGAATTGCACCAATTAAAAACCCTGATGCCACCGCCAAAACACAGCGCCTCGGTCGCCAGTTCAATTCCCACGGGGTTGGGCTAGTCCGAAAAGATCAGGTCTGAAAAAAATGATCGGCGGCGCCAAGACCCCATCGCGCCGTCACTGTTTCAAATTCCGCAATACTACCCAGAAATCGACTCGAATTCACCAATCGAATAACTTGCAAGCAAAGACCTTGCACAGAAACCCTCGAACCAAAAGTAAAATCAAGAAAGCAGGGTTTTGGAGAGAAGACAAACCTGGCCCTGCCGGCACGAAAAGAAAACCAGCTGTAGCGCCCAGCAAATCGGGCATCAATCTGGTCCTTCAAAGCGGCCTGCGAAAGCGTGGGCGGTAGATGCCGCAGCACCACCTTAGTGCAATCTCCCGGATCCTTCATGTGACCTCCTCGATGATCTGCGCTCAACGAAATTGACACGAGAATTCTTCTTCTTCCTCTTCTTCACCTTCTGGGATTCGAACCCGCGATCCATTCAATACAAAGACTCAAGTTTCCATTTTTAAGTTTTATGTGTGTGTGGGGCCTGAAACGGTCCGCGTCTCCCCCTGAGTTGCATGTGCCCTAGCCGGGCATCTGACATGCTCCTAACCGGATTATCAACGTTGGAACCCGTGCCCCGGCGGGATTAAGTGGTGCGCATGTTGAGCGAAACCGCTGCTGTTCGTCGTTACATGTGGTGAAATCTACGGCCACAATTTACCCAAGGCTTTAGTCTTGTTTCCTTGGTGGCTAATCGCCAAAATGAGTGAAGGATCTAGATTCTAGACTGATTTATCCTCAATTATATCAAATAAATGATGTAAATTGAGTTCCTTAAATATTTTGAAAGGTGTTTATAAAGGATTTTGCTTATAAAGTGATTTCCAAGATAATTGCAACTCGCATTAAGGACAAGCTCGCCTCTTGTATTTCACAAGAAGAGTTTGGTTTCCTTGAGGATAGATTGATTTTCGATGTTGTTGGATTAGTCCAGGAATGCTTCCACACAGTTAAATTCATGAAACTAAGTTTTATCATTTTTAAGTTGGATTTTAAAAAGGCATATGATAATGTAAGTTGGTAATTTATGCGATTATTGTTTTTCCAGATAGGGCTTAAGTGGGAAGTATCACAATGGATTATGGCATGCGTTACAAATGTAAGTATGGTTGTATTGATAAATGGTTCTCCTGCATTGTTTTTTAAAAATCATCGAGGGTTGAAACAGGGGTGTCCTCTTTCACTACTATTGTTCCTTCTTGTTATTGAATGCCTTAGTAGACAGATGAAAAAGGCAGTAGATAATGGATCTTTCAAAGGCATAAAGGTAGTTGTTGAGACTTTTATTTCACACATGTTATTTGTTGATGATGCCCTCATCCTAGGTGATGCAAATTATGAAGAATGGTCTTATTTTCACTCTCTTTTAGGGAATTTATGTAAAGCATCTGGTATGGTCGTTAATTGTCATAAGTCTTGCTTCCTAGCTCAGAACATTGCTCTGGATTTAGCATGTAAAATGAGGATAGATTTTAATATACAGTTTATAGATTTTGAGGAAGGGATGAAGTATCTTGGATACTATCTCAAGGCAAATAACCATAGAGTGGCTAACTGGAACTGGATAATTCAAAAAATTGAGAAGAGAATTGGATGTTGGTCATTTCGATGGCTATCCCTGGGAGGCAGGCTTGTTTTAGCAAAAGCAATTATGTAGAGTATTCCTGTGTACTGGCTCAGTTTGGTCAAGATCCCTTTGACCACTGTGCATAGAATCCAACAATTAATTACAAATTTTATATGGAGAGGAGCCAGAAAACAAAACAGTGTTCATCTAGCTAAATGGCAGAAGATCGTGCTACCAAAGGAGAGTGGAGGTTGGGGTTTACTGAATTTAAAGTGGTTTGCTCTATCCTTAGCGCAAAATCATGTTGGAGGGGGCTCTTTGGCGACGGTTTGTGGAGTATAGTGTTGAGGAAAAAATACTTGAAAGGTATTGATGTGCCATCTTGGATCAGAAGGAATGATTTCAAATACTCTGTTGCTTCGGTCATTTGGAGAAACCTTATGTCAGCTATGCCAATTATACTGAGGTGGACGGCCTGGACTGTGGGTTGTGGTAAACAAATAACTCTAGGCCTGGATGCCTTTGTGGGAGGGAACGACTCGTGTTTTCTTTCAACTTCCCTTATTTCCCATCTTCATAATTTGAATATTTATTCGCTAGCTCAAGCTGCTCTTTCTAATGGATCGACACACTCGACAGTTTGGATAGACTCTAAGCATCTTAAGCTATCAGGTGATATGGCTTTGGAATGGGACAACTTCATCCTTGCTCTACAAACTAATGGCATCTCTTTAAATGAATCCTGTGACAAGCTTGTATGGTCATGGAATCGGGCTTTGGGAACTGTCACTGTAAAGCTAGCTTATGAGTCCATTTTATTTTCCAATTTAAAGGGAGAAAAACGATGGTGGTTCAAGGCCATTTGGCATGTTAATGTTCTGAGTAAGATCATTTGTTTTATATGGTTATGTCTGATGGATAGTTTACTTACATGTGTCAATTATCAACGTATAGGAGGAATTGGGCCTATAGCATGCAGCCTATGTCTCAATGATGAAGACTCAATTGATCATCTTTTTATTCATTGTGTTATTTCTAAAATTATTTGGAAAGAGGTCTTTTCTTATCTGATGATTTATGATGAGTGGGGAGAAAAGGGATTGGAAGATAATCTCCTTAAATGATTCATTAAATATCCAAGGTTGAGACATATTCCTTTCCTTGTGATTTGGGGTATTTGGAAGTACCGGAATAAGATGTTATTCGAGAATTGGGCTAGACAAGATTCAACCATAGCAAAAAAAAATCTTTTGTCTATCCAGGAATTTCATGATGAGACAAAGCCTGATAGTCTAGATTATATCCTCAGTCCAGTCTAGTATATTTTGATGATTCACCTATTGGGTTCTTCGATGGTGCTGCTACAGGAAATAGTTGTGGTATTGGTATATGCCTTAAATTAAGCAGTGACCACATTTTCAAAGCATATTTTGCAGGAGGAGAAGGGAATAATATGAAAGCTGAGCTCCTAAGATTATGGGGACTATTACATCTTGCTTCTCTGCTATCTTTGAGTAGTTTGATGGTCGCTAGAGATTCCAAATCAACTATAGATTGGATAAAAGGTGAAACAAAACTGAATTGTTTATATCTTAGTCCCTAGCAAGAGAAGATCAAAAAACTACAAGATAAATTTGAAAGACTCAACTTCATGCATGTTCACAAAAATTTCAACTATGTTGCTAATCAACTTTCCAAAAAAGCCTTGAATTGTCCTCCCGGGTGGTTTTTTATTGAGGAGCTGGTTGAAGGAACAGTTGCTCATGTTGAAAGAATCTCTATGTATTAGATACATGATGTACTTTTGGTCATAGTATTTTAGGCCACGTCTATGTTTTGATGGAACTAAAGTAAATATGTGGACAAGAATGCATAAATTCTGGATGTTTTAGTTTTTTGTGACGAAGATAAGTATAGAAGAACTCATGGACTTTTCTTTAGTCTGTTTTGAGGAATATAGGGACAAAGCATAATGTAAACATACCATGTATTTTTTAAAGTTTCACTTGATTCTTAATAGAATAGCAGTGAGACTGATTTTTCTGCGTGAAAAAAAAAAAAAAAAAAAGGAAAAACAATTATGAGATCTATAGATGTTAGGTGTATTTGACTTATTTTAATGATCACTTTAGAAACCTTGCATAAAGATAAAAAAAAAACAATGTTGCAAATGCTAAGTGATAATGGGTTGTTTGTTGCATATGTTAACTGAAAGCAAATTGATCAACCTTTCTTATGCTAAGTGAGCATAAATCTATCAACCCTTCTTATGCTAAATGAGTGTTAATCAACCAACACTTTTAACTTATTTAGGTAACAACAATAAGACAACTGAGTTGGTGAAAGTGGGTAGTGTTATAACACCCACAAGGATTTGATTATTCAAAAGAGTGGTTGGCACGCCTCCGCAAAGGCACCGTCAAAAAGTGGTTGAGTCATCATAATCATTGAATTGGGTTAGGGGTTCATATGCACAAAATTTTGGATGATGTCCCACCTCTTTTTAGGTGCTTGATATTTGACAATCATGGTGAGCTTCCAAATACTAAATTAGGTATGTCAAACGACCTTACATTTGCAAAGCTTAGGTTAAACCAAGACTGACCCTTCGAACAAACACAAATAACCTTACCTTTGTAGAGAATATTGTGACCTTACCTTTGCAAAGTTCAAGGGAGACTAGGACCAACCCTTCTAACAAAGGTTAAGGAGCTTACCTTCTAAGGGAAGACCAAGGCCTTACCTAAAACACAAGATGAGGCTTACATTCTTGAGGTAGTAAAGGATACCCTTACTAGCTCGTGTAGTTAAAACACCTTGCCTTCCAACTCAATCATTATCAGAGCCTTACCTTCTAACAAAGGTACGTAACTTGAAAGGTCTCTCTACCTTTGTTAGAAGATGAGGACCTTCCCTACATAAGGTGGAGGTAAAACTAAGACATTACCTTCTAGCTCAACACTGGGAGTAACACCAAATGCATGTAACATTGTTATTTCTCACATGCTTGAGTTATGTGCTAGACCTTTGCTTACATAGTTGACTTACCTTTGTTATCTCACTCTAATAATACCTTCTCACGAAGGTTAAGGAGCATACCCTCTAAGGGAAGACCAAGGCCTTACCTAAAACACAAGATGAGGCTTACATGCTTGAGGTAGTAAGGGATAACCTTACTAGCTCATGTAGTTAAAACACCTTGCCTTCCAACTCAATCATTATCAGGGCCTTACTTTCTAACAAAGGTACGTAACTTGAAAGGTCTCTCTACCTTTGTTAGAAGATGAGGACCTTCCCTACACAAGGTGAAGGTAAAACTAAGACATTACCTTCTAGCTCAACACTCGGACCAACACCATATGCATGTAACATTGTTATTTCTCACATGCTTGAGTTATGTGCTAGACCTTTGCTTACATAGTTAACTTACCTTTGTTATCTCACTCTAATAATACCTTCTCACCTATAGATGGTGAAAGGTTATCCCATTCCTTTATGTCTCAATGACCCATTTTCTACAAATAGAGAGAGCAAAGATTCTCCTTTATTGGCTCAAAAATATCTAACATAATTACAGAAGAAAAAAAAACTTTGACAATATGTCCAATGACAAAAGCTTACACTCTAAAAAATAATGGTTTTTTGTTAATCCCTCCCTTTACATGTAAGAACTTTTTTTTTTTCCTTTTTTAAGGCCTTGTAGGGGGTTGAGGTAGGGGTGCCCATTGTCCCCAATATTTTTCCTCGTAGTGGTAGAAGGGTTAAGTAGAGCTTTGTTGGAGGCTAGGACAACTAGTACTATCAAGGGTATAAAATTGGGGAGAGGTTTACATTTGTGTCACCATTTTTATAAAATTGGGGAGAGCTTTACATTTGTATCACCATTTTTAGATGATATTTTGTCATTGTGTGATGGTTCTATAAGGGATTCATTGAAGCTGAAGGAGATTCTTGAACTGTGTTGCACTGCAATGAGGATGACGATAAATATTGGTAAGTCGATAGATTCTTTTGTGGGGATAAGTGAGGATGATATCAGATATGTTTCACAATTATTTCCTTATTAGTGGATTGATCTTTAGAGGGGGTTGAGGTGCTTAGGTTTTTATATTAAACCAAGTGATTATGGAAAAACTGGATGGGATTTGTTAGTATCAAAAGAGGAGAAAAGGCTTAAGGCATGGTATAGTAGATGGTTATCATGAGGGAAAAGGTTGGTTATGGTGAAATCTATTATAGAAGTAAGTCTTTATACAAGATGTGTTGTGCTTTCATTCCAAAAAATGTGTTAGAGGAAATAAGAAAACTTAGTTTGAGGTTTTTGTGGTCAGTGGATAAAGAAAAAAGAGGTATAGATTTGGTTAAATAAAAGAGAAATACTCTTCCAAACGAGATGGGTGGAGAGGGGTTAAAAGACATTTACCAATTTGGAAAGGCTTTGGCAACAAAATGTGTGTGGAGGCTTATTTCAAGGAATGGTCTCTGGAGTCAAGTGGCTTATTAAAAGTACTTTAAATCATATACAGTTGAGGACGGGATAAGAAGGCCCACAAAATCTTGTTGTAATGTCTCAATAATATGGAAAGTTGTGGTTCTATATTTTCCTTTGACTAGGAGATGGTTAATGTGGAAGGTGGGTAAAGGGAATAAAGTTAGAATGGGAGAGGATCCTTGGGTTGGCTATGGTGTAAATTTCAAAGTTTTTGAAAAATTAGTACAAATTCTACATGAGAAAGGGTATTTCAAACTTTACCAAGTGGTTGATCCAAACCTTACCTCAGTTTGGAGACAAGAATGTAAAACAACATGTATGATTGGGCTTATTGATGATGCAACTTTGGAATGGGAAGCATTTATAGTGAATCTACATTCTAGCCATGTTAGACTTAAGGATGAAGAGGATGTAATGATTTGGTCTAAGAACTATGCAATGGGTATTTACACACCAAAGTCGGGTTATAAGGCATTGTGTGAAGGTTGCAAAATGGGTAAATTCTGAATGGGCATAAATTTGTTTGAAAATTGTAGTATCCTTTGAAATCTCATATAGTTATGTGGTGCTCCTAGTAACAGGGTTTTAACATGGGACATGAGACAAAAAAGAAGTTGGCAAGGTCTAAATAGATGCCCTTCATGTAAAGAAAATGAAGAAACCATTTGACATTTGATTATGTCTTGTGTTTACACTATTCAAGTTTGGAAAGAAGTCGAGGCTATTAGAGGACTTAAAGATGTTTAGAGAGGACCATTAGTCGAGGAAAGTTTAAGGGCTTCATGTGGGAACATGGAAATAAAAAATTCAAAGCTTTTCCACTTATTATAGCCTAAGGAGTGTGGCTTGCAAGGAATGTAAGCCTTTTTGAAGACAAATATGTTTCAACAATACAATGTGCCACTCAGGGAATAGGTATTTTAAGTAGTTATAAACAAACCAAAAACAAAAAGCCTTGCAAACAAATAATTGTTGAAGTTATTGATAAATTAGGGGCTTGGGCCTATTGTGATCATGCATCTCAAAATTACTCTTAAGTTATTGGTGCATGTGGAGTTATTTTCTCAAAGGAATCTCACATTATTATTTTTATACCAGGTCTTGGCAGGGGTCAAACAATTTTGTTGAATTAATGACTCTAAAATTAACTCTGATTCTTGTCACGAAAAGGTGCTTCAAAAATCCTAATCTTTGGTGATTCCTTTGTGGTGATAAATTGTATGAAGGGTTTAAATAATTTGGAGATTTTTTTTATTGAGATCCATTTTTAGGAGATCCAGAGTTTTAAAACTTTATTTAACAATACTTCTTCCTATCATGTATTGATTGAGACGAATGATTTGGAAGATAGGTTATCCAAGGATGGTTTATAGCTAGATGCAAGAGATTGGCATGTGTGGGAATAAGTGGAGGATCATTCCTTTGAATATGTTCATGTTTATTTTCATTATAATCTTGTAAAGAGATGTAAGGATGTG
This sequence comes from Picea glauca, assembly GCA_000966675.3. NCBI lineage: Eukaryota > Viridiplantae > Streptophyta > Pinopsida > Pinales > Pinaceae > Picea > Picea glauca. The sequence continues at coordinate 263,989 of JZKD02S0021921.1, forward strand.
GATAATGGGGATTGTTTTGTATATAGGACATAATGCTTTTGTTATGTATTTTTTATATGTGATATGGGTTGGGTGATATTCAATTTTCGAAAGTTTGGATCGATATGAGTGAACTTATTTTGATTTTATAATGTGACATGAGGCTTATGGGAGATGTAGAGCGATATGAAGGGTTGTTTTGGTGGAGTTTTTGCATGGATGCTTGTGTTTGGGATTATATATAAGCTCGGTATGTTAGCTCGAGTGGTTGAGAGTTGTGTGTTGCAAGCAGAAGGTCTTGGGGTCAAGTTCCCGAGTTGGTTGCCTCTGTGAGGGCCTCACTCGATATCCCTATTGGGTTAGGTTGTCAAAACTACAACCATTCGGTTTACCTCACGTACCATCCTCAAAACGAGGAGTAGTACCTGAAAGGTTTCTTGAGATGTGTATTGCATTGCCTCTCTCTCTCTCTCATGATAGATATAACAAATCCAAATGCTTTGTGCAAGTAATTACAACAATAATTGTAATATCCCCAAGGACGAGCCCTGTTGTAATCATGTTTATGAATTGTAAATCATGTTTTGTAGGCTAGTGATCTGAGTATTGATAAGCTGGTAAGGCTTATGAGTTTATTAGGCCGGAGAGCCTAAGTGTTAAGGCCAGGAGCCTGTTTTTGTATATGTAATTATGCAGAACGTTAATAAAAATATGAACACTACTGCGTGCAGACCGACCACGATGAATGAGTGATGAGGTACTAAGCTTCCATAGAGTGCTCTGAATCGACATTATGCCAAGGTAAGGTAAATCATTCCCTTGCTATGAGTAGTTCGAGAATGGGGGCTGAAAGGTGGAAAGAAAGGCTAAGTGTTGGGCCTAGGGGCTAATCTAGGGGGCTTACCTCTAGAAAGGGATAATAATTTTTTATTATTATTTCTTTAAAACTAAGGTGGGCAATTTTGAGTGTTGTCCTAAGTTCCTGGAGAGGAACGCATGCTGATGGAGCGCATGCAGCTTCATGGGCGACATGTGTCGGCCCAGGCACATGCAGTTAAAAGCTGCAGAAGTCGGCCATGGAGGGGGTTCACTCTTCATTATGTCATCGTGTGTCTGATTTCAGATACCTTTATGCGGTTCTGAAAACTAGAAAATGGGGAGGCCTTCCTAAAAGCCAAAACATCCTTCGTCTGAGCCCGTTTTTGGTCTGCGTCTGTCCTTGGCATACCTATACACCATTGAGAGAACTGGTTGGGAGGGGAAAGTCGACCTGTGAGTTCGTGAATCCTGTCCGTCCGCCATTGCAAAGCCGAATCCTTACCCGAACTGCCTGTGGGTTGCTGCTTTCTGTTTTCCTGAGTGGGATTGTGTTGTGGTTATCCTCACCTTGCGGGAATTGAAGTGGAAGTTGGTGGAAGAGTCGGGTGGTTAGGCTCGTGGTTGAAGAGGCAGGTTGTTAGGCCTTTGAGCAGCTCTTTCCAGGTGAAAGAGTCTGTTGGGACGTGGTTTTCTTCTAGAGAGAGTCCAACACCAGCTACAAAGCTCTGAGACTTCCTGATCCAACCTGTTGCCGAGGCCCAGAGAGGGAGGTGAAGCACTAATGGACTGTGCTTGTGAAGGTCTATACTCCCGGGCGGAACAGACATGTGGGGAATGAGAGTCTGTGAGTAGTGGGCGTAAGAAGGCATCCTGGGAAGAATCCTTCCGGTTATTTTGTGCATTTTCCCTGTAACCTCAGCCTAGTTTAGGATTCCCTTACCTTGGGTGGAGCTTGGTCCCAGCTCGGGGGTGACCCACTGCTGAGAGTGATGAGCAGCGTGGTCTAAGGCTGGGAGGTTCGTGGAAGGTCTGCACGTGGTAGGTGGAGTTACTACAGGTTCAAAGATAAGTATTAATGTTGTACATAATTTATATGTGATGTTAGTCTATGATACTTACTATATTATCATGCATTTCATTGTGATGATGCTTACTGTTGATTTCATTAATTTTGTATGATGGCAATAATTATATGTTACTATGTTAAGCCATTTAACTTCATTTAAATGCATATTACATAAGTATGAGAATGTTGTTCCGCGCAGTAGCGTTTTCCCGGCCAGTGGGATGACGGTCAGGAACATTACAATAACAATACTAATAATGATACTAGTGTTGAAAACTCCAATTTAATTTTTTGATTGAAATTTCAAAAAGCTTAAAATCAAAATTAGCCCATTAACAATTATTCTATAATGTATCGACAAAGGTATTATTGATCCAAATCTTTTTCCTTGTTAATGTAGATCAGTATGTGGAATTATAATTCACAATTTTGTACATTAATCAAAAGTAAAACTATTAATAAAAAAAATAAAATCAATTAATTAACATTTTTTGGGGGAGTGAGTGAAGAATTTGTTTTTCTCAAGAAAACCTGGTAGAGAAAACCAATGGATACTTTCCCAAAATAAAGGACCTTACCTTCTTAGGGAAGACTGAAACTTTACCTTAAAAGGTAAGACCATATTTAAATGCTTGAGCTAACAAGGGATACCCTTAACAACGTAAGCAAGGAAAATACCTTACCTTCTAGCTTGATAGATATCAAGGCCTCACCCTCTAACAAAGGAAGAGAGGCCTTACAAAGGTACATAAATGAGGGTGGAGACCTTAAAAGATTTTCTACCTTTGTTAGAATATAAGGATCATCCTTGATCCAGGCAAAGGTAACATTGATACTTTACCATCTAGCTCAACACTGGGAGCAACAACATATGCATGTAAGATTTTTGTGCATGATAACCTTTCTACTTGCACAATGGACTTATCTTTATCATCTTACTCTTATAAAATTTACCCACTCACAGGCGGTGAACAATTATCGTTAAGGACCCAACTTGAGGTGTCATTGGCAATAGCACGATGGAAGGCACACGAGGTGTGCTTTGCAAATTGTACGATAAGTCTATATGTTTTGGTATCCCTGGTGACCGACTCGCGATGATTCATGAGATGGTTACGATGACATGCTAGCACATAGGCTAAGAGGACCAAGGATGTCTTGTCGAGTAGGATGGATAATCAACAAGGCGCCACATAACAGGTTTTGGTGAAGGGCGATGTGGCTTGGCAATGTGATAGATTGTGTGTGTTATGGAAAAGCAACAATGTTAATAAGTGCATCAAAGATATGTGAATGCCTAACAAAGGAGGGACAATATATTCTTTGACTATCACATGTAGGCTTAGATGGATGATATCATGGTTGAATGTTGGGAATTTTGTTGTTCAAGTATGCTTGGCTTAGGTGAGGCCTTGGTAGGTTGCTCATGGTTGGGTGGTGATGATGCAACATTGACTACGGTGAGACAAGAACACTGACATTCTACATGGTTGAAGGTGCCTGGCTTGGGTTTGATCAAGACATGACAATTAGGTGTATTATAGGTGATACAAGTGGTTGATGGTCATGCCCAACTAGCAAGGTCACACCGATGTCGTGCAGTGACTAGGCTTCTTGAGCGGTACGGGACACTAAAGTAGAATGAAAATTCTAGGCCCATGACAATTGGTACTAGAGCTACATTTCAATGTGGAAATCACAAAACTGCCTCTTCACTACCAACACCCCTTTCAATGGATGAGTCGATGGGGTTGTGTTTACGAGGATGTCAACAATTCAAGCGGGAGAGAATGTAAGGACCCAACTTGAGGTGCCATTGGTAATGGCACGACGAAGGGTGAGTTGGGCATACTTGGTAATTTGCATGGTGATTCCATGTGTTTTTGTAGCTTTGGTGATCGACTCACGGTAATTTGTGGGATGGTTAGGATGGTGTACTAGTGCATAGGCTAGAGGACCAAGGATGTTATGTTGAGTAGGATGGATGATCGAGGAGGTGTTGCATAGCGGGCTTCAATGAAGGACGACATGGATTAACAATGTGATAGCTTGTGTGTGTTGTCCATTGCTAAGCAATCGTGTTGATAAGTGCATTGAAGATACGTGAATGTCTGATGAAGGAGAGACATGATCTTCTTTGAAAATCATATGTAGGCTTTGATGGATGATAACATAGTTACACGTTAGGTAGGTGTTTTTTTAAGTATGCTTGGCCCAGGGGAGGCAATAGTAGGTTTCCTATGGTTGGGTGGCAACAATGTAACATCGCCTATGGTGAAATGAGTACCTTGATATTCTGCACTATTGAAGGTGCCTAGTTTAGGTTCGATCAGGACATGTTGGTTAGGTATATTCCGAGTGATATAAGTAGTTGATGGTCATGCCCAACTAACAAGGTCACGCCAATGTCACACAATGAATAGGCTTCTTAAGTGGTATGGGATGCTCAAGCAAAATAGAAAGTCTAGCCCCACAACAATTGGTATCAGATCCAAGTTCAAATGTGGAAATCATGGAAGTGTCTCCTCACCACCAACACCCCTTTTATTGGATGAGCCAATGGGGCCATGTTGATGAGGACGTTCACAATTCAAGTGAGGGAGAATGTAAGGACCCAACTCAAGGTGCCATTGGCAATGGCATGATGTAGGGAACATCATGCATACTTAACAAGTTACACAATGAGTGCATATTTTTAGTATCCTTGGTGACCGACTCATGATGATTTGGGAGATGGGTAGGATGATGTAAGAGTGCAAAGGCTAGAAGGACCAAGGATGTCTTGTTGATTACGATGGACAATCGACAAGGTATCGCATAGTGAGCTTCGACGAAGGACGATGCAACTTGACAATGTAAGTCCATGTCAAAGCAATAATGTTGAAAAGTGCATCGAAGATATGTGAATGCCTAATGAAGGAGGGACATGATCTTCTTTGACTACCATGTGTAGGCTTAGATGGATGATAGCATGGTTACACATTGGGCGGTCATTTGTTCAAGTACGCTTAACTCGGGGGAGGTGACAATAGGTTTCCTGTGGTTGGGTGGCAATGACACAACATCGCCTATGGTGAAACAAGCACTCTGACATTTTGCACGATTGAAGGTGCCTAGCTTGGGTTCAGTTGGAAAATGTCAATTAGTCGTATTCCAAGTGATACAAGAGGTTGATTGATCCAAAATGGATCCAGAAAGGCCTAAAAATCAAAGTTCTCGGAATCAGATGAAACCAACGCCATTGCGTTGGGCTTGTCGTGGCGATCCCGACAGTATGTTTTTTCCGAAAATGGACATCGTATGCGAAAGTTATCGCATTATGAACTTTTTACCAAACATGCAAAAAAGTTAAAGTCAATAGTCAAAGGCCATATTGTTGACGTCAACACGATGTGGTAGATGACATCATGATGATGTTAGCATGCTGATGTGGCAGTACCAAGTGGTGACATGTGTCAGGCAATTTGGCATTTTCGAGTGCTGACGTGGCAGACTCGTGGACTGTACGGATGTTGACGTGGCATTCTATACAATGACGTGGCAGGCTTGGGTCATGACTCGTGGTAGGGTACGGATGACGGGTGGCAGTGATGTGGCCCAGTGACAGGTTGACACGTGATAGTGAGGTAGCGAACGGAGCTGACTATATAGGTGACTACGCAAGTGATTATGCATACGGGGCCAATCCAGAGGTGACACGTGACCCAATCACAGGGTGCCACGTGGCACCCCGGATGAGGCCAATGTTCGCTGGGTCAAAAATTTGTTGCACTCTGTGAGGATCGAACCTCCTCACCTCCTGGGTGACCAACGGACTAAAGACTATGCGCTAACCAACATGGCACGTGTGTGACTTGTTTTTACATATGCCATATAATACTTTTAAGTTGATTTGGGCGCAGATTTTGGGGGATAAGCCTCGGTCGGTGGGGGCTAGCACGCGACTAGGAGCATGCGACCAGGGGTCCATAGGACATGACGCCTAGTGCTCGGACACATGGTGCCTCCATGTGATCAGGAGCCCGAGGAAAACAGGCCAGTGCGTCAATATTAGCCTGAAAGTGGGTTTTTGACCATATTATTGGATTTTTTAATGATATTAGCCTAATTTTAATGGGATTTTGCCCATTTTTGTGGAATCTAGAGCCTAATTTGAGGCCAGATCTTGGGAAGAAGTTGGGATAGGATCCCCAACTCAAGATCTATATAAACCAAAGGCTTTTGGCGGCCATGAGAGGTTCATAACAACATAATTGCTGAAATATTTATGAAGCTTAAGCCGTTTTATGCAGGGAAGCCATTAAGGAAGCAAACTTTGGAGGCCATTTTTGGGAGCTACGCTCAACCTTTTTTAGTGTCGTTAGTTGTGTTGGATTCTTGAGGTCAATTAGAACACAACCAAACCAATTTGTAATCCATTTGATGTACTTCTAATGTACTTTTGAAGCATTGAAAATTAATAACAAAGCCTCCCCCACTGAGACAAAGGCTCGGAGATGAAAGCAACCTTGCATGATTACTAGGGAAAAACTAAGTCATGGTGAAGGAGACCTTGTAGAAGGAGATCCTAAGATTGGATCAAGAAAGAAGACATCTCAAAGTGATAAGATGGCATCAGAAGAAGGACTTTCTCAAAACGAAAGAGAGTTTCAAAGAACTTTCTTTGCCATGTCGGAGATGGTAAAAGTGTTGTATGATGATTACTTTGAACGGAAGAGACCTTTTCAAGGGGAATCTTCAAAGCGAGCCAAAAGTGAAGAAGGAGAGGACCCTCCAAAATCTCCTCCTTCACCTACTTCATCTCCATCATCTTCTTCTTCTTCAAGTACAAGTTCAAATACTACTTCTGCAAGAAAACATTCTCATAAACATAAGCCTGATATGCCATTACTTAAACTTGATGTAAAATTTGTTTTGCATATGTATGATGGCGAAGTTAATGCTGAGAAACTTGATAACTCGGTTAGACAGATGGAGGTATATTGTAATGTGCAACAAATCAAAGATGAGGCAACCAAAATTAGATTGGCATCACTTCATCTTGAAAGCACATCTCTCATTTGGTGGCAAAGTAAGATGCAACATGGAACTCAACAAGTTGGTAAGATTTTTCCATCACGACATGGTTTTATTTCCGCACTTAGGAAACAGTTCTATCCATTGGGATATAAGGAAAAGGCTTTAATTGAATGACAAAATCTTAAGTTAAGAAAAGAACAATCGGTGCAGGAATATACAGATGAATTTTGTAAGATGGCTTTGATGTTAGATGTTCCATTGACTACACAAGAAACTCTTATGAAGTATATAGGAGGTTTGCCTGCTTATATTCGTAATATTGTATTTATGTTTGGACCTAATAATCTTGATGAGGTTTTTATCCAAGCAACATATATTGAAACAAGAAAAACTGGAGTTAGTGTATCAGGGGAATCGTCTTCAAAGAAAGATGGCAAAGGCAAAGGGAATGGGAAGAAAGCAAGTTCAGCTACAATGAAGGAAGAGAAGCTCTCTTGCAAGCATTGCAAGAAATAAGGGCACGATGATGAACATTGTTGGCAATTGCACCCAAAGAAGAAACCAAAGTGGTTCAAAGAGAGGAAAGGGAGGCAAAAAGTTGCAACAACAACATGGCCAATAGACTTCGGGTATGATTCAGGTGATGAGACTAAGATCACAACAATTGGTTTGTCAGGTAAAATTGGTGATGGTTATTATTCAAGAAGTAAATTGTTTCATATAAGGGTCATAATGAAACATACTAAGATCAATACATTGATAGATAATGGATCTCAATCTAACATAATTTCAGAAGAAGTGGTTAAGAAATTGGGATTAAACACTAAGATGCATCACAAACCCTATTCACTAAAGTGGATAAGCAAAGATCACAAATTGCCCATAACAAAGCAATCTATCATAAAGTTTGCAATTACATCTAAGTATGTGGATGAAGTAACATGTGATGTGGTGCTACCAGAAACATGTGGAATGGTCTTAGGTATCCTTTATTTATATGATCGCAAAGCAATCTTCTACAGGGAACATAATCAATATCACTTATTTAAGAAAGGCAATGAATATGTTGTGCATGCTCATCATATTAAAGTAAATTAATCTCTTATAACAATGGAACAATTAAAGAAGGCAACTTATGCAAGAAATACACCTATAATTGTGCTAAGTAAATCAATTTATCTTAAGCATGAGCACGAGATGGTTGTAGAATGGAAGTTCAATCATACTTTGCTTCAAGATAAGTTAATGTCGTGTAAGCCCGTCAAACATATCGGTTCAGTTTCAGTCATATTTCTGATATTATCGTTGCTAATGTTTTCTACATGGATGGTAGTGGATTTAGTAAGATGTGAACGAGTTCAAATGGATAACAATATGCTTTCAATTTGCATGGATTTTTTGCAATTGATTATGATGCAACGGGTGCAGAGGACATAGTTTAAAGACAAAGGATAAGTGGGGAGGCCTATCCCGCACTTGATGACTAGTTAATATCCTTTTGGAGGACCAAAAGGTCTTAGTGGAGAGAAATGATCCAAAATGGATCCAGAAAGGCCTAAAAATAAAATTTCTCGGAATCGGACGAAACCAATGCCATTGCATAGGGCTCGTCGTGTCGATTCTGACAATATGTTTTTTTCCCAAAAATGGACACTGTATGCGAAAGTTATCACGTTATGAACTTTTTCCCAAACAAGAAAAAAAATTCAAAGTCAACAGTCAGAGGTTGTACTACTGACATCATCAGTACATCAGCATGACGTCATGATGATGTCAGTATACTGACATGGCAGCACCAGGTGGTGACATGTGGCAGGCAATTTTGGCATTTTCGAGTGTTGATGTGGTAGACACATGGACTGTATGAATGTTGACGTGGAAGTATGTACGATGACGTGGCAGGCTCATGACGTGACATGTGGTAGGGTACGGATGACACATGGCAGTGACATGGCCCAGTGACAGGTTGACATGTGGCAATGAGGTGGCATATGGAGTTGACTGTGCAGGCTGAATGTATAGTTGATTGTGTGTAAGGAGCCAATCCAAAGGTGACACATGGCCCAATCACAAGGCACCACGTGGCACCTCAGATGAGGCCAATGTTGGTTGGGTCAAAAATTTGTTGCATTGCACGAGGATCGAACTTCCTGACCTCCCGGGCAACCAACGGACTAATGAATATGCGCTAAGGGCACGTGTGTGACTAGTTTCTACATATGGCATATAATACTTTTAAGTTGATTTGGGCGCAGATTTTTGGGGATAAGCCCCGATCGGCGAGGGCTAGCACGCAACCAGGAGCATGCAACCAGGGGTATGTAGGACATGACTCCTAGGACTCGGACACATGGAGCTTGTTTGTGACCAGAAGCTCGAGGAAAAGGGGTTGGCACACCAATATTAGCCTGAAAGTGGGTTTTTGACCATATTATTGGATTTTTTTAATGATATTAACCTGATTTTAATGGGATTTTTCCCATTTTTGGGGGATCTGGAGCCCGATTTGAGGCCATTTCTTGGGAGGAAGTTGGGATAGGATCCCCAACTCAAGATCTATATAAACCATAGGTGTTTGGTGGCCATGAGAGGCTTAGAACAACATAATTTTTGAAGGATTTATGAAGCCTAAGCCATTTTTATGCAAGGAAGCCATTGAGGAAGCGAACTTTGGAGGCCATTTTCGCGAGCTATGGTCTACCTCTTTCAGTGCCATCAATTGTGTTGGATTCTTGAGGTCGAGCATAACACATCTAGACCAGTTTGTAATCCATTTGATTTACTTGTGATGTACTTTTGAAGCTTTGAAGATTAATAAGAAAGCCTCCCCCACTGAGACAAAGGCTTGAAGACGTAGGCAACCTTGTCGAACTACGTTAACAATCTTGGTGTTATAGTTTGTTGTTCTTAGTGGTTATTTTTTGTTCTACATTCTTTATGATGGTTGCACCATTCTTTCATTAAAATCTTCTTCTTCTCTTAATTCCTAAGTGGTAAATCAACTCATGCATAAACTTAACCATAGTCTTTAAAAGATCATTTTCGGATCATTGATAGTCATGCCCAACAAGCAAGGTCACATCAATGTCACTTAGTGACTAGGATTCTTAAGTGGTATGGGATGCTCAAGGGGAATGAAAAGTCTAACCTCGTGACAATTGGTATCAATGCCATGTTTGAATGTGGAAACCGTGGAAGTGTCTCTTTGCCACCAATGCCCCTTTCATTGGATGAATCGATAGGGCCATGTTGACAATGATTTCAACATTCAAAGTGGGGGAGAATGTAAGGACCCAACTTGAGGTTCAATTGGCAATGACACAACGAAGGGCATGCAAGCATACTTGGCAAGTTCCACGACGAGTCTATATGTTTTGGTAGCCTTGGTGATAAACTCACATTAATTCATGAGACGATTAGGATGATGTACGATAACATAGGCTAGGAGGACCAAGGATGTCTTGTCAAGTAGGATGGATGATTGACAAGGCACCACATAGTGGCCTTCGATGAAGGATGGCATGGCTTGACAATGCGGTGGATTGTGTGTGTTGTCCATGGCAAAGTTATAGTGTTGATAAGTGCATCAAAGATATGTGAATGTTTGACGAAGGAGGGACATGATCTTCTTTTACTATAACTTGTAGGCTGAGATGGATGATAGCATGGTTGCACGTTGGGCAGTTGATTGTTCAAGTATGCTTGGATTATGAGAGGCAATAATAGGTTTCCTATTGTTGGGTGGCAATGATGCAACATTTCCTATGGTGAAACGAGCACTCTAACATTATGCACAATTGAAGGTGCCTAGCTTGGGTTCAATCAAGATATGTTAGTTAGGGGTATTTCGTGCGATACAAGTTGTTGATGGCCATGCCAACTATCAAGGTCACATCAGTGTCGTTCGACAACTAGGCTTCTTAAATGGTACATGATGCTCAAGTGGAACGAAAATTTTAGCCCCGTGATAATTGGTTTTAGAGCCACGTTCAAATGTGGAAATTGTGGAAGTTTCTCTTCACCATCAACACCCATTTCATTGGATGAGCCAATGGGGCCATGTTGACAAGGACTTTGACAATTCAAGTGGGGGAGAATGGAAGGACCCAACTCAAGGTGCCATTGGCAATGGCACGACGGAGGGAACATCCAACATACTTAGAAAGTTGCATGGTGAGTGCATATATTTTGGTAGCCTCAGTGACCGACTCATGATGATTCATGAGACAGGTAGGATGATGTACTGGTGTGTAGGCTAGGAGGACCAAGGATGTCTTGTTGAGCAGGATGGAAAATCGACAAGGCGCTTCATAGTGAGATTCGACAAAGGATGATGCAACTTGACAATGTAATAGATTGTGTGTGTTGTCCATGTCAAAGTAATAGTGTTGATAAGTGCATTAAAGATATGTGAATGCCTAATGAAGGAGGGACATGATCTTCTTTGTCTACCACGTGTAGGATTAGATGGATGATAACATGGTTACACATTGGGCGGTCATTTGTTCAAGTATGCTTAGCTCAGGGGAGGTGACAGTAGGTTTCCTATGGTTGGGTGGTAATGACACAATATCGCTTATGGTGAAATGAGCACTCTGACATTTTGCACGATTGAAGATGCCTGGCTTGGGTTCAGTTGGAAAATGTCAATTAGTCATATTTCAAGTGATACAAGAGGTTGATATTCATGCCCAACTAGCAATGTCACACCAGTGTCACGTGGTGTCTAGACTTCTTAAGTGGTATGGGATGCTCAAGCAGAAAAAAAAGTCTAGCCTCGTGACAATGGCTATCAAATCCATGTTCGAATGTGGAAATAACATAAGTATCTCTTCACCACCAACGCCCCTTTCATTGGATGAATCGATGGGGCCGCTTTGATGAGGATGTCAACTGGGGGAGAATGTAAAGACCCAACTTGAGGTTCCATTGACAATAGCACAATGAAGAGTGCACAAACATACTTGGCAAGTTGCACAATGAGTCTATATGTTTTGGTAGCTTTGGTGATCAACTCACACTGATTAATGAGATGATTAGGATGATGTACTATAGCATAGGCTAGGAGGACCAAGGATGTCTTGTTGAGTAGATGGATTATCGACGAGGCACTGCCTAGTGGGCTTCGATGAAGGATGGCATGGCTTGACAATGTGATAGATTGTGTGTGTTGTCCATGGAAAAGTAACAATGTTGATAAGTGCATCGAAGATATGTGAATGTCCGATGAAGGAGGGACATGATCTTCTTTTACTATCATTTGTAGGCTTAGATGGATAATAGCATGGTTGCAAGTTGTGTAGTCGATTGTTCAAGTATGTATGGATCAAGGGAGGCAACAATAGGTTTCTTATTGTTGGGTGGCAATGATGAAACATTTCCTATGGTGAAACAAGCACTCTAAAATTATGCACAATTGAAGGTGCCTAGCTTAGGTTCGATTAAGATAGGTTAGTTAGTCATATTTTGGGCGATACAAGCGGTTGATGGCCATGCCCAGCTAGCAAGGTCACATTGGTGCCATGTGACAACTAGGATTCTTAAGTGGTACAAGATGTTCAAGTGGAATGAAAATTCTAGCCCTATGACAATTAGTTTTAGATTCACATTCAAATGTGGAAATCGTGGAAGTGTCTCTTCACCATCAATACCCCTTTCATTGAATGACCCAATGGGGCCATGTTAGCGAGGACATCAACAATTCAAGTGGGGGAGAATGTACGGACCCAACTTGAGGTGTCGTTGACAATGGCACGACAAAGGGTGCATCAGGCATACTTGACAAGTTGCACAACGAGTCCATATGTTTTGGTAGCCTTGGTGATTAACTAGCGATGCTTCATGAGATAGTTAGGACAATGTACTAGAGCATAGGCTAGGAGGACGAAGGATGTCTTGTCGAGTAGGACGAATGATTAACGAGGCACTATATAGTGGGCTTCGACGAAGGGGCACAGCTTGGCAATGTGATAGATCATGTGTGTTGTCCATGGCAAAGCAATGATGTTGATAAGTGCATCGAAGTTATGTGAATGCCTAATGAAGGAGGGACATGATCTTCTTTGACTATCACATATAGGCTTAGATGGATGATAGCATGGTTGCATATTGGGTAGTCAATTGTTTAAGAATGTTTGGCTCGGGGGAGGCGACCATGGGTTTCCTATGGTTTGGTGACAATGATGCAACATCGCTTATGGAAAAACAGGCACTCTGACATTTTGCACGATTGAAGGTACCTGGCTTTGATTTGGTCCAGACATGTCGATTAGGCATATTCAGGGTGAAACAAGCGGTCAATGTTCTTTCCCAACTAGCAAGGTCACGCTAGTGCCACATGATGAATAGGCTTCTTGAGTGATATGGGATGCTCAAGCAGAACAAAAAGTATAGCCCTATGACAATATTGCTTTCCTCTACATTGTAGTGACCCCTTTGTTGTAAGTAGCGAGAAAATATTTTCCCTTTCTCAACTCAAAAATATATCCCATATGCAACAAAGAATATTTGATAGTGTGTACAACGACAAACAGTTACAAGCATAGTGACCCCTTCGTTGTAAGCATTGATAAAATATTTTTCCTTTCTCGGCTCAAAAATATCTCCCATATGCAACAAAGAATCTTTGACAGTGTGTCCAAGCGCAAACACTTACACTTTAAATAAACAATGTTTTTTTAAGTCCTCCCTTTATACATAAAAACATTCTTGTAAATTCCCTCAAAGACCCATGTTTCATCATGGTTACATAAAATAGCAAATGTATATACTTTATTTAAGTGGCTACAATGATAATAAAACAAATGATACTCAAAATTTTCTCAAAAACTCTTAATTTGATTTTTTGATTAAGGATTTATATTTATATATTTTTTAAATCAAATTAGTCATTTAACAATTATTCTATATTTAGGTGGTGTGGTTTTCCTTAAATAATGGTGGTGAGTAAGTGTGCATTTGCAAATAGTAACTAATGATAGTTGCCCTCAAACCCATTACAATAATACATTCGTTAAGAGATCAACATGTCACTTGCATAATTTGAACCTGAATTGAAAGAATAACAATTATTCCTCCCAATCACCCAAACTGATGGTCGACGCCGTCACCCTCACAACCCGTAAGTCGGAAGGTCAGCGTGCACACATGATCTTTCCTTTCACACGGCCCGTAGAACTCTTAAATAGCTCTTCTATTTCCCTATCGGGAAATCTGCACCCACAACAATCCTCGTGGGATCCCCTCTGTGCACTTAGGAGATCGGAATTCGCGTCTTCGCGAATCCAGTGGTCGAGCGTTGGACTCTTGAATCCCCAAAACCCGACAACAGTCAACGCTGACTTTTTCCTATCGGGGTTTTCCCTATCGCGATTTCGACGTTCGCGATGTCAAACAACTCGTCTCACCGACTCCCGAATCCCGATATGCCGAAACTCCGACTCACGCATGAGTTTGACCTTTCAATGCCCCGTCACCTCTGTCGAGATTCCGGACTTTGTGGTATCACGAATCCTGATGTAAATGTTTCAGGACTTCTCGCCACGAAACTCCGATATAGTGTGCCACCTGTCCACCTCACTGACTCTTGTGGCCCCACATTTTTCCCTTAGCCGTTGGGATATCGTGTTTCGCGATTCCCGTTGCAATGTTTACGGGCCTTCAACCCTCGAAACCCCGATGCACGTATCCGCGTGTGAATCTGACAGCCCTTATGGCTCGGATCTACGGTCCTGCTTCTCCTGAGCTTTGAACCCTTCGACGTTTTCGTCGTAACCTCCCTGCTCCTTCCTGGGATCTGACGGCTCACGGAACTTCGCGAATTCTCCTCGAAGAATTTCGACCATCCGTTTCTCCTCTGAGAATCTCTGCACAACTAACCAAAGTGCTTCTCTCCACGGAACCCGTCCTCCTGCGCACAAACTTACGACGCTTCTTGCAAACTTCAAAATACTTGGCCT
>JZKD02S0021921.1:285804-314538 GCA_000966675.3 Picea glauca
TAGATTCTCCCGAGACATTCAACAACACTGAATCTGCCAGGTAGATTCGAATAATACTCCTTGCTCTTCTGTCCAACTTCTCCCAATCTTCCTTCGACATACCAGCAGGTGGTATACTAGTAGTTTGTGTACTAGTAGGTTGTGTACCAGTCGACTGTGTGTCAGTAGGATGTGTACCAGGATCCACAACGATCCATTGTTCTTTGTCTACAAGAAGGTCCTCCATCTTGAGCTTACATAGCTCAAAGTTTTTATCGTTGAACTTCTCTATTTCGATTCTAGAAGAGCTTGCCATTCCTCGTTCTACACTCAAAAATCTCCCACTAAACCCATGTTTATCACAGACCCAAGATAAACTTGATCTATCAAGACCGAGCCAAACCTTGAGTAACAAAGGCGTCTCTCTGAAGCCAAAAACGAGCTCTGATACCACATGTAAGATTTAAACCTGTGAATTAAAGCAATGCATATGGATTCTTAAGAAAAACAGAAATTAATCAATGGCTCATACACATAGTACACAAAGATTTATACTGGAAACCCTTAACTGGGAGAAAACCTTTCAACGCTTCATTGTATTAATTTCACTCACCATACAATATATATATATACAATGTTTTTAGGTATTATGTAGATACCAAAACCCTAATCCCTTAATCTAGGATTAATTTAGAGGGATCGTCAGATGCAGTTGTCGAATCTGATGCGCCCACACACACACATGCAAAGAATATAACACATACCCAACAGTCTGGGAAGAAGTGGATGATCATTCCATTAAATATGATTACATTTCTTTTTATTAGAATCTTGAAAAGAGATGCAAGGATGTGTATAATGGGGATTTTTTTTATTTTTTTTATTTTTTTTTGTCTCTCGGACAAATGTTTTTGTTATATATTTTTGATATACAATATGGGTTGGGTGATATTTTGTTTTGGAAAGTTTGGGTCCATAATACGTATGAGTGAATTTGTTCTGATTTTACAATATGTCATGGGGCTTGTGGGATATGTAGAGAGATATGAAGGGTTGTTTTGGCAGAGTTTTTACATAGATGTTTAGGCTTGGGATTCCTTTCAAGAAATTTTGAAATGTTGAAAGGCATTTGAAAGAACGTTATTTTGTTTGATATAAATATAGTTACAATATATATTTTTCTTTTTACAAAGAAAAACGAAATGTTGGAACTTTTTTAATAAATTTCCTAAATGACCAATATTTCCTAGGTTTGCATAGAATAACAAATCTAATGCTTTGTGCAAGTGATTACAATGATAACAAAACTAATGATACAAGTGTCAAGGACTCCAATTTGATTTTTTTTTATGAAAGCGTCAAAAAGGTTCAAATTAAAATTATGTCATTAACAATTATTCTATCATGTATCGATAAAGGTATTATTGATGAAAAGTCCAATTCTCTTTCCTTGTTAACATAGATCAATACATGGAAATATAGTTCATAATGCCTATACATTAATTAAAAGCAAAACTATTAATTAAAAAATTAAGATAAATTCATTGACATTTTTTTGGGGATTAATGAACAATTTATTTTTTCCAAGAAAAACCTTGCAGAGAAAACTAATAGATACTTTCCCAAGGTAAAGGACCTTACCTTCTTAAGGAAGAACATGGCTTTATGTGAAAAGGTAATATCATATGTACATGCTTGAGCTAGCAAGGGATACCCTTACCAGTGCAAGCAAGGAAAACACCTTACCTTCTAGCTTGATAGATATCAAGGCCTTGCCTTCTAACAAAGGTAAAGATGCCTTACAAAGGTACATAAATGAGGGTGGAGACCTTAAAAGGTCTCTCTACCTTTGTTAGAGGGTAAGGACCATCCATGAGCCAAGCAAAGGTAACACTCAAACTTTAACTTCTAGCTCAACATTAGGAGCAACAACATATGCATGTATGATACAGATTATTTTCGGCACGAAATGAGAGTGGAGATATAATAAAGCAATGTACAGAGATACCTCGAATATCCAATAATATAACATAAATGTATCAGAGATGCAACCATAGACACCGAGATAGAATAATACACAATTTTCTATTAATGAGCGAAAATGTACAAAGACTGTAAAAATACAGAGTGAAAGACTCGCTAGAATGGTGGCAGCTTATCTCGGAGAAGAGATGTGTCTGCTAATCGCATTCGCAAGAAGATGCCTTTACAATGAGGCTCCAAAGGCCTTTTTTATCATAAATAAAATCCAAAACCCTAACCCCGGAAGATGAAAAGCCAACAATTTTGTGGACCCCGTTTTGGGTAGTTTGGTGTATCAACTTCCCGGGGGCGTAACTTTGGCATACGATCTCTGTTTGGGGCGCATGATAGCTTGTTGGAAAGGTATCGTCGAGGAGATTCATTTAGGGAGCTCAATTAGAGCCTTCAACTATCATTGAGAAGCTCTATCCCAAACAATCTTCATTTAGGCCCTCAAAATGGCCCTAGAAGTTAAAAACTGCTAAAAATAGTAAATTACCAAAATTGCCAAAAAACTGTTTTGAGCCAGTTGGAAAAGGTGGGTGGCCACCGATATCCACCTAGATCAATTTAAGATCATTGTGCATGATAAAATTTTTACTTACATAGTGGAATTATGTTTTTTGTCTCACTCTTATAAAAATTTACTGACTCATAGGTGGCAAAGGGTTATCCCTTTCCTTTACATTGTAGTGAGAAATTTTTTTCTTTCTCCCAATTCAAAAAATATGTCACGTAGTTGTAACCAAAAATCCTTGATCTAGGCAAAGGTAACATTGAGACTTTACCATCCAACTCAACATTGGGAGCAACAACATATGCATGTAAGATTGTTGTGCATGATAACCTTTCTACTTGCACAATGGACTTATCTTTATTATCTCACTCTTATAAAATTTTACCCACTCATAGGCGGTGAAGGGTTATCTTTAAGGACCCAACTTGAGGTGTCATTGGCAATAGCATGATGGAAGGCACACGAGGTGTACTTTGCAAATTGTACGGTGAGTCTATATGTTTCGGTAGCCTTGGCGACTGACTCACGATGATTCATGAGATGGTTACGATGACATGCTAGCACATAGGCTAAGAGGACCAAGGATGTCTTGTCGAGTAGGATGGATAATCAACGAGGTGCCACATAGTAAGCTTTGGTGAAGGACGACGTGGCTTGGCAATGTGATAGATTGTGTGTGTTGTGGAAAAGCAACAATGTTAATAAGCGCATCAAAGATATGTGAATGCCTAACAAAGGAGGGACAATATCTTCTTTGACTATCACATGTAGGCTTAGATGGATGATATCATGGTTGAATGTTGGGAATTTTGTTGTTCAAGTATGCTTGGCTCAGGGGAGGCCATGGTAGGTTTCTCATGGTTGGGTGGCGATGATGCAACATTGACGATGGTGAGACAAGAACACTAACATTCTACATGGTTGAAGGTGCCTAGCTTGGGTTTGATCAAGACATGCCAATTAGGTGTGTTCTAGGTGATACAAGTGGTTGATGGTCATGCCAAACTAGCAAGGTCACACCGATGTCGTGCAGTGACTAGGCTTCTTGAGTGGTATGAGACACTAAAGAAGAATGAAAATTCTAGGCCCATGACAATTGGTATTACAGCTACATTTCAATGTGGAAATCACAAAACTGCCTCTTCACTACCAACACCCCTTTCAACGGATGAGTCGATGGGGTTGTGTTTATGAGGATGTCAATAATTCAAGTGGGAGAGAATGTAAGGACCTAACTTGAGGTGCCATTGGTAATGGAAAGACGAAGGGTGAGTTGGGCATACTTGGTAATTTGCATGGTGAGTCCATGTGTTTTGGTAGCTTTGGCGACTGACTCACAGTAATTTGTGGGATGGTTAGGATGGTGTACTAGTGCATAGGCTAGAGGACCAAGGATGTCATGTTGAGTAGGATGGATGATCGATGAGGTGTTGCATAGCGGGCTTCAATGAAGGATGACATGGACTAGCAATGTGATAGATTGTGTGTGTTGTCCATTACTAAGCAACTGTGTTGATAAGTGCATTGAAGATATGTGAATGCCTGATGAAAGAGAGACATGATCTTCTTTGAATATCATATATAGGCTTTGATGGATGATAACATGGTTACACATTAGGTAGGTGTTTTTTCAAGTATGCTTGGCCCAGGGGAGACAATAGTGGGTTTCCTATGGTTGGGTGGCAACAATGTAACATTGCCTACGGTGAAATGAGCACCCTGACATTCTGCACTATTGAAGGTGCCTAATTTGGGTTCGATCAAAACATGTTGGTTAGGTATATTCCGAGTGATATAAGTAGTTGATGGTCATGCCCAACTAACAAGGTCACGCCAATGTCACACAATGAATAGGCTTCTTAAGTGGTATGGGATGCTCAAGCAAAATAGAAAGTCTAGCCCCACAACAATTGGTATCAGATCCAAGTTCAAATGTGGAAATCATGGAAGTGTCTCCTCACCACCAACACCCCTTTTATTGGATGAGCCAATGGGGCCATGTTGATGAGGACGTTCACAATTCAAGTGAGGGAGAATGTAAGGACCCAACTCAAGGTGCCATTGGCAATGGCATGATGTAGGGAACATCATGCATACTTAACAAGTTGCACAATGAGTGCATATTTTTAGTATCCTTGGTGACCGACTCATGATGATTCGGGAGATGGGTAGGATGATGTAAGAGTGAAAAGTATAGAAGGACCAAGGATGTCTTGCTGATTAGGATGGACAATCGACAAGGCGTCGCATAGTGAGCCTCGACGAAGGACGATGCAACTTGACAATGTAATAGGTTGTGTGTGTTGTCCATGTCAAAGCAATAATGTTGAAAAGTTCATGGAAGATATTTGAATTCCTAATGAAGGAGGGACATGATCTTCTTTGACTACCACGTGTAGGCTTAGATGGATGATAGCATGGTTACACATTGGACGGTCATTTGTTCAAGTATGCTTAGCTTAGGGGAGGTGACAGTAGGTTTCCTATGGTTCGGTGGCAATGATGCAACATCGCCTATGGTGAAACAAGCACTCTGACATTTTGCATGATTGAAGGTGCCTGGCTTGGGTTCAGTTGGAAAATGTCAATTAGTCGTATTCCAAGTGATACAAGAGGTTGATTGATCCAAAATGGATCTAGAAAGGCCTAAAAATCAAAGTTCTCAGAATCGGATGAAACCATCGCCATTACGTTGGGCTCGTCGTGGTGATTCCGACAATATGTTTTTTTTTTTAAATGGACATCGTATGTGAAAGTTATCGCGTTCTGAACTTTTTCCCAAAATGCAAAAAATTTAAAGTCAACAGTCAGAGGCCGTATTGCTGACGTCAACATGATGTGGCAGATGACATCAAGATGATGTCAGCATGTTGATGTGGTAGCACCAGGTGGTGACATGTGTCAAGCAATTTGGCATTTTCAAGTGTTGATGTGGCAGACATGTCGATTGTACAGACGTTGACGTGGCATTATGTACGATGACATGGTAGGCTCGGGTCATGACACGTGGCAGGGTATGGATGATGGGTGGCAGTGATTTGGCCTAGTGACAGGTTGACGCGTGGTAGTGAGGTAGCGTACAGAGCTGACTATACAGGTGACTATGCAGGTGATTGTGCATACGTGGCCAATCCAGAGGCGACATGTGGCCCAATCATAGGTTGCCACGTGGCGCCCTGGATGAGGCCAATTTTGGTTGGGTCAAAAATTTGTTGCACTCTGTGAGGATCGAACCTCCTGACCTCCCGAGTGACCAACGGACTAATGACTATGCACTAACCAACATGGCATGTGTGTGACTTGTTTTTACATATGCCATATAATACTTTTAAGTTGATTTGGGTGCGGATTTTGAGGGATAAGCCTTGATTGGCGGGGGCTAGCATGCGACTAGGAGCATGCGACCAGGGGTCCATAGGACATGACTCCTAGTGCTCGGACACATGGTGCCTCCATGTGATCAGGAGCTCGAGGAAAAGGGGCCAACGTGTCAATATTAGCCTGAAAGTGGGTTTTTGACCATATTATTGGATTTTTTAATGATATTAGCCTAATTTTAATGGGATTTTGCCCATTTTTGGGGGATCTGGAGCCCGATTTGAGGCCAGATCTTGGGAGGAAGTTGGGATGGGATCCCCAACTCAAGATCTATATAAACTAGAGTTTTTTGGTAGCCATGAGAGGTTCAGAACAACATAATTGCTGAAATATTTATGAAGCTTAAGCCGTTTTATGCAGGGAAGCCATCGAGGAAGCAAACTTTGGAGGCCATTTCCGAGAGCTACGCTCAACCTTTTTCAGTGTTGTTAGTTGTGTTGGATTATTGAGGTCGAGTAGAACACAACCAAACCAATTTGTAATCCATTTGATGTACTTCTGGTGTACTTTTGAAGCATTAATGATTAATAAAAAAGCCTCCCCCACTGAGATAAAGGCCCGGAGACGTAGGCAACCTTGTCGAACTCCGTCAACAATCTTGGTGTTATGGTTTGTTGTTCCTAGTGCTTGTTTTTTTTTTCTGCATTCTTTATGATGGTTGCAACATTCTTTCATTAAAATCTTCTTCTTCTCTTAATTCCTAAGTGGTAAATCAACTCATGCATAAACTTAACCATAGTCTTTAAAAGATCATTTTCGAATCAAGTGGTATCAGAGCAGGTTGACAGTTGGTTGTTTGAGTTTGCATGATTACGAGAGAAAAACTAATTCATGGTGAAGGAGACCTTGTAGAAGGAGATCCTAAGATTGGATCGAGAAAGAGGACATCTCAAAGTGAGAAGATGGCATCAGAAGAAGGACTTTCTCAAAATGAAAGAGAGATTCAAAGAACTTTCTTTTCCATGTCGGAGATGGTAAAAATGTTGTATGATGATTACTTGGAACAAAAGAGACCTTTTCAAGGGGAATCTTCAAATCAAGCCAAAAGTGAAGAAGGAGAGGACCCTCCAAAATCTCCTCCTTCACCTCCTTCATCTCCATCATCTTCTTCTTCTTCAAGTACAAGTTAAAATACTACTTCTGCAAGAAAACATTCTCATAAACATAAGCGTGATATGCCATTACTTAAACTTGATGTAAAATTTGTTTTTCATATGTATGATGGCGAAGTTAATGCCGAGAAACTTGATAACTGGGTTAGATAGATGGAGGTATATTGTAATGTGCAGCGAATCAAAGATGAGGCAAACAAAATTAGATTGGCATCACTTCGTCTTGAAAGCACATCTCTCATCTGGTGGAAAAGTAAGATGCAACATGGAACTCAACAAGTTGGTAAGATTTTTCCATCACGACATGATTTTATTTTCGCACTTAGGAAATAGTTCTATCCACTGGGATATAAGGAAAAGGCTTTAATTGAATGCCAAAGTCTTAAGTTAAGAAAAGGACAATCGGTGCAGGAATATACAAATGAATTTCGTAAGATGACATTTATGTTAGATGTTCCATTGACTACACAAGAAACTCTTATGAAGTATATATGAAGTTTGCCTGCTTATATTTGTAATACTATATTTATGTTTGGACCTAATAATCTTGATGACGTTTTAGTCCAAGCAACATATATTGAAACAAGAAAAACTGGAGTTACTGTATCAGGGGAATCGTTTTCAAAGAAAGATGGCAAAGGCAAAGGGAATGGGAAGAAAGCAAGTTCAACTACAGTGAAGGAAGAAAAGCTCTCTTGCAAGCATTGCAAGAAAGAAGGGCACGATGATGAACATTGTTGGTAATTGCACCCAAAGAAGAAACCAAAGTGGTTCAAAGAGAGGAAAGGGAGGCAAAAAGTTGCAACAACAACATGACCAATAGACTTCGGGTATGATTCAGGTGATGAGACTAAGATCACAAGCATTGGTTTGTCAGGCAAAATTGGTGATGGGTATGATTCAAGGAGTAAATTGTTTCATATAAGGGTCATAATGAAACAAACTAAGATCGATACATTGATAGGTAATGGATCTCAATCTAACTCAATTTCAGAAGAAGTGGTTAAGAAATTGGGATTAAACACTAAGATGCATCACAAACCCTATTCACTAAATTTGATAAGCAAAGAGCACAAATCGTCCATAACAAAGCAATGTATCATAAATTTTGCAATTACATCTAAGTATGTGGATGAAGTAACATGTGATGTGGTGCTGCCATAAACATGTGGAATGGTCTTAGGTATCCCTTATTTATATGATCGCAAAGCAATCTTCTACAGGGAACATAATCAATATCACTTATTTAAGAAAGGAAATGAATATGTTGTGCATGCTCATCGTATTAAAGTAAATCAATCTCTTATAACAATGGAACAATTAAAGAAGACAACTTATGCAAGCAATACACCTATAAGTGTGCTAAGTAAATCAATTTATCTTAAGCATGAGCATGAGATAGTTGTAAAATAGAAGTTCAATCATACTTTGCTTCAAGATAAGTTAATGTCGTGCAAGCCCGTCAAACATATTGGTTCAGTTTCAGTCATATTTATGATATCATCGTTGCTAATGTTTTCTACATGGATGGTAGTGGATTCAGTAAGATGTGAATGGGTTCAAATGGCTAACAATATGCTTTTAGTTGGCATGGCTTTTTTGCAATTGATTATGATACGACACGTGCAAAGAACAGAGTTTAAAGACAAAGGATAAGTAGGGTGGCCTATCCCACACTTGATGTCTGGTTAATATCCTTTTGGAGGACCAAAAGGTCTTAGTTGAGAGGAATGATCCAAAATGGATCCAGAAAGGCCTAAAAATAAAAGTTCTCGAAATCGGACAAAACCAATGCCATTGCGTGGGGCTCGTCGTTTCTATTCTGACAATATGTTTTTTTCCCGAAAATAGACATTGTATGCAAAAGTTATCACGTTATGAAAATTTTCCCAAACAAGAAAAAAAAGTCAAAGTCAATAGTCAGAGGTCGTACTGCTGACATCAACAGTACGTCATGATTATGTCAGTATACTGACATGGAAGCACCACGTGGTGACATGTGTCAGGTAGTTTTGGCATTTTCGAGTGTTGATGTGGCAGACACGTGGAATGTACAGATGTTGACATGGAAGTATGTACGATGACGTGGTAGGCTCGGGTCGTGACATGTTGCAGGGTACATATGACACATGGTAGGGTATGAATGACACATGGCAATGACGTGGCCCAGTGACAGGTTGAAGTGTGGCAGTGACGTGGCGTACGAAGTTGATTGTGCAGGCTGACTGTATAGGTGACTGTGTGTACGGAGCCAATCCAGAGGCGACATGTGGCCCAATCACAAGGCACCACGTGGCACCTCAGATGAGGCCAATGTTGGCTGGGTCAAAAATTTGTTGCACTCTGCAAGGATCGAACTTCCTAACCTCCCGGGTGACCAACGAACAAATGACTATGCGCTAACCAACTGGGCACGTGTGTGACTTGTTTCTACATATGGCATATAATACTTTTAAGTTGATTTGGGCACAGATTTTGGGGGATAAGCCCAGATCAACGGGGGCTAGCACGCGACCAGGAGCATGGAACTAGGGGTCCGTAGGGCATGGCTCCTAGGACTCGGACAAATGGCGCCTCTATGTGACCAGGAGCCCAAGGAAAAGGGGTTGGCACACCAATATTAACCTGAAAGTGGGGTTTTGACCATATTATTGGATTTCTTTAATGATATTACCCTGATTTTAATGGTATTTTGCCCATTTTTGGGGGATTTGGAGCCCGATTTGAGGCCATATCTTGGGAGGAAGTTGGGATAGGATCCCCAACTCAAGATCTATATAAACCACAGGTTTTTGGCAGCCATGAGAGGTTTAGAACAACATAATTGCTGAAGGATTTATGAAGCCTAAGCCATTTTTATGCAGCGAAGCCATTGAGGAAGCGAACTTTGGAGGCCATTTTTGGGAGCTACGCTCAGCCTTTTTCAGTGCCATCAGTTGTGTTGGATTCTTGAGGTCAAGAAGAACACATCTAGACTAGTTTGAAATCCATTTGATTTACTTATGATATACTTTTGAAGCATTGAAGATTAATAAGAAAGCCTCCCCCATTAGATAAAGGCCCGAAGACGTAGGCAACCTTGCCGAACTACGTTAACAATCTCGGTGTTATAGTTTGTTGTTATTAGTGCTTATTTTTTGTTCTACATTCTTTATGATGGATGCACCATTCTTTCATTAAAATCTTCTTCTTCTCTTAATTCCTAAGTGGTAAATCAACTCATGCATAAACTTAACCATAGTCTTTAAAAGATCATTTTCGGATCATTGATAGTCATGCCCAACAAGCAAGGTCACATCAATGTCACTTGGTGACTAGGATTCTTAAGTGGTATGGGATGATCAAGGGGAATGAAAAGTCTAACCTCGTGACAATTGGTATCAATGCCATGTTCGAATGTGGAAATCATGGAAGTGTCTCTTTGCCACCAATGTCCCTTTCATTGGATGAATCGATAGGGCCATGTTGACAATGATGTCAACATTTCAAGTGGGGGAGAATGTAAGGACCCAAATTGAGGTGCCATTGGCAATGACACAAGGAAGGGCACACAAGCATACTTGGCAAGTTCCACGACGAGTCTATATGTTTTGGTAGCCTTGGTGA
The DNA here is from genome assembly GCA_000966675.3 of Picea glauca. Taxonomy (NCBI): domain Eukaryota; kingdom Viridiplantae; phylum Streptophyta; class Pinopsida; order Pinales; family Pinaceae; genus Picea; species Picea glauca. The sequence continues at coordinate 296,419 of JZKD02S0021921.1, forward strand.
TAAAATCACACTAATTCATGAGACGATTAGGATGATGTACGATAGCATAGGCTAGGAGGACCAAGGATGTATTGTCAAGTAGAATGGATGATTGACGAGGCACCACATAGTGGCCTTCAATGAAGGATGACATGGCTTGACAATGCGATGGATCGTGTGTGTTGTCCATGGCAAAGTAACAGTGTTGATAAGTGCATCAAAAATATGTGAATGTTTGATGAAGGAGGGACATGATCTTCTTTTACTATCACTTGTAGGCTTAGATGGATGATAACATGGTTGCACGTTGGGCAGTCGATTGTTCAAGTATGCTTGGATTATGAGAGGCAACAATAGGTTTCCTATTGTTGGGTGGCATTGATGCAACATTTCCTATGGTTAAACGAGCACTGTAACATTATGCACAATTGAATGTGCCTAGCTTGGGTTCGATCAAGATATGTTAGTTAGGCGTATTTTGTGCGATACAAGTGGTTGATGGCCATGCCAACTATCAAGGTCACATCAGTGTTGTCCGATAACTAGGCTTCCTAAATGGTACATGATGCTCAAGTGGAACGAAAAGTTTAGCCCTGTGACAATTGGTCTTAGAGCCACGTTCAAATGTGGAAATTGTGGAAGTGTATCTTCACCATCAACACCCATTTCATTGGATGAGCCAATGGGGCCATGTTGAAAAGGACTTTGACAATTCAAGTGGGGGAGAATGTAAGGATCCAACTTAAGGTGCTATTGGCAATGGCACGACGGAGGGAACATCCAACATCCTTAACAAGTTGCACAATGAGTGCATATGTGTTGGTAGCCTCGGTGACCAACTCATGATGATTCATGAGACGGGTAGGATGATGTACTAGTGTGTAGGCTAGGAGTACCAAGGATGTGTTGTCGAGCAGGATGGAAAATCGTCAAGGATCTTCATAGTAAGATTCGACAAAGGATGATGTAGCTTGACAATGTAATAAATTGTGTGTGTTGTCCATGTCAAAGTAATAGTGTTGATAAGTGCATTAAAGATATGTGAATGCTTAATGAAGGAGGGACATGATCTTCTTTGACTACTATGTGTAGGCTTATATGGATGATAGCATGGTTACACGTTGGGTGGTCATTTGTTCAAGTATGCTTAGCTTGGGGGAGGTGACAATACGTTTCCTATGGTTGGGTGGCAATGACGCAATATCGCCTATGGTGAAACGAGTACTTTGACATTTTGCACGATTGAAGGTGCCTGGCTCGGATTCAGTTGGAAAATGTCAATTAGTTGTATTCCAAGTGATACGAGAGGTTGATATTGATGCCCAACTAGCAATGTCACACCGGTGTCATGTGGTGACTAGGATTCTTAAGATGTATGGGATGCTCAAGCAGAAAAAAGAGTATAGCCTTGTGACAATGGGTATCAAATCCATTTTCGAATGTGGAAATAACATAAGTGTCTCTTCACCACCAACACCCCTTTCATTGGATGAATGGATGGGGATGCTTTGATGAGGATGTCAACAATTCAATTGGGGGAGAATGTAATGACCCAACTTGAGGTTCCATTGACAATGGCACAATGAAGAGTGCACAAGCATACTTGGCAAGTTGCATGATGAGTCTATATGTTTTGGTAGCTTTGGTGATCAACTCACACTGATTCATGAGACGATTAGGATAATGTACTATAGAGTAGGCTAGGAGGACCAAGGATGTCTTGTTGAGTAGGATGGATTATCGATGAGGCATTGCCTAGTGGGCTTCCATGAAGGATGGCATGGCTTGACAATCTGATAGATTGTGTGTGTTGTCCATGGAAAAGTAACAATGTTGATAAGTGCATCCAAGATATGTGAATGTCCGACGAAGAAGGGACATGATCTTCTTTTACTATCACTTGTAGGCTTAGATGGATAATATCATGGTTGCACGTTGGGTAGTCGATTGTTCAAGTATGTTTGGATCAAGGGAGGCAACAATAGGTTTCTTATTGTTGGGTGGCAATGATGCAACATTTCCTATGGTGAAACAAGCACTCTAAAATTATGCACAATTGAAGGTGCCTAGCTTAAGTTTGATTAAGATAGGTTAGTTAGGCATATTTTGGGCGATACAAGCGGTTGATGGCCATGCCCAACTAGAAAGGTCACGTTGGTGCCATGCAACAACTAGGATTCTTCAGTGGTACAAGATGTTCAAGTGGAATGCAAATTCTAGCCCTCTGACAATTAGTTTTAGATTCACATTCAAATGTGGAAATCGTGGAAGTGTCTCTTCACCATCAACACCCCTTTCATTGGATGAGCAAATGGGGCCATGTTAAAGAGGACATCAACAATTCAAGTGGGGGAGAATGTAAGGACCCAACTTGAGGTGCCATTGACAATGGCATGATAAAGGGTGCGTCAGGCATACTTGACAAGTTGCACAACGAGTCCATATGTTTTGGTAGCCTTGGTGATTAATGAGCGATGCTTCATGAGACAGTTAGGACAATGTACTAGAGCATAGGCTAGGAGGACGAAGGATGTCTTGTCGAGTAGGACGGATGATTGACAAGGCACTACATAGTGGGCTTCGACGAAGGGGCACAACTTGGCAATGTGATAGATCATGTCTGTTGTCCATGGTAAAGCAACAATGTTGATAAGTGCATCGAAGTTATGCGAATGCCTAACGAAGGAGGGACGTGATCTTCTTTTACTATCACATGTAGGCTTAGATGGATGATAGCATGGTTGCATATTGGGTATTCAATTGTTTAAGTATGTTTGGCTCCAGGGAGGAGACAATGGGTTTCCTATGGTTTGGTGACAATGATGCAACATCGCTTATGGAGAAACAAGCACTCTGACATTTTGCACGATTGAATGTACCTGGCTTTGATTTGGTCAAGACATGTCGATTAGGCATGTTCAGGGTGAAACAAGCGGTCAATTGTCTTTCCCAACTAGCAAGGTCACGCTAGTGCCACATGATGAATATGCTTCTTGAGTGATATGGGATGCTCAAGCTGAACAAAAAGTATAGCCCTATGACACTATTGCTTTCCTCTACATTGTAGTGACCCCTTTGTTGTAAGTAGCGAAAAAATATTTTCCCTTTCTCGACTAAAAAATATATCCCATATGCAACAAAAAATCTTTGACAGTGTGTCCAACGACAAACAGTTACAAGCATAGTGACCCCTTTGTTGTAAGCAAAGATAAAATATTTTTCCTTTCTCGGCTCAAAAATATCTCCCATATGCAACAAAGAATCTTTGACAATGTGTCCAACCGCAAACACTTACACTCTAAATAAACAATGTTTTTTTAAGTCCTCCCTTTATACGTAAAAACATTCTTGTAGTTTCCCTCAAAGACCCATGTTTCATCATGATTACATAAAATAGCAAATGTATATACTTTATGTAAGTGGGTACAATGATAATAAAAAAAATGATATTCAAAATTTTCTAAAAAACCCTTAATTTGATTTTTTGATTAAGGATTTATATTTATATATTTTAAAAATTAAATTAGTCTTTTAACAATTATTCTATATTTAGGTGGTGTGGTTTTCCTTAAATAATGGTAGTGAGTAAGTATACATTTGCAAATAGTAACCAATGATAGTTGCCCTCAAAGCCATTACAATAATATATTCGTTAAAAGATCAACATGTCACTTGCGGAAATTGAACCTAAATTGAGAGGATAACAATTATTCCTCCCAATCACCCAAACTAAACCCAATTGACACATACACATATTAAATTTCTATATTTATAAAATTAAATTTCTTAATTTTAAATATTAAAAAAAATAAAATTATATATATAAGATTCATTCAATAATAATAATTTTTTGAACCAATATCCTATTTATAATAATAATAATAATAATTTTTAATTTTCAATGCACCATACAAACTTTTTCTATAAACATGACTAAAAAATTAAAAATTATATTATCCTTAAAATAATGAAAATTAAAAAAAAAAAAAAACTCATTACAAACATTTAAATTTCTATATTAATTAATCTTTTTAAATGTTTATATTAATTATATATATTCTCAAAATTTTCAATATAACTTATGAATCCTTTATTGACTACAACTATAATGTTGCATCATCTTAGGAATCTAAGATAATGGAGGGATTTCAAGACCACAAACATTCCACAACCATAATAAAAGAGAAATTGTAAAGTGAAAAGTACACGAGACAACAATATTCCCGTAAATCCATGCCATTTGAGCACATTGGATGTGTGTCTTCATCACCTATTCACCTTTGAATGAAGATGAAGACTTGTGCGTCCTCATATGTGCAACATATTGTAATTATATTTATATCAAACAAAATAACGTTCTTCAAATTTATATCATATTTACATGCTCTGATACCACGTTGTGTAAATACGATATTACCTTTTAAGGAATAACATGGCTTTACGTGAAAAGATAATATCATATTTACATGCTTGAGCTAGCAAGGGATACCCTTACCAGTGCAAGCAAGGAAAACACCTTACCTTCTAGCTTGATAGATATCGAGGCCTTGCCTTCTAACAAAGGTAAAGATGCCTTAAAAAGGTACATAAATAAGGGTGGAGACCATAAAAGGTCTCTCTACTTTAAAAGGTCTCTCTACTTTTGTTAGAGGGTAAGGATCATCCTTGAGCCAAGCAAAGGTAACATTATGACTTTAACTTTTAGCTTAATATTAGGAGCAACAACATATGTATGTATGATTCGGATTATTTTCGACACGAAATGAGAGTAGAGATATAATACAACAATGTACAGAGATATCTCAGATGTCCAATAATATAACATAAATGTATCAGAGATGCAATCATAAACACCGAGATAGAATAATACACAATTTTCTATTAATGAACGAAAATGTACAAAGACTATAAAAATACAGAGTGAAAGACTCGCTAGAATGGAGTGCGAAGGTGATCTTTTCCTTGTCGGAAAAATTATGAACAGAGAAATAACCTTCTAACAGATTTAACCATTTGTCTAGGGCATCTGCATCTATCTGACCTTCAAATATGAGAATATCAAAATTAACCTGTACCTTGAAAGGAGAGGTGCTTTCAAAGTGGTTGTTTAATGAAGATGCGCATGTTGCTATTGACATGCATTGAAGGATGTGAGAAAAACTCTTCATCGTTTCGTCCCTCTGTCGCGTGAGAGTTGCTTGCTCAAGCAACAAACTGAAAGAATTGTCTGCTCCGTCGTTTTTATTTTCCTTTACCATGGAGGGTTTTTTGGGCATGTGAGAGCGATTGTCTTCTAGAGAGACAAGCTCGAGACCCAACTTGCTATACTCATACCTCGTCGAGGACATGCACTGAAAAATAATCAAGAGCAACCTGCTCTGATACCACTCATCTAGATTATTTTCGGTACGAAATGAGAGCGGAGATATAATAAAGCAATGTACAAAGATACCTCAGATATCCAATAATATAACATAAATTTATCAGAGATGCAACCATAAACACCGAGATATAGTAATACACAATTTTCTATTAATGAGTGAAAATGTAAAAACACTATAAAAATACAGAGTGAAAGACTCACTAAAATGGTGGCAGCTTATCTTTGAGAAGAAATGTGTTCACTACTCGCATTCGTAAGAATATGCCTTTACAATGAGGCTCCAAAGGCCTTTTTTTCATAAAAAAATCCAAAACCCTAACCCTGGAAGATGAAAAGCCAACAATTTTGTGGACCTTGTTTTGGGTAGTTTGGTGTATCAACTTCCCGTGGGCGTAACTTTGGAATACGATCTCTATTTGGTGCACACAATAGCTCGTTGGAAAGGTATCGTCAAGGATATTCATTTAGGGGACTCAATCAAAACCTTCGCCTATCATTGAGAAGCTCAATTCCAAAAAACCTTCATTTGGGCCCTCAAAATGGCCCCGAAAGTTAAAAACTGTTAAAAATAGTAAATTACCAAAATTGTCAGAACACTGTTTTGAGCCAGTTGGAAAAGGTGGGTGTCCACCGATATCCACCTGGATCAATCCTCCCTCCTTAGGAAGCAATGGTATCCATTGCGTTGAGTGGCCGAGGGAGAGGGAAAAACGTTTGTTGGATCTGCATCTCGATGAGCTGCTTGCCTTGTTGTAGAAGTTGTGTTGCTTAGCTTGTTGAAAGTTGTCACAAACATGTGGTTGGAAGGGTTGGACCTTTTTAACCATTTTTGATACATGAGATGCCCATGTGCAGAAGGAATATTTACAATTTGCTGCAATCTTGTCGACCTGCTTTAGTTGGATAGAAGGTGCTTGGGCCGAGGTTGTAGTGGTTGTAGTATCATTTTGTTCACCTTTTGAACATATTGTGAAGAAGCTAAATTTTGTAGTATGAGATACTACCTTGCGACACTGTTTAGGTGGAACAACAGTCGGAACTACCTCTGGTGTAGAGATGACTCCCCAGAGAAACAATGACACTGCAGGGTTGAGACTCATAAACATCATGGCGCTTACACATATATGGTTGGGCCAAGAGAACATCACAAACATCCAGTGGGGCAACATCACATAATTCCTCGTCCTTGAAGGGTTGGATGCCGTATAAAAATCAACGCTGTTGGCTGACACAAAGATCTCGTCCCTGGCGAAGCCACCCGATGTTGTATGGCTGCGGGTGTGGTGTTGTCAACAATCCCAACCATTTGACGACCTCTGTTGAGATAAGGTTCTTCTGGCTTCCACTATCAATAATAAAATGCAGCGAGGTCCCCTTCACCCACATATATGAATGAAAAAGGCACTCCCCCTCTTAAGGATATGTTGGTTCTTTTGGTTGAATTGCTACAGTCGCGACAATAGCAGTGGGGTCTTCGTCGATGGTCTGTCTTTTACTAGTATTTTCAGAATCAGATTTTGAATCAAGGTTCGACTCCTTGTCTTTGATCTCGACCACCAATGATTGTTTTGAGCAACATTCATCGATGTTGTGCCAGGGGATTTTGTGGAAATCACACCATTTTTCAGTGTCCTTCTTTGTCTTTTTGTGACCCTTCTTTTCCCGTGTCTTCAACTGGTTTTCGGGAGACTGTTTGTTAGGGCTGTCTTTATCATACTTTGGTTTTTGCAGATTTGCATACCCAAACTCCCATATGTTCTGGTGCTTAAATTTCTGCTCGATTTTAAGAACATATCGAAAAGCATCACCGAGTGATGAGATGTCCAGAAAATCCATTTCAGTTTGGATGTATCTATGTAGAGCCCCACGCTATTTCAGAACCAAATGTCGTTCAGAGTCTTTAATACCCAGTTTGGTGTGCAATGTATGGAAGGTATTGGTGAACTCTGGAACTGCTTGGCCCCTCTTTTGCCGCAGTGTGGTCTATCTCATGTACTGGTCCTCATAGTTGCCAACAGGGTAATATTGTTCCTTTACCACATCCACAAAAAAATCCCAAGTGGGCTCGACCCCATATATTCCAGACTCCTCTGTGAAACTTTGCTCCCAGTAAGTTTCCCACCAATGTTCGACACGGGGGAGAGATTTAAGGAGTGCGAAGGTGATATTTTTCCTGTCGGAAAAATTATGAGTAGAGAAATAACCTTCTAACAGATTTAACCATTTGTCAAGGGCATCCACATCTATCTGACCTTCAAATACGAGAATATCATAATTAACTTGTACCTTGAAAGGAGAGGTTCTTCCAAAGTGGTTGTTTGATGACTATGCACCTGTTTCTATCGATAGGCATTGAAGGATGTGGGAAAAATTCTCCATCATTTCATCCCTCTGTCGCGTGAGAGTTTGCTCAAGCAACAGATTAATAGAATCGTCTACTCCACCATTTTTTTTTCTTTCACCATGGAGGGTTTCTTGGGAGTGCGAGAGTGATTGTCTTCAAGAGAGACAAGCTCGAGACCCAACTTACTATACTCAGACCTCATCGGGGACATGCACTGAAAAATGATCAAGAACAACTTGCTCTGATACCATTGATCCAGATTATTTTCGACACAAAATGAGAGCGGAGATATAATAAAGCAATGTATAAAGATACCTTGGATATCCAATAATATAACATAAATGTATCAGATATGAAACCATAAACACCAAGATACAGTAAGACACAATTTTCTATTAATGAACGAAAATGTACAAAGATTGTAAAAATACAGAGTGAAAGACTTGCTAGATTGGTGGGAGCTTATCTTTGAGAAGAGATGTGTCTGCTACTCGCATTCGCAAGAAAATGCCTTTAAAATGAGGCTCCAAAGGCCTTTTTATCATAAAGAAAATCCAAAACCCTAGCCCCGGAAGATGAAAAGCCAATAGTTTTGTGGACCCTGTTTTGGGCAGTTTGGTGTATCAACTTCCCAGGGGTATAACTTTGGCATACGATATCTATTTTGGGCGCATGATAGCTCGTTGGAAAAGTATCGTCGAGGAGATTCATTTAGGGGGCTCAATTAAAGCTATTCAAGATCATTCAGAAGCTCGATCCCAAAAAACCTTCATTTAGGCCCTCAAAATGGCCCTGAAAGTTAAAAACTACTAAAAATAATAAATTACCAAAATTGTCAAAAAACTATTTTGAGCCAGTTAAAAAAGGTGGGTGGCCACCGATATCCACCTTGATCAATCCTTCCTCCTTAGGAAGCAATGGTATCCATTTCGTTGAGTGCCTGAGGGAGAGGGAAAAACGTTTGTTGGATCTGCATCTTGATGAACTGTTTGCCTTGTTGGAGAAGTTGCGTTGCTTAGCTTGTTGAAGGTTGTCACGAACATGTGGCTGGAAGACCAGTCTAGCTACATGAGATGCCTATGTGCAGAAGAAATATTTACACTTTGCTGCAATATTGTCGACCTACTTCTATTAGATAGAAGGTGCTTGGGCCGAGGATGCAGTGGTTGCAGTTTCGTTCTGTTCACCTTTTGAACATATTGTGAAGAAGCTGAATTTCTTAGTATGAGATACTACCTTGCGACACTGTTTAGGCGGAACAACAGTCAGAACTACCTCTGGTATTATGTAGAGATGACCCCCTAGAGAAACAATGACATTGCGGGGTCGAGACTCATAAACAACATGGCGCTTCCACATATATGGTTGGCCCAAGAGAACTTTACAGACATCCAGTCGGACAACATCACATAATACCTCATCCTTGAATGGCTGGATGCCATATGACAATCGACATCGTTGGTTGACACGGTGATCTCGTCCCTGGCAAAGCCACTCGATATTGTATGGCTGTGTGTGCGGTGTTGTCGACAATCCCAGCTGTTTGACGACCTCTGCTGAGATGAGTTTCTTCTGGCTTCCACTATCAACAATAAAATGCACCGGGGTCCCCTTCACCCACATCTATGAATGAAAAAGGAGCTCCCCTTCTTCAGGATTTGTTGGTTCTTCTAATTGAATTGCTGCGGTCATGACAATAGCAGTGGGGTTTGGGTCGATGATCTATCTTTTACCAGTATTTTCAGAATCATATTATGAATCAGGGTTCGGCTCATTTTCTTTGATTTCGGCCACCAATGATTGTTTTGAGCAACATTCCTCGGTGTTATGCCGGGGGATTTTGTGGAAATCACACCATTTTTCGGTGTCCTTCTTTGTCTTTCAGTGACCCTTCTTTTCCTGTGGCTTGGACTGGTTTTTGGGAGACTGTTTGTTAGGTCTGTTTTTATCATACTTTGGTTGTTGTAGATTTTCATACCCAAACTCCCGTTTGTTCTGGTGCTTAAATTTCTGCTCGATTTTAACAACATATCGATAAGCAACACTGAGTGATGAGAAGTCCATAAAATCCATTTCAGTTTGGATGTATCTGTATAGAGCCCCACGATATTTCATAACCAAATGTTGTTCAGAGTCTTTGATACCCAACTTGGTGCGCAAGGTATGGAAGGTATTGGTGAACTCCATAACTTCTTGGTCCCTCTCTTGCCGCAGTGTGGTCCATCTCATGTACTGGTCCTCAGAGTTGCCAACAAGGTAATACTGTTCCTTTACCGCATCCACAAAAAAATCCCAAGTTGGCTCGGCCCCATATATTCCAGACTCCTCTGTGGAACTTTTTTCCTAGTAAGTTTCCCACCAATATTTGACATGGGGGAGAGATTTGAGGAGTGCAAAGGTGATCTTTTCCTTGTCAGAAAAATTATGAACAGAGAAATAACCTTCTAACAGATTTAACCATTGTCTTGGGCATCCGCAACTATCTGACCTTCAAATAGGGGAATATCAAAATTAACCCGTACCTTGAAAGGAGGGGTGCTTCCAAAGTGGATGTTTGATGAAGATGCCCCTGTTCCTATCAGCAAGCATTGAAGGTTGTGAGAAAAATTCTCCATCATTTCATCCCTTTGTCGCGTGAGAGCTTGCTCAAGCAACAGATTGATAGAATCGTTCGCTCTGTCGTTTTTCTTTTCTTCCGCCATGGATGGTTTCTTGGGCATGCGAGAGACAAGCTCGAGACCCAACTTGCTATACTTGGACCTCATCGGGGACATGCACCAAAAAATGATCAAGAACAACTTGCTCTGATACCACTGATCCAGATTATTTTCGGCACAAAATGAGAGCGGAGATATAATAAAGCAATGTACAAAGATACCTTAGATATCCAATAATATAACATAAATGTATCAAAGATGCAATCATAAACACTGAGAGACAGTAATACACAATTTTCTATTAATGAGTGAAAATGTACAAAGACTGTAAAAATACAGAGTGAAAGACTCGCTAGAATGTTGGCAGCTTATCTCTGAGAAGAGATGTGTCGACTACTCGCATTCGCAAGAAGATGAATTTACAATGAGGCTTCAAAGGCCTTTTTATCATAAAAAAAATCCAAAACCCTAACCCCAGAAGATGAAAAGCCAACAGTTTTGTGGACCCCGTTTTGGGTAGTTTGGTGTATCAACTTCCTGGGGGCGTAACTTTGGCATACAATATCTGTTTGGGGCACATGATAGCTCGTTGGAAATGTATCGTCGAGGAGATTCATTTAGGGGGATAAATAAGAGCCTTTGACTATCATTGAGAAGATAGATCCCAAAATCCTTCATTTAGGCCCTCAAAATGGTCCAGGAAGTTAAAAGCTGCTAAAAATACTAAATTACCAAAATTGCCAGAAAACAGTTTTGAGCCAGTTGGAAAAGGTGGGTGGCCACCAATATCCACCTAGATCAATGTAAGATCATTGTGCATGATAACATTTTTACTTACATAGTGGACTTATTTTTTTTTGTCTCACTCTTATAAAATTTTACTGACTCATAGGTAGCGAAGGGTTATCCCTTTCCTTTACATTGAAGTGAGACATTTTTTTCTCTCTCATGATTCAAAAAATATGTCACGTAGTTGTAACCAAAAATCTTTAACAATATCTCCAACCATAAAACTTACACTCTAAATAAATAATGTTTTTTTTAACCCCTCCTTTTATACATAAAAATTTCTTATAAATTCCCTTGAAGATCCATATTTCCTTGTGTTTAGATTAAATAGAAAACCTAAATACTTTATGTAAGTGATTACAATGATAATAAAACTAATGATACTCCAAATTTTATCAAAAACCTAAGATTTATATTTATGTTTAAAAATATAAATTCAAATTAATCATTAACAATTATTCTATATTTAAATGGTGTGATTTTCCTTAAATAACGATGATAAGTCAATCTACATTTACAGATAGTAACAAATGATTATTGATTACCCACATTACCAATTAACAACTAAGTTATAATGAGTTTGCCACTTATATATATCATGTAATTTGTTAATGAGTAACAAAATTACAACAACAAATTCATTTTGTCATTCCTTTATGCATCGCTGCATGAGAAGTTTGATTTAAAAAAACATAGATCTTGTTCCTCATATCCATCAACTGGTGTCATCATATAGATATTGTCATGAAAATCCTATTATACATACATTAAGAACCACCTCAGGGCAACATAAAATTCTGCAAAAATTGGCTTTTATAGCCTACAAGTCAAGTTGAGAACCAAGGGGGATGAAGATGCTCGAAGGTCCCATAAGGACCCTTTTCTTATGTTTTCCATGTGCCTTTGTCCAATGCCACTCCACCTTTGGAAAGTGAGTCTGCTTCGCTGTTTTTATCCATGTAGACATGGGAAATGGAAAAGGAGGAGAAAGAGGAGATTATTCTTCTGGTTTTATCAATATTGGAAATAGAGCAAAATTATGTAGTATGTGTGTGCCCTTTATGATGTTAACAACAAGAAGAGAGTCTCCAGAGACTTGAATCTGCGAGAGCTAGTTTTCATGCGCTAGATTGAGAAGGAGGAGAAGGACTGTAAATTCACTTTTGTTATTTGTGGCTTCACCAAGCCTGGCTGAAAAGGAGATAGAGAAGGAGTCAGAGAGATGAATGATGCCACCCATACCCCCTTTTAAGAGGGTGCGTTGGGCTGCTTCGTCGAAAAAGGCCCATGAAATGCTTTTGTTGATTTCTCTCTCTCTCTCTCTCTCTCTCTCTCTCTCTCATGTGGTTCATGACACCAGATATCGGTGCTCGCTATGTCCAAAAAAAACCTCCCCAAAATCCACGAAGGAACATGGGGTGACCGAACATTTTTGGAGTATTGAGAGCCCAACAACAAGAGCATCTTATAAACCCATTAAAGAGCACAACATGTCACTCCAAAGATTTGAACCTGGGTGGGAGGGTAACAATCATTCCTCTCAACCACCCAAACTACATCCAATGAACACACACATAATTTTAGATATTAAGAAAAACAAAACTATATATATAAAAAAGTAACTTTCATTCATTAATCATAATATTTTTTTGAAAATCTCTCATTTATAATTTTTTTTTCATTTTTTAATGTCACAAGAAAACTCTCTATTAACCACCATTAAAAAGTTCCTAAAACTCTAACCACAAACCATTTAACTTTATATAAATTTAAAAATATATATATAATTAATATAAAAACTTAAATGGTTTGTGGTTAGGTTTTTAGGAATTTTTAATTGTGGTTAATAGAGAGTTTTCTTGTGACATTAAAAAATTAAAATTATGTGTGTTAATATATATATTTTTTAATGTCACAAGAAAACTCTCTATTAACCACAATTAAAAATTCCTAAAAACCTAACCACAAACTATTTAATTTTTTATATTAATTATATATATATTTTTAAATTTTCTAATAAAAATGAGTTTTTTTTTTTTATATTAATTACATATTTTTATTTTTTTTTCCCAATATAATACATGAACCACAAGTAAAATGTTACATCATCTTAGGAATCTAAGATAATCAATAGTTATTGGAAATTTAGGACCACGACTATAAAAGAGAACTTGTAAAGTGAAAAGTACACGATACAACTAACATTCCCTAAATACGAAGAGTCCTTTCAAAAAGTCCATGCTACTTGAGCACATTCAATGTGTGTTGTCATCACCTACTCACTTTTAAATGAAGATGAAGACTTTGCGTAGGTGAAAAGGATAGTGAAATTTAATATTGATATGTGGTACATAGTTTCAAATGTGTTTATGAAATGAATAATGATTTTATATTTTATTATTATAATTAGTATTATAATATTAATTTTTATTTGGAAATTTAAGAAATTTTTAATAATAATTAAATTTAAAGTTATGGCTAAGCCAACATCAAATTGGTGTATGATATTTCTTGTTTGTGGGATAATGAATCTTTTTTGTCCAATGATTTCACTGCTAAAGTCTATGCAAGTATACATATCCTACTCACTTTGGATTTGATCAATTATATTTTTAATAAATTTATTAGTATAGATTAGTACATTTAATTTGGATCGTCTGAGCTAAGTATCTATTTATATAGGATTTGCAAAATGTCCAACAACATTAACAACAAGAGATTGAACTAACCTCTTATATTGCTAAATTTATAATATATATTTATACATAATGTATTTATTTATAAGATTTAGGAGACAAATAAATAGAATCAAATTTAATATTATTCAAAATCTCATTTGTGTAGTTAAATAAATATGGTGAAAATGAAATTACCAAGGTCATTATGATATTATGATATTTGTAAGTAACAAGTGTTGCATGACAGCGTAGTCCTTGCCAGGCTGGAAGGTGAATAAACGTGTGGGTTGCAAGTTGCAGTGCATGTGGTATTCATGCAGAATTTAGTATTCCCGAATTAGTTTGATTTGGAATTTATCAAAAATTATTAATGTGTGATACATGAAGGAGGGTTCTATGATCTTAGTTTGATAATATATGAAATATTTAATACACAACCGATGTAACCCAACAATTATGGAGTGGCGGGTCGACGGACTCGTGGGTTCACATTTCTCATTTTTTATGGCTAGCCTGTCCCGTGAAAAACATTTTGCACCCAACACTTCCGCCATATACATTTTGCAGCTAAGAATTCCATCATATACATGAGACAATAATTTATACAAAGCTATAACATTGTAGCAAGATTTATAGTAATTTGTATAATGCTATAAAACTTGATACATTTTGCAGGGAACAATTATAGAGTTGCGGGTTGGCGGAGTCGCGGGTTCACATTTTTCATGTCCAACGTGTTATGGGAGATACATTTTGGACCGAAGACTTCCGTCATATATATGAGACTGAGCAATTTATAGAATATTATAACATTGTATGGAGATTTATAGTAATTTATATAATGCTATAACATGTTTTACTTAATGAATAGTATAAACAACGATGTAAATTTTATTCAATATTTTTTTTGTTTATAAGTAAGATTGTATAAAATTCTGTGAAAATGAAGGACTACAGAGAATTTCCATTGTTTCAAGTTGTAAACAGTGAGTTGCGCCGAGGGGAAACCAACTCAGCTAGCCGAAGCGCTTCATAAGTGAAGACTAGACTGTTACTGACGCAAAAACAATTCAAAAGTCTGGCCCATAAGGGTGGCCGTTACAACTATCGAAAGTGTAGAGAGAATACCTATAATAACCATGGACAAATGCATGAAATGTTGGCATGCACATGACAAAACAATAGACAAAAACAACAGACAAATCACCAGTAGGGGTTGTAGTGCGGCGACACGGGCATGCAGAAGGCAACGAATGTCGTGTCCCCAGGAGGAGGCGACTCCTCCTCGAGTGGTGTCCGATCCAGTTGCATGGCGTCCTCCGTTTGTGATGGCACGTGCTCTTCCTTCTGGACCTCCTCTGGGCGTGATGGAAGTCTCTGCTGGTCAGGGTCTGCCTGTGCGTGGACCAAAGTTTCCATTGCCAACACTGGTGCCGAGGTAGATGTTGGTTGCGTTGTTGCTGCTTGGGTTGCCTTTGCTGAGAGGTGATGGCCACCTTGTAACGCGAAGAGCAAACACAGGAGTTGAAAGGTTTGTCGTCCAGGGTCTCGAGGCAGAACCAGAGGTCGTCCATGTCCCGACGCAGGTCAAATACCAGGCTCTGCACCAGTGCAAGGGCTATTTTCCACTCGCATTCTGGGTCAACGTTGGAACTGCCTCGAGATTGGGGTTGCCGTCGTGAATTTTGACTGGCTTCTGGACCATCGATCTGAAATTGGGCATGGTGAGCCTAGTCCTCAAGCGACTGGGTGGTCGGAGAGTTGGGAGGAGCCAAAGGGCCTGGATGTGAAACAAATGCCGAATTGCCTAAAGGTCCTGGGTTGTAGTCCAGTGACGCCCCTGAGCAGTCCAACCCCTCCATTATGTTGATAAGAGATGTAGGAAGGGGTGAGAGAGAAGYGATAATTTGAGTCGACTGCGCTAGGGAGGAGGACGAGGTGGTCGAAGAGGAGGATGTAAATAGGGAGGGAGCAGGCGGGGTACGAAGGACCAGGCGGGGTCGGTTTGTCTGGCAGGATGGCCCGTGTTTCGACTTCCCTTGTAGCTGTGGCATCTCCGGGATAGTGGGAGAGCGAAAATGCACCAGGAACAAAGCAAGAGAGGATAAAAGCAGAGCAGGGAAAGGGTGGGCAGGAGGCTGCGGTCTTAGAAGAAAAACTAGGAAAGAATGAGCCATCTGGAGCTGCTGGAGCAATTGAAATAGGCCGAGGAGCTGGTGAGGTTCCATAAATGGCTGCACACGCAGAGTAAAGGCCTAGTGAGGGTGCTGGTCCGTCGAAGGGATGCGAAGGAAAAGGAGGGCGCACTGAGAGTAATGGCGGCTTGCCTCGAGTGAGCTGAATTTAAAGTCACGAGGCAGGTGGGAGGGAGTGGCACGCAGTCGTCACGCGACCGATGCCACATAGGATCGCTCTTGGATGCTCTACTCGACGCGTGTGGTCAACTACGACCCCATCCGCGGGAAAGGAAATAAATGTGACGAAGTACAGACACGTGGGCAGGAAGTTGTAGTACATGAGTACGTGGGAAAAAACATGAAAAAAGTAGTGGTGATCTCTGTTACATAGGTTTGTTCACAAAAAACAGGAAAACAAGTGGCATTCCTGA
The DNA here is from genome assembly GCA_000966675.3 of Picea glauca. Lineage (NCBI taxonomy): Eukaryota > Viridiplantae > Streptophyta > Pinopsida > Pinales > Pinaceae > Picea > Picea glauca. The sequence continues at coordinate 312,857 of JZKD02S0021921.1, forward strand.
CTTAGTTTTCTTTAAAAGAAGATCGTGGACACAATAGAAATTGAAATTACATATGTTTTACATACGGTGGTGGACAAAAAACACAAAAAATTAGTAGTAATGTCTGTCACATAGGTTCGTGGAGAGGAGCACAAAAAAACTAGCATTCCTGAAATAGGTTTTCTTAAAACAAGGGTTCCTGGACACAAGAACTTGAAATTTATGAAATTAAAGGTTCATGGACAACATAAATTATACATACCAAAGATGCAATTTTAGAAAGCAAATAATTACTTTTATACATACAAAATATGTACTTTTATATATTACGGGGGTGACATTCTATGGAGCATGCACAGAGCCCTGAATTCATACTTAGCCAGTTTTTTGCATCGCGACCTCTCGGGCTGAAAACTGGGCCTCTGCTGTTCTGTGGCCTACAAAGAATACCCAGAGTTCCGCGATATATAAATTGACAAGCGGAGTTTGGGCTATTTGAATTGTAAAACATACTCATAATGTCTTTTACATATGTTTATTGACAAAAAACACACAAAAAAATATCATTCCTCACTTGGTTTTCTTTAAAAGAATGGATCGTGGACACTAGAAACTAAAATTTATGAAATGAAAGGTTCTTGGATAGCATAATTTATACATACATAATGTAATTTTACAAAGCAAAGCCCTCATTCCATACTTAGCCAATTTTTGGATGGCGGGTTCTCGGGATGTTAGGTTGAAAATTGGGCTTCTGTTCTTCCGTGCCCTACAGAAAGCACCGATAGTTCTGCGATATACAAATTGAAAATTGGACTCCCGGACTATTAGAATTTTAAGGGCATCGTGTCCAACAAATTTAGCATTGGGCCTCTGCTGTTCCGTGGCGTACAAAGAATAGCCAGAGTTCCGCGATATACAAATTGACTAGTGGAGATCGGACTATTTGAATTGTAAAAATTAGTGGCAATGTCTGTTACATAGGTTTGTTGACAGAAAACACAAACAAAATTTAGTGTTCCTGACTTAGTTTTCCTTAAAACAAGGGAACGTGGACAGAATAAAAATTGAAATTTATGAAATGAAAGGTTGCTGGACAGAATAATTTATACATAGAGAATATGTAGTTTTACAAAGCGGAGCCATCGTTCCATACTTAGCCAAAATAATTTATACATACAAAATATGTAGTTTTATACATAATAATTTATACATACAGAGTTCCGCGATATACAAATTGAGAAGCGGAGTTGGGGCTATTTGAATTGTAAACATACTGATAATGTTTGTTACATAGGTTTGTTGACAAAAAACACAAAAAAAAATTAGCATTCCTGACTTGGTTTTCTTTAAAAGAAGGGATCGTGGACACTAGAAACTGAAATTTATGAAATGAAAAGGTTCCTGGACAACATAATTTATACATACAAAATGTAATTTTACAATGCAGAGCCTTCATTCCATACTTAGCTAGTTTTTGGATGGCGAATTCTCGGGATGTCGGGCCAAAAATTGGGCTTCTGTTCTTCCGTGCCCTACAAAAAGCACCGATAGTTTTGCGATATACAAACTGACAATTGGACTCCCGGACTATTAGAATTTTAAGGGCATCGTGTCCAACAAATTTAGCATTGGGCCTCTGCTGTTCCATGGCCTACAAAGAATACCCAGAGTTCCACGATATACAAATTGACTAGTGGAGA
>JZKD02S0021921.1:315428-344285 GCA_000966675.3 Picea glauca
TTATAGATACAAAATATGTAATTTTACAAAGCGGAGTCCTCATTCCATACTTAGCCAGTTTTTGGATGCTTCTTAAAACAAGGGTTCCTGGACAAAAGAAATTGAAATTTATGAAATTAAAGGTTCCTGCACAACATAAATTATAAATACGAAAGATGCAATTTTATAAAGCAGATTTTTACTTTCATCGCTACGAAATATGTACTTTTATAGAGTATGGGGATGACATTTTATAGAGCATGCACAGAGCCCTGGATTCATACTTAGCCAGTTTTTTGCATCGCGGGTTCTCGGGCTAAAAAATGGGCCTGTGTTGTTCCGTGGTCTACAAAGAATACCCAGAGTTCCGTGATATACAAATTGACAAGTGAAATATGTAATTTTACAAAGTGGAGCGCTCATTCCATACTTAGCCAGTTTTTGGATGTCGGGTTCTCGGGATGTCGAGCTAAAAATTGGGCTTCTGTTCTTCCCTGTCCTACAAAAAGCACCAATAGTTTTCACGATATACAAACTGACAATCGGACTTGCGGACTATTAGAATTTTAAGGGCATCGTGTCCAAGTAAATGTAGCATTCACGAAATAGTATTTTTTACTTATGTTTTACATATGCTCGTGGACAAAAAACACAAAAAAAATAGTAGTAACGTTTGTAACATAGGTTCGTGGAGAAGAGCACAAAAAAACTAGCATTCCCAAAATAGCTTTTCTTAAAACAAGGGTTCCTGGACACAAGAAATTGAAATTTATGAAATTAAAGTTTCCTGGACAACATTAACTATACATAGAAAAGAAGCAATTTTATAAAGTAGATATTTACTTTTATACTTACGAAATATGTACTTTTATAGACTATGGGGATTACATTTTATAGAGCATGCACAGAGCCCTGAATTCATAACTAGCCAGGTTTTTTGGCATCGCGGGTTCTCGGGCTAGCAGGCTGAAAAATGGGTCTCTACTGTTCCGTGGCCTACAAAGAATACCCAGAGTTCCACGATATACAAATTGACAAGCATAGTTTGGACTAAGTCAATGGTAACGGTCTTTGTGGCAAGCAGTAAGCAGGACAACTGGTAAAGAAAAAATACTGAACACAATTTTATGACATTTATGTAGAAAAAATAATAAAACATCTTACATATTTCTGTAAATTTAAAGAAACACACACACACACACATATATATACGTGAAATATGATATGTGAAATTTGAGTGAGTGATTTACTGCATATGTAATTTTGAAAATGACCAGGTAGGGAAAATATGCATAATTTATACATACAAAATATGTAATTTTACAATGTAGATATTTATATTTATACATACAAAATATGTACTTTTATACAGTATGGGGATGAGATGTTAAAGAGCATGGACGAAGCCGTCATAACATAATTTGCCAGTTTTTGGATAGCGGGTTCTCGGGATGGGGGGGGTTGAAAATTGGGTTTTTTTGTTGTTCTGTGTCCTAGAAAAAAGCGCTGATAGTTCCACGATATACAAATTGACAATCGGACTTGGGCACAATTTCAATTTCAAGGGGCTCGTGTCATTTTTTTTTAGCATTACCGTACTTTTTTTATATCGGGTCACGGACAAGAAAGCAAAAAAAAAATAGCAGTGACGCTTGTTACATAGTTTAGTGGAGAAAAGCACAAAAAAAATAGCATTGTCAAATTAGCTTTCCTTAAAACAATGGCTCATGGAGAGAAGAAATTGAAATTTATAAAGTTGAAGGTCCCTGGAGACCATAAATTATACATACGAAAGATGTAATTTTAAAAAGCATATATTTACTTTTATACATATGAAATATGTACTTTTATAAACTATGGGGATGAGATTTGATAGAGCATGGACAGAGCCCTGAATCCATAGTTAGTCAGTTGAAAAATGGACCTCTGTTATTCCTTGGCCTACAGAGAACACCCAGAATTAGGACTATTTGAATTGTAAGGGCCTTTATCAGAAACATTCTAAAGGACAAGTGGCATCAGAAAGGACGATAATTGAAATGCAATAAACATAATGGCTTCACATTCAACATAGTTGAAGAGAAAATGGTAGCAACACATAAATATATGAGAAGACAAAAGAATAGTTTTATTTCAAAAATATGGAAAAAGGAAGACTTTGTTACATATTCCTGGAAATTTAAATGCGTTTGTCATATAGACTGGGATTGGGGCTTGAATGTAGCAGCTCCCATCAGACTATTTTATGATAGCTGAATCGTTCTGTGATATCAGTGGCACCTCCATCTCCATAGAAGAGCGTTGGAAAGTTCATTTCCTCAACAAATTTGTCCTTGAATTCCATGCACCAATGTCTCAACACGCATTTCATTCTCTGATTCATCACTTGTATCAAATTCAATAGGATTTTCGAAAGTCTCTGTAGAGTTGTTGTTCTCTTTTGCAAGAACATTGTTCCAGTTGTCATTTATACAAATGTTCTGTGCTTTGTACAGGGCCCTTGAACATAATTCCTTTAATGCTTTCATAACAACATGCACAGGCACTTTTCCTGTCTGATATGCATTTTTGTATCGCAAGCATCTTTTTAGAGGCACGACAATTGTCAGTGTATTGTTAATGAATTGTGGCAAGAGTCTTTGTACAACATCTACTTGAACAAGCACATTAATAATTGATCCTGTTAAGCCCATATGGAGTCCTTTATAGCCCCAAGGCCTGATTCCAATAAATGCAATTCAGAGAGAGCCAACTCTCTCCTCAAGTTCCATAAGCGCACTTACATCTGGTAGTGGTGCATCACATCTTATTTGGCCAGGCGTTGGGAGATGTAGCAGTTTTCCATGTTGAGGCGAATGTTTGCATGGAAGACAAATTTTGCCATTGGAAAATGTTTTATCGTGCGCTGTCAACTATAAGTATTCTGCTTGCAAAGCAGCCATGAAAAAAATGTTGTTTTTTGAGAAATTCAGTTGCTCACAAATTGCACATGCAATGGAAGGAGTATCTTTAATTTCTTTCATGTACGTCTCTGTTGCATTTTTTCTTTCGCAGGGAAGTATGGGTGGAAACTGTTTCCTAGTTTTCATTGCCAATAGTCCATGGTGTTCCTGCTAGCGCACAAAATGTGACGGTTGCATGACCATTCTGGGATATGTGAGCGCACATGTTTCTGTTCTTTTCTGCATGGACAAGTTTCTTTAGATTCTCATATGTGGCTTTCTCTCTAATAGGAAACATTTCAATGCATTTCTTTCTCTCGCACATGACCTTTTTCAAGTTGTGGTAACTTAGTCTACGTTTCTTTCCCAAGGGCATGATGAGATGATGGAAATTGTGATGAATTTCGGTCTGACCCAGGTGCTGATAAAGTAGCCTACGCTTTTTGTTCAAGGCCTCTGTGGCCTCATCAGAACTGGGACGAATTTGATGCATAGTTTTTTTCAAGTTCTAATAACTTACATTTTTTTGTTTAAGCCCTATATGGGATCATCACAACTGTAATGAATTTCATGCATCGTTTTTTTGTTCAAGCCCTCTATGGCCATATCGGACCCGGCAAGAGTTTCATTCTCACTAAAAAGCATTCCGCGTGTATACAGATTCGATGCAGTTTGGGTGGCATGGACATCCAACCTAGAACCACAGATATGTCGAAGCAAAGGTTCATAATGGATATGTGTTGTATCTATTTTCAGCGAGAGGATGTCAAATGTTCGATCATAATTTGAATCAGTAAACCAAGAATGGACAGTGCCATCTGGCAACGTCGACCAAACCTGGAAATTTACTCTGAATATCATAGACAACCATTGGAAATAGAAACTGCAACCCTCCACATTCCCTTTTTCATATGGAAGCACCATGTTTACAAGGTATTCCTGCGAAGTTCCAACTGCCGGCATATTTTCCAGGAGATATGGCAAAAGGTGTTGATGCAAGCACCTAAAAGCCTGTTGGCTGCCGCCTACAATTGCATTGCAAAACGACTGCACGGTGTAAAGCGAAGTGACTGCACATCAAACTTCGCTGCTACCAAACAACAAATTGCATTAAACAGACTATCTCCATAGTTAGACACAACATTTGTTGCCACCTGTAAACCATGGCTATCTATGCGATGCATAATCCGTTCCCATTGCAATTCAAGGTCTTTGCAAAAGAAGGACAAGTAAATATGAGCTAATTCAACATTGCACATGGACATGTTCCTGTATAGGAGTGGTTCATAATGACCACTCAGACCATTGGCGTCATGGAACAAGATGCAATATGGATTGCCAGAGGCACCTTTGTTGAATAGTAGATATCTTCTTTTTCTTGTCAATGACCATATTCCAACCGATATATTGAGCCAGTTAGATAACCACCGTATACAAAATGTGTCTCCCCAGAGTCCCATTTCATGTGCAGGCACAGCTGCAGATGCAGACAACTGCATATTTGAAAAATACGTAGTGACATCATGTATTTTGTGCAACTGCCGAAGAAAATCAGATTCCAGTTCGTATTCATAGGAGTTCAATGCTTCCGCGTCGCCATTTTTGAAACATACCAAGAAATAATCTATCAATCGATTGCGCAGCTCGGTCGATGAATACCCAAAATGTAGTAGAACCTGAAATGTATCGAAAAGGCAATCCCCTGCAGTATATGAGAATGCATCGAATCTAAAGAGGCCATTTCTATGCAAAGCCATGTCAATGCTGCCATGTATAATGCACTGTTTATCTATTTCGTACGACTCAACATATATTACTTCTTCCATCTCCTCAACTCTGATTTTGAAGGTGTTTGTTAGATACTTTCAGTCTGTCTGAAAACAAAGAAAAGGGTGAAAACAAAAATAGCACCCCCCCAAAAAAAGGAAATCAAAATAGGAAAACCACAAGCCCAAAACTGGGCACAAAACAGAAGAAAGAACGCAAATAAATAACACCATAAATTTACTGGGCAGAAACACAACAGGTGGGCGCAGTTTTCCAACCCACAAAATAAAATCTTTCCCTGTGCCTACAACTATTTTTCGAGAACCCCTTCGCATTGCAATTTTCCAAACAGCTATGAACGTCCCTGCCGGCATATGAAGACACATGGTTTCCAGGAACATAAATTAAGAGCACAGACAAAGATCATTTGCAACTGCAACTGCATGACCTCATCTTTGCAAAGTTGAATCAAACAAGAACAACAATCCTGGAATGAACTAGCAAAGAAGCATCGACCATTGGAGTAGCGATGCCGACCATAAAAAAATAGAACAAAACTGTATCCCAAGGCATTTGCACAATAAACATTCAAACTGTCAGGTAAACACTTAAGATTTCTAGGACCACCCAAGGGCCTAGCCTTGTACAAACATTCAAGAAAAAATGCAGCATGGCAGATCTGTTCTCTCGAAACCCGCAAGAATAAAACAAAAAACAGACATACTAATATGGTAGACAATGTATTTTAGCTAGCAGGAATTGCTAAAGGAAACATTCGAACTAATGCTAGCATTAATCCACCTTCGACCATTTCATAACAAAATATATGATTCTAAAAGACCATATACGATGAAATACTTTGGATATGCCAACATATATAACATTGGGAATAACAAAGCCGTGAAAAAGACCTCCAACCCGTTGTCCAATCACATCTTTACAAAGATGGTACTTTTTATTATATAAAAATCGACGGAAGATGTCCGACTACCATCAAAAAAATTGAACGAAACTGTATTCCAACGCACTTGTACAATAAACATTTAAGAATGCCAGAGTTGTTAGGTAAACACTTAAGACTGTCAGGACCGTCTAAGGGCCTAGCCCTGTTCAAACATTTAAGAAAAAATGCAGCATGGCAAGCCTCCTCTCTCAAAGCACGCAACAATAAAGMAAAAATCAGACATAGTAATATGGTAGACAATGTATTGAAGCCAGCAGGAAATGCTTAAGGAAACATTCGAACTAATGCTAGCATTAATCTAGCTTCCACCAATGCATAAGAAAAGATATGATTCGAAAATACCTTATACGATTCAAAATACTTTGGATATGCCAACAAATATAACATTGGGAATAGTGAAGCCGACAATAAGACCTCCAATCCGTTGTCCAATCAGATCTTAACAAACATGGTACTTTCTATTATATAAAAATCGATGTTTTCACTTCCCTTGTTCCAACAATAGAGAATATGCAAATATTTATTATCAATCCACAATTTAATACCAGGTCAACGATTTATCGATCGCTATAGTCCCTCTTTGCCTACGACATGGACTAATAAGACTCTTAAAAATAATTAAGCTATAACCATTAAATTTGTAAATTTTTTTATAATAAAATATAAATTTAACCTCACAATAATTATGAATTTGTAACACACCCACGATGGTGCAAATAAAAAAACAAAACAATATGTAATTTTTTTCTTTCTCAATTAGTTTATTTCTCCATTCATGGTCTCTAATATTGGCCAATGGAAGCCAGGGAAGAACCACAAATCCACTTAACTGTCCCTCTTTCCCTTAAAGTCCAGGGTTTATGGAACCCACGGCTTCCTCCTTTACACCTTTAAGCTTCAGCGTATTTAGGCGCTAGCTCTCCAGGCTAAGTCCCTTCCTTGATGTGACCAAGGCTGTGACCAGGCACCAAATCGAAAGGCGCGTCGCGATTTCCCGTCTTACTAAGTTCACCTGCTCGTCCTTCCTTCAAAATTAGTTGATGGTCTAGATCTCTCCTCGATCCAACGACTCAGATCAAATCGCGATTTCACATTTCACGACTTTGGAGGTTGGTTCACCTCTATTCTCTCGATTCCTGATCTCTTGATATTTGCGAGCATCAGATCGACGACTCACCGCTCCCCACGATGTAACGACTTAGATCAAATCACGATTTCATGTTTCGTGAGTTCTCACAACTCCACCCCTTGACTTCCCTGAGTTGCGAGTCAGCGAAATGCTGACCTCTCACCACGTGTCCTCCTAGATGGACGGTTCTTATGGTTTTAGGACTTTGGAAACCCGTTCCTCTCATGTACCCTCTAGGCTTATCATTAGTGCACTTTACCTTGATTGGGTGGCCACGATTCTCTTACGCTCGGACCGAATGATTGATATCTGTTCTCCTCTGTGCTTACTCCTCGTTGTCTGGACTATGATCTGACGGTCCAGATCTTTCATGATGATCGATCCAACGATCACTGTAGCTCCTCCTCCTGAGTTTCCAGTTTCTTCCATGGATGGAAAGATCTCATATGTTTCAAAGGTCTCGACCTTCGACTTTCCCTCTTGAGCTTACGAACTTGAGACAAGTTTGCCTCTTGGAGCTTGTCTGCGCTTCAGAAAGGTGCTTATCTCTTCTGAGCTTGGTTCTTAGGGAATTTTGAATTCTCACGTACTCTTGCGTTAATCTGCTCGCATCGGATTGATGGTCCATGACCTTCCTTGATCCAACGGGTCAGAGTACATTGCAACTTCGGGTTTCAGGAGTTTAGTTGCGCCAACTTGCGAATCTCTCGATGTGTGAATCCCCAATCTCGCTAATCCGATGGTTAGGGAGGGTCTCGATAGATCCTTAGATGTACGGTCCAAATCACGTCGCAATTTCAGGTTTCGGGAGTTTAGTCGTGCCAATGTGCGAATATCCCAATGTGCGAATCTTGCGAAGTCTGAAGGGGTTGAGGCGTTAACGCTGGCGTTCCTTGTCAAATATAACGATTGTGATCGACCATAGGTTTTCCTGAACGGATCTCGTCCATTCCACTTCCAAACGAAAGGACACTATCTTTTGATACTTGAATTTCTCGCTATCCCTCCCGAGCTTCACTAGTTATGAAGGATTTAAGAGCATAACACTCTTTCTCCTGGACTTAACACTTAGAGAGATCTTCGACACAACTATTGCACTCCTTCATCAGGTCTAGGACTTAAGTGGTTCTGGGTTTCTGCCTACCTCGTAGAGAGCCTGTGCATATCTGCACTACCTCTCTTGAGCTTAATAGACTCCGTCCTCGTAGGGATTGCGGGATTCGACCTCAACATTCAGGGAAGTACTCACTCGACTCTAGAACGGTGATGAAATTCCCTGGGAAAAGTGCCTTCGAGTGATTAAATTGGGGCGCTTGGAACTCCAAGCGGAATTTATAGGCTCTCAAGGAAACAAACACATATTCATAACTTAATCATTTAATACAAGGAAATAAACCTTTATAGACATTTAAATACTCGCATGCATCCATTATTTTCCATTCAAAAGCATAAGGCAAGAAAACACTTATCAGAACCATAGAGTGTGATGCGATTGCTGAAAGGGGTGCTCATTTCCACCCAACCATAGGCTCAACCACTCCCAATGGATTTATCACTAGCCACCTCCCCTAGCTTAGGCCACAATGCTTTGAGATTAAATATCTTCCAGCTCAAAAAAAGTTAGGGATGAAGGTTACTCTCCTTCTCCCAATAAAGGAATAGATAAGGACGAAGGTTACTCTCCTTCTCCCGATTCTGTCTTTATTCTCTGTGATTAGAAATCACTTTTTCACCTTCAATCCTTCCTCGGACTCGAGATATTTTGCTCTCGTCTCTGCAGACTTTGCATGTCCTCTCTGCCCACACCCCGCTTTCTTTCATGACTTCCTCCACAAGATTGTGTGTGGCTCGAATTCCCCCGTCTGTGGTCAGGTCTGGGAGCCTTACAGATGGGTAGTCCACCCCATCCCCTCATTAACTCTTGAGTAGGCCTTCCCACCTACCAGCCTGACGGGAATTCATTCCTGGGTCATAGGGTTGTTCTGATCTGAGCAATTAAATTCCAACATGGTATTGGTTCGTTGGAGGTTAACGCAACCATTCCAGGTCCCCTCCACCACCTTTTTATTAGCAATCGTGGTCTCTCTCTTAGCACATCCCCTTCATAGCAGTCACACAATGCATATTCATTTTCTATTAAAATAACATAATTTACATTCGTCGACCTTCTATTCAAAGGTCCATCAAAACAAACATTCACAACTTTGAGTTTTCCATAGTTCCCTGACCAATATAGCTATATTTACAGGCTGGGGGAAATAGGGTGTTACAATTCCCTCCCCCTTAAAGGAGCATCGTCCTCGATGTTCTATCTATCAACATGATATGTATGTACGGAAGTAAACAAAATTGGATATGCATGTCTTATGGCATCTTCCGTTTCCCATGTATCCTCATCTGGGCCAAAGTGTTTCCACTGCACCTTGACCTGTGCAATGGTTTGATTCCTGAGTGAGGTTTCCTTCCTGTTTAGTATGCATTGGGGTTCTAGAAAAATTTGTCCCTCCGGTTCCACCTGGATCACAGACCAATCAATTATATGATTATCATCATGTACATATTTCTTCAATAATGAAGCATGGAAAACATTATGTGCCTTTACAGTGGGAGGAAGTGCTAGCCTATAGGCTACAGGTCCCACTCTATATATGACTTCAAAGGGTCCACAATATCGAGGTGCCCATTTGGTACAGGCTCCCATTCTCAGGGAACTCTTCTTGGGTCTAACTTTGAGATAGACATGGTCTCCAGTCTTGAATTCCCTGGGAGTTCTCTTTCTGTCAGCATAACTTTTCTTTCTATACTGAGCAATCTTTAGATTTTGTCTTATCTAAACCACTTGATGTTCCATTTATTTCAGCATGTCAGGTCCGATTGTAATTATGTCCACTGGGTTACTCCAACTGATTAGAATCCTGCACTGTCTACCATAGAGGGCTTCAAAAGGGCTCATCTTCAAGGATTTTTGATAACCATTATTGTAGGCAAACTATACCAATGGTAGGTAGTCTTCCCACTTCTTAGGTTGATGCATTACATGCATCCTTAACATGTATTCTACTATTTGGTTCACTCTTTCCATCTGTCCATCAGTTTGAGGGTGATAGGCTATGTTGAACAACAATTTAGTCTCGAAACCGACCATTAGGGATTTCCAAAAGTTTGAAGTAAATTTGGTATCTCTTTCAGATACAATTTCCTTGGGCATGCCATGCAGTCTAAATATCTCCTTCATGAATATGTTGGCAATATCTATTGCCTTGCAAGCTGACTTGACATGGATGAAATGAGCAGACTTACTCAGTTTTTCTACCATGATCACGATGGCATCATTTTGCTTGGTTGACTTTGGTAATCCGGTGATGAAATCCATGGAGACGGTTTGCCATTTCCATTCTGGGATTGGTAGGGGATGTAACAATCCTGCTGGGTGCCGGTGTTCTGCCTTAACTTGTTGGCATTCTACGCACTTAGCTAGATAGTTAGCTATGTCTTTCTTCAAACCAGACCAATAGAATTGTTTCCTAGTGGCCATGATCATCTTCTGATATCCTGGGTGACCAGTATATGGTCTCTTATGTAGTTCATCCATTATGAACCTCTTCAAGTCGTCACAGTTTGGAATATACAATCTGTTTCTATAAGTCAACAACCCTTCCTCGATCATTTGGTAGCATTCGTACTTTAGCCCTGTAGGCTCTTGTCTTAGGTATGAGGTCACGGTCTTGAAGAATGCATCTGTATCTTATGCATTTCTGACTCTTTCCCTGACATCCGTTTCATAGGTGCTTACTGCTGCCAGATGAATCGTTTTTATACTTCTGTTAAGGGCATTGACCACTCTATTTTCCTTTCCTTTTATGTGTTTGATTTCAAAATCGAATTCACTTAGGAGAGCCATCCACCTAGCTTGCCCGACGTTGAGTTTAAACAGGTGCCTCAACCCACAATGGTTTGTCATAAGCACAAATCTCCTTCCCAGGAGGTAGTGCCTCCACATTTTTAAAGCGTGTACTATGGAAACTAACTCTAGGTCATGGGTCACATAATTGATCTCATGTTCATTTAATTTCCGGGACGCGTGGGAAATTACATGTCCTTCTTGCATAAGGACTCCTCCGAGTCCTTCCTTGTAGGCATCTGTACATACGAGGAAATCATTATCCGGGTTTGCAATCTTTAGCACGGGTGCATGGGTCAGGAGGTATTTCAATTCCTGAAATATTTCTTCGCATTTTGATGTCCGAATGAATTTAATCCCTGTTTTTGAAGGGCAGTGATTGGACAACCAATCTTGGAAATCCCTTTTATAAACCTTCTATAGTATCTTGCTAAGCCCATGAAGGACCTAATATCGGATACATCTTTCGGGGTAGGCCATTCCATAATGGATATGATCTTGTCAGGGTCTATTGCCACCCCTTCCTTAGATATGACATGGCCTAAGTAATGGACTTGCTTCTGAAAGAAATCACACTTTCTAAACTTAGCGTAGAGCTAATGCTCTCTTAGTACTTGAAGTACGAGTCTAAGATGTTCTTCGAACTCCTCCCTGTTTTGGGAGTATATTAGGATATCATCAATGAAAACCAACACAAATTTGTCCAAGAATTTGCTGAGTACATTATTCATCAAGCACATATAAGTGGTGGGGGCATTGGTTAACCCAAATGGAACCACCACAAATTCATAGTGACCATACCTCATCTTGAAGGCTGTTTTGTGGATGTCTTCATCCTTAATCCAGACTTGATGGTAGCTAGACCTCAAGTCGATTTTTGAGAAGATGGTAGTACCTCCCAGTTGGTCGAACAGGTCATTGATTCTGGGTAAGGGGTATTTGTTCTTTATGGTTGTCTTATTGAGTTGTCTGTAATCTATGCACAGTCGGAGTGTGCCATCTTTCTTTTTGACAAACAGGATGGGCGCTCCCCACAGAGATACACTGGGTCAGATGTAGCCTTTTCCCATCATCTCCTTTAGCTGTAGCTTGAGCTCAACCAACTCTGGTGTGCTCATCCTATATGGCACTCTAGATGATGGTACCGCTCTTGGTGTAAGCTCTATCAAGAAATCAATATCCCTTCTTGGAGGTAGACTTGGTACTTTTTCGGGGAACACGTCCTTGTATTATCTTAATATGGGGTGGTCCTCTAGGTTTGGTTTGTCATCCTCAATGGATTCCAACACATGTATTGCATAAAAGGAACATCGTTTCCTGCAATACTTCTTCATTTGAAGGGTTGATATTTGTCTCACTGAGACATGCTTCTGAATCCCTTGGAGGGTCATCTTTCTCCCTTCTTCGTTTACACATTCTAAAGTTTTATGATAACAATCCATTTTAGTTTTATACGCAACCAACCAGTCCATGCCATTCAACATGTCATAAGATCCCAGGGGAAGTATGTTAAGGGTCGCTCAGGTGGGCAATCCACCCATGATGAATTGGCAGGTTGGTATGGCCTCTGCCACCTTTCTTTTGGTCCCAGTGGCTAGTTGTACCAACCATGGTTTAACATGTCTAATTGGTTGCAGTTTACACTTATTGACAGTCTGAGGTGCTACACAACTCAAATTAGAACCTGGGTCAATTAAAATAGAAATTGGATGGTTGACGATCATACCTTCCAGCTTCACTACTGAAGCTTGGTGGTCGACTTGATTATTGTCTAGGGATGCATAGATTCGTGGCATGCTCCTAGTCACATCATTGACGATGGTAGCTTCTTGGATACTATAGACCCCCTTACTATTTTGTTGTTTGTGTGGGCAGTCTCTCAATCTTTGATTTTCCCCACAACCCCAACATTTTAAGGGTTCCTTCTTTAGGTTATCGGTCTTGGTTGGGATTGTCTGGAAAGGTTTATTTCCACTTTGAGAGGGGAAATTTTGTTGATATACACTTCTAGCAGGAAGGCTCCCCCTAGAATATTTTCCATAGTTCTTAAATCTTGAGGAGTTAAACCTTTTCTTCTGGAATCCCAAACTACTCTTCTTCTTCCAGTCCTCGTGGGGTCTTGTCTTGCTCCCAAACTGTTCATAACAATACCTCGGCTTCCGGATAGCTTCTTCTAAGGTTCTTGGTTCGTCGAACTCAATCCTATCCCGGTAGGTATGAGGTAACCCACTAATGAACCACCACATTTTTTCTTTTTCATCTTTTATGTAGGGTACATACCTCAGTAGTTCAAGGAATTTATTGACAAATTCCTCTATGGTGAGTTGTCCCAGCTGGAGTTCGTAGAATTCTTTAGTTTTCCCATCCATGTATTTTTCTGACAGATACTGCTTCCTGAAGTATTTATCAAACTGTTTCCATGACAAGTCCTTCTCATGGACTCCTTTCACATTCCTAAGGTCTTCCCACCATATGGCAACCTTTCCATTCAGGTTGAAGATGGCTATTCAAGCCTTCAAGTTTTCAGAGTAGTCATGGACTCTGAAATGCTTCTTTAAACCAAGCAGCCAAGATTCTGCCTCTTCTCCCTTCTTAATCTCTCCATCGAAAGAGGGTGGTTTGGCTTTCTTGAACTCTTCAGGACCACGGGTTTTGGAACACTTCTGTTTATTTCCTTTCCTCTGAGAATGGGAGCTGGCCCTGCTACTAGAAGATCCTTCGGAGTTGTCAGCTTCCTTTCTAGAGGACTTCCCTGATGAGTGTCCCCTGCCTCCAGGTTGGACCTTCTTCGCAGCACTCTTCCCAGTGGGGTCACTTATAGAGTCATGGTTTTGGATCTTAGGTGGACTCCTGCTTCTCTTCTTGTGTCGGCGATCCGCATGACTAGTTGTGGGTTCGTGCTGCAATTGCCTATGTATGTCGGATAAGCTCTTTAGAAAGACTGCATTAATTTTTGTTTGTTTCTCTTGTTCCTTTATCAGTCTCTTGTTGTCAGCCTTGGAACTCTATAACTCAACCCTGAGGCTCCTTACAGTTTCAACCAGATCTAGAGGACTTTCCATCGCCCTTCTTTAGTCAGATTCTTCATCTCTATTGTGGGACCCATCCCCCACTTCATGACTCGTCATCATCCTTTAGTATTGGAGTCTTCATGTGATTCACTGACTGCTCGATTGTTTCCAAAAACATTTATTGTTAGATAACCATCTATTAGTTTATGAACAATACATGGCTCAATGTCTTAAATGCATACACATAATAGAAAATTTCATTCTTTTCTTTACTAACATTTTTAAATCAGACTTTTTAAGAAAGAGGTAAGGTAGAGTGTCGTTCTTTTAAAAGTACTCTAAATAGAGTTTTTAAGTGACTCGTCCGTGAGCCCAAGCAGGTCAAGTGTTGTAACCATGCTCTGATACCATTTTGTAACACACCCACGACAGGGCAAATAAAAACAAAAACAATATATAAATTTCTTCTTTCTCAATTAGTCGATTTCTCCATTCATAGTCTCTAATCCTGGTCAATGGAAGTGAGGGAAGAACCTCAAATCCACTTAATAGTTCCTCTTTCCCTTAAAGTGCAGGTTGTATGGAACCCGCGACTTCCTCCTTTATGCCTTTAAGCTTTAGCGTATTTAGGCACTAGCTCTCCGGGCTAAGTCCCTTCCTTGATGTGACCAAGGTTGTGACCAGGAACCAAATCGAAGGGCGTGTCACGATTTCGCATCTCGCATCTTACAAAATTCACCTGCTCGTCCTTCCCTCAAAATGAGCCGATGGTCCAAATCTCTCCTCGATCCAATGACTTCGATCAAATCACGATTTCACATTTCGTGACTTTGGAGGTTGGTTCACCTCTGTTCTCCCGATTCCCGATCTCCTGATATTTGTGAGCATCAGATCGACGACTCACCACTCCCCACAATCTAATGACTCAGATCAAATCGCGATTTTGCATCTCGTGAGTTCTCACAACTCCACCCTTTGACTTCCCCAAGTTGTGAGTCAACGAAATACTGACCTCTCACCAGGTGTCCTCCTGGATGGATGGTTCTGATGATTTTGAGACTTTGGAACCCCGTTCCTCTCATGTACCCTCTAGGCTTATTGTTAGTGCACTTTACCTTGATTGGGTGGCCATGATTCTCTTACAATCAGACTGAACGACTGAGATCTGTTCTCCTCTGCGCTTACTCCTCCTTGTCTAGACTATGATCTAACAGTCCAGATCTTTCACGATGATCGATCCAACGATCACTGTAGCTCCTCCTCCCGAGCTTCCACTTTCTTCCTTGGATGGAAAGATATCAGATGTTTCAAAGGTCTTGACCTTCGAATTTCCCTCCTGAGCTTATGAACTTGAGACAAGTTCACCTCTTGGACCTCGTCTGCGCTTCAGAAAGGTGCTTATCTCTTTTGAGCTTGGTTCTTTGGGAATTTTTAATTCCCATGTACTCTTGTGTTAATCTGCTCGCATCAGATCAATGGTCCATGACCTTCCTTGATCCAACGGGTCAAAGTACCTCGCAACTTCGTGTTTCAAGAGTTTAGTCACGCCAACGTGCGAATCTCCTGATCTCGCTAATCCGACGGTTAGGGAGGGTCCCGATAGATTCTTAGATCTACGGTCCAGATCACGTCACAATTTCAGGTTTCGGGAGTTTAGTCACGCCAACATGCAAATCTCCCGATGTGTGAATCTTGCTAAGTCTAAAGGGGTCGAGGCGTTAATGCCCGCGTTCCTTCTGAAATCTAACGACTGTGATAGACCACAGGTTTTCCCGAATGGATCTCGTCCGTTCCACTTCCAAACGAAAGGATACTTCCTTTTGATACTTGAATTTCTCGCTATCCCTCTCGAGCTTCGCCGGTTATGAAGGATTTAAGAGCATTACACTCTTTCTCTTGGACTTAACACATAGAGAGATCTTCAACGCAACTATTGCGCTCCTTCATCAGGTCTAGGACTTAAGTGGTTCTGGGTTTCTGCCTACCTCTCAGAGAGCCTGTGCATATCTACACTACCTCTCCTGACCTTAATAGACTCTGTCCTCGCAGGGATTACATGATTCAACCTCCGCATTTAGGGAAGTACTCACTCGACTCTAGAACGATGATGAAATTCCTTGGGGAAAGCGCCTTCGAGTGATTAAACTGGGGTGCATGGAAATCCAAGCGGAATTTATAGGCTCTCAAGGAAACAAACACATATTCATAACTTAATCATTTAATACCGAGAAAGAAACCTTTATAGACATGTAAATACTTGCATGCATCCATTATTTTCCATTCAAAAGCATAAGGTAAGAAAACACTTATTAGAACCATAGAGTGTGACGTGATTGCTTAAAGGGGTGCTCATTTCCACCCATCCATAGGCTCAACCACTCCCAATGGATTTATCACTGGCCACCCTCCCGAGCTTAGGCCACGATGCTTTGAGATTAAATCTCTTACTTCCAGCTCAACAAAAGTTAGGGACGAAGGTTACTCTCCTTCTCCCAATACATGAATAGATAAGGATGAATGTTACTCTCCTTCTCTCGGCTCTATCTCTATTCTATGTGATTAGAACTCATTGATTTTTTCCTTCAATCCTTCCTCGGACCTGAGAGCTTCTGCTCTCGTCTCTATAAACTTCACATGTCCTCTTTTCCCGCACCTCTCTTTCTTTCATGCCTTCCTCCGCAAGATTGTGTGTGGCTCGAATTCCCCCGTCCGTGGTCAGGTCCAAGAGCTTTATAGATGGGTAGTCTGCCCCATCCCCTCATTAACTCTTGAGGACGCCTTCCCACCTACCAGCCTGATGGGAATTCATTCCTGGGTTAGAGGGTTGTTCTGATATGAGAAATCAAATTCCAGCATGGTACTGGTTCGTTGGAGGTTAACGCAACCATTCCGGGTCCCCTCCACCATATTTTTATTAGCAATCGTGGTCTCTCTCCTAGCACATCCACTTCACAATAGTCATGCAATACATATTCATTTTCTATTAAAATAACAGAATTTACATTCGTCGACCTTCTATTCAAAGGTCCATCAAAACAAACATTCTCACCTTTGAGTTTTCCATAGTTCCCTGACCAATATAGTTGTATTTATAGGTTGGGGGAAACATGGTGTTACATAATTAAATTGTAAAACACCCAAAAATAAACATGATATCAAAAGTGCCTTGGGCCTTCTTATGATTATTGCACAATAACTTTGTGTATATGCTTGTCTACAACATTATGTATTGGGAGGGGCAACATGCACGGGGGGAGAGGGGATAATTTGTAATCTCGGAGGAAGCAGTTTAGGTTGGGGCCTAGGATCATTGAAAAATAATGAGGCGAAGGCTTATGCTCTTTTTGAAGGCATCAAATTAACTCAGTCTATCGGCATTCAAAGAGTGACAATCTGTGGACACTCCATGATGGTAATAAGGGCGATTGTCAAAAGGAATATCATAGGAGGCAATGTCTATTCTGGTGTGATGTCACGGTCGCTCACCCTCCTAAATAACTTTGATGATTTCTCTGTATATCACATCAAAAGAGATCTAAACTTTAAAGCAGATAAAATAGATAAATAAGGGCATGTTCTAGGAAAGGGGGAGTTCATTGTCAGTGGAAGCAAAAGGCTCCTCAATATACCTTAGTACCTCATGAATTGGGGTTTCAATAGCATGAACGGATGATAGATTTTTGGTTTAAATGAGCCAGGATTGACATATTTCAAAGGACATAGAATTGATATGGGTAATCACTCCTGTGTGCATGTGTTCGTTCTTCCATGCAATGAAGAGATGGGTTTGTTGGTTTTCATTACTCCCGAGGGTAGGCGTCAAGGTAGGAGCTCTGACTAGAAATTTTATTAGTTCACAAACCCTCCTCTGTTCAATTCCAATCTGCTCCTCAACGATATCTCAGACCCTTGGTTCCTTTATCTTTCTCTCGAGCATAATTATTTGCATTTTTATTATCTTTTAAGAGTTAAAGGCCTTTTGTTAAGGTTTGATGTCATTGATATCAAAAAAACTTCCATGTTTATGCCAGGGTTTGGGGCTCTTGAAACTGTCCTTGTCGTCTCTCCTCCCGAGGTTTTCTTTGTCATTGGGCGACGATTGGGTATTTTAGTTGGAAAGTAGTTTATCGACCTTTTCACTGCACATATAATTTTTGGGCATCTCTTTATCGCCAAGTTTTCCCTCTTAGTGAGCACACTCGTGTTTCTAAAAATTGGACCTTTTTTGTGCAATCTAGGGCACATCTACTGATCTAAGTAATTGTTCTGCTGTGCTATTTGGTTTTAAAATCGATCCCCTCATCCCTCAAGGTACTTTCTTCAACCTCATATTAGAGAACCCTTTAATTGCTTCTGGAATACATCTATGCAGAAGTTTCGATTGCTTTGGATTTTTTATAGTAATCATGACTCGATCTGGGTCCTTTTCTGGCAAGTGGTGGTATTTTACTTGCCTCCATTAGGGCTTCAAGTTTTGGGACAACAGTTGGAGCAAAACTGGAAACTCGGGGAATCCTCATCACCTCATTATGGATCCATCTTGGAGTGACATCAAGTGCATTCTGTGCAGACACGAAGAAATGGTTGAAGATAACAGGGTGAATTACAACCTAGTTTTAAGCAAGGTCAGTGGAATTGAATATATTATAACTACACTCCTACAATGTATTGATACTTTAGAGTTGGAAAGACACAGATCTAGTGCTCTTGAGTAGACTATGGCGACACTCCTTCAGCGCATGGACACTCTGGAACAAGAATGTTAGCAATTAAGAGCCATGGTGATGCCACAACAATCCAATTCAGACTCAAATAACCAGAATGCAGTAGTATCCCATACAAAAAAATTGAAGAGGCACAAGGAGGATGAGACGTGGAACCAATGGAAACTGAAGACAATGATCCTAGCCAAAGCCAACTTCAATAGGCACCCGACAATGAATCAATCCTTTAAATTATGTATTTCATATGTATTTTTGTGCATGGGCAATATATTAGAGTATATGGCAGCTTGACTGCACAAATGTATAAGAAGGAATTTAGTGTTTTTGATAGTAGGATAACAACTGAGGACTCATATAGATTTGAGCCAAATTTTGTAAACATTATAATTAATGTTTTGCCATGGCACAACCTCTTATATACATAAAAATATCTTCAGTTTCATTTAAAAACAAACATTTTGTATTGGGCACTAAGAAGGTGAGCATTTAAGCATAAGCTAAACATTTAAGTTTCATTGAGGTTCAAGGGAGATCAAGGCCTTTAAAGGATGGTGATATGCATTACAATCGTAAGTTATATCTCGAGGAAATTCATTGGGCACTTCTTTCATTTCGAAAATGGCATCCAAGACAAACAAGCTTATGCAAAAGCTCGAGGTTATGTCAACACAAAGCTCAAGACCATTATAACAATACACTTTTTAAGAGTTCCACATGTTACTTGCAAATTGACCCTAAGTGGGGAGGACAACACTCCTTTCCATCATCGACCAACTTAAATATTTAATTGTTATACCGTGTACATAGTTTTGAAACTTCCAAGGTTTTAAGTGGACACTCCACCCACCCATCATGAGAGACACGCGCTCTTTAGCTTCTTTTGTCCCTAATGATAAGTAGAGTGTCCACCACTCAAAACATTAAACACAGTTTATTTCTAGAAAATTCTACAACAATTATGATTAACTCTAAAAACATATAGATACATTAAATTAAATTTACTTGATTTTTATTCTAATCATGTTAAAAAACTATGTTTTACATGTACCAATTTTTTTTCATAAAATATGTGTCAAATTATTTAAAAGGTACATTAATCTATATTTTGGAAAATTTTTCAATCATATTTTTTTTATTAAATATGAAAATTAAAACAAAATAAATGTAAAAAATGACGTTGAAATATTATGTAACAACCGTCAAAATTGTAGAAATTCTCATAGAAATATTCATTACAAATTCTAACTCAAGTCTCCGAGTTGAAAATAATGATACCGACGTTTCAAATGGATATGGGTATATTCACATTAAAATTCATTAAAAATTTGGATATGGGTATATTCACTTTAAAATTCATTAAAAAATGGTGATAATTAATTACATTTGGGCTGTAAAGTATAAGAGATATTTAAAAAAATTATAATTTGATAATTTATATTATTAAAGTTGAAGTAAGCTAGGTAATTTATATAAATAATTAAAGTTGAAGTAAGCTAGGTAATTTATATAAATAATTAAAGTTGAAGTTAATATGATTTTTTTATTATAAATATTTATAATTAATAATGTATTAATTATTAATTGTAAATTGTTTATTTTGTAATTTAGTATTAATGTTAGATTTTAATGATAAAATGATGATCCGTGTTTACTAAGATTAATATGGGTATATCATGTATCTAAATTTAAATTAATTTCTGGGATATATTACATTATTTTATTTTATGATAAAATCACTTGAAAAAAAACATAATTTCTTTTAAATTTTATGGGTTAACAAGTCATGATGTTTGGTTTTATTATAAATGTTTTGACAATTGGGTATAATGTCTTTATATGTTAAGTAATTAAATTGGGTATAATGTCTTTATATGTTAAGTAATTAATGAGAAAATGTTTTTCATCATCTATTTTATTCTTTTATAGATACCTTCTTGCTAAAGCATTTTAAATTTTATCCAATACCTTATTTCATCATAAAGTTCATGAGAATTTGTTCTTAGTTGCAATGCTTATTTTCCTTTTTAAGTTAGTAACAATTAAAAAAAATCTATTAACTTGGAGTTAATGATTCTACGTCTCTCTTATTCTGAATGTCTCTATCACTCTACATTTTCTCTTTAAACTTTGTTGTGATATTGCTTTTAACAATATTCATATAATCTAACCATTCAATCAAGACAACAAACAAACTTTTGAGAATAAATATAATCATAACTACAAATTGAAAAAACAAAAGTGAATGGATTAAACAAAATTAATTATTATAATTGTAGCTATGAAAAATTTTATACCATAAACAACTATACAAACATTTACTCTATCAATTGGGTGTAGCTCGAGTGGTTGTGGAGAAAGGTTGTTACCCTCCCACCCAGGTTCAAATCCCATTTTGTGATATATTTACTCTTAGTGATTCGATTATTGATGTGCTATATATGATCTATTTACGAGTTGTCGACCTGGTTTTGTGCCCTGAAGAAACCAGGGTTTACCCTTGGTACCATCCTCTTAATAGAGGGAAGTGCTTCGAAGGTTTCAAGTGGTTGTGGAGGAAAACTCTATCAATTGGTGTAGCTTGAGTGGTTGTGGAGAAAAGTTGTTACCCTCCCCACCATTTACCCTAGGTACCATCCTCAAAATGAAGGGTTAGAAGTATGTCAATGTTATTAGTGAATGCCATGAAATAGGTCCATAATGTGTTAAGTCAAGCCAATGATTGAATGGTTAAAAGTATGTCAATGTTAAGTGGAAGTCATGAAATAGGTCCATAATTTGTTAAGTCAAGCCAATGATGGCATCACCGATGAAATAATATTAGGCTCTTACATGTGATCATCGATAATCTCAAGAATTAGAGGAATGAGACATAGATCTCTATATCCATCTTAGGCTCATGCAAGTGATCATCAATAATATCAAGAATTAGAGGAATGAGACATAGATCTCTATATCCATCCTAATCATGTACTTGAGTAGAGGTAAATGCAAGTTAACGATAAATTTAATAAATACATTTTAAAATATGAATGTTTCATCACAATAATTAATAAATGTATTTCACATGTATATATGATTGTTCACACCCATCGTATCTCTTGAATTGGCCATTTTATGAACCTTCCCTTTATATTCTTAATTGTTTATGTAGATTCTAACCTTGTACAATATCTACTACAAACAAATATTCAGTAAAGGAACAAAAAAGATACAATGGAAAATACAAACATTACACAGAGATTTTTCCCCTGGAACCCAAACCAAGAAAACCAACATATTCTTATTCATTCATTGTGATACATTGTTTACAATACAATATACATATAGGAGCCAACGACATCCAAAACCCTAATCCAATGACCTGGATTAGTCCAAAACTCTAATTCCTTAACTAGAAATAGAAAACCATCGACACAAACCATGTGCCGAAAAACCACCTAAATACATTACACGTTTCCCGAGGCAAAAAAAATAATTTCCAGGGGCGTTGCCCCCGGACCCCCACACGGGGGGCTCCGCCCCCCTACACCCCCCTCTAACCCCCTTGCGCACCCAACACATACGCTCATACACTACTACTCATGCAAAGAATATAACACATAACCAACATTCTCCCACTTGTTGTTTTCTTTGCATACAGGGGGTTATAGGGTTACATAATCAACAATCCAGGACAAGAATGCCCATGGATCCTCTACACCAAGAGAACTTCTCAGTGCTCACAGATTTTGTTAATGAGTCAACAACATTCTTCAAAGTGTCCACCTTCATCAATGATACTTTATTTTCTTCAATCATGTCTCTCAAAAAGTGATATTGAACATCAATGTGCTTTGTCTTTGAATGATAAGCAGAGTTCTTCACCAGAAAAATTGCACTCTGACTGTCACACTCTATCTTTACATCTTTTTGTACCAACCCAATACCTGAACACAATCTTTGTAACCATACTGCTTCCTTACTTGCATGAGTGGCTGCCATGTATTCAACTTCTGTAGTTGAAAGTGCCACTACAACATGAGTGGCTGCCATGTATCCAATTTATTGCTCCTCCAAACAGGTTAAACACATACCCGCTTATAGATCTCCTACGATCCAGATCTCCAGCCCAATATGCATCCACAAATCTATGTATATCCACCACTCTGTTCGATTCCGGTCTTTCTTCGTAGCACAATCCATAGCTAGCAGTGCCACACAAATACTTGAAAACCCTTTTTACTGCTGCCCAATGTTCCTTCCCTGGTTTTGACATATACCTACTCAAAACTCCCATTGCATGTGCAATGTTTGGTCTAGTACAGAACATTGCATACATCAAACTGCCAACTGCACTCGCATATGGAACATGAGACATGTCCTCCTCTTCTTCATGTGTCTTGGGACATTGATCCACAAATAACTTTACACCAACAAGAATAGGAACCTTGATCGATTTACATTCCTGCATATTAAACCTCTGCAATATTGTCTCGACATATTTTCTCTGATTTAGCTAGGGCTTCCTCCTTTTTCGATCTCTTTTAATTTCCATGCCCAAAATGAAATTTGAAGCACCAAGATCCTTCATATCGAATTTAGAGGACAACTGAGTTTTCACATCTTGGATAATATCCTTGTTGTTTCCTATCAACAACATGTCATCCACAAACAAGACCAAATAAAACAAATGATCACCAATTAATTTAAAATACACACAATGATCCTCTTTGCTTCTTGTGAAGCCAAGTCCCAACATATAAGCATCAAAATTTTGATACCACATCCTTTGTGATTGTTTTAAACCATACATGGACTTTTTCAGCTTGCATACCAACTCCTTCTTTCCTTTCACAACATAACCTTCTAGTTGCTTCATATAGATTTCTTCTTCCAGATCCCCATGTAGGAATGTTGTCTTCACGTCCATTTGTTCTACTTAAAAATCAAATGCATCAGTAACAAATAACAAAAATCTTATAGAGGTTAAGTTGGCAACAGGAGAAAAAATCTCACCAAAATTATCCCCTCAACTAGGGAATAACCCTTTGCTACTAACCGAGCTTTGTATTTCTCCACTTTTCCTTCTGCATTCAACTTCTTTTTTAAATACCCATTTGCTGCCAATGAGATTTCTTCCAGTTGACAACTCCACTAGATCCCAAGCCTCATTCTTATCCAAAGATGCCATTTCTTCTTCCATGTCCCTTTTCCAGAGATTTCCATCCTCTGAATCCACTGCCTCCCTGACAATTCTAGGATCATCATCAGTAATAGACAAAGAAAAATTTGAATGAAAATCAGATGGACTATACCTTTCCAGTAGCCTTCTTTCTTGAACCGATCTCCTCAATACTGGAGTATGAGGTTCTTCTTCTTCTGAGTCATGTTCTTCTGTAGAGTCTGATTCATCATCCTTTAAATCAAACTCTATCTTCTCTGGTTATTCCTTACTTGGTAGGACTTCCTGTTTAACAACATCCTTCATTTCTCTAAAGATCACATCTCGACTATACACTACCTTCTTAGTTTCTGGGTTCCAAAGCTTATAACCTTTGAGACCATCTTTATATCCAATAAAGACACATTTTTCAGCCTTCTTATCCAACTTTCTCATGTTTTCCTTTGGAACATGAACATATGCATCACAGCCAAATACCTTAAGATGTGTGAGAGAAGGTTCCTTACTAGTCCATACCTCTTGTGGAGTCTTGTCATTCAACGCTGATGAGGGTGATATGTTGACTAGATAACATGTGGTACCCACTGCCTCTGCCCAGAATTATTGCCCTAACCCGACACCACTGAGCATGCACCTTGCTTTTTCCATCAACGTCCTGTTCATCCTTTCTGCAACTCCATTATGCTGAGGTGTATATGGAGTAGTCTTCTGCCTTGCTATACCACACTTCTTACATAATTATTCAAATTCATTCTCACAGAACTCTCCGCCATTATTTGTCCGCAACACCTTAATTCTTTTCTCTGTTTGATTCTCAACAAGAGCCTTAAACTCTTTAAACCTGTCAAAGACTTCTGATTTCTTCCTGAGGAAATATATCCAAGTTTTCCTCGAGAAGCCATCTATAAATGAGACATAGTACACAGATATTCCCAATGATGGGACCGACACAGGTCCAAAAACATCACTGTGAACTAGCTGTAAAATTCCTTCTGCCCTTGCTGGACCGGAGGGGAATCTTACTCGATTCTGCTTCCCATATAGATAATGTTCACAAAAATCAAAATCCAGAGAGCAGTTAGACATACCTTCAACCACACCTTTACCGTGTAGTAGTCGAAGACCCTTCTCTCCGATATGCCCTAGTCTTTGATGCCACAACATAACCTTTTCTCCAGAGACTGTAGGATTTATTTCTTCTTAAAATCCAATATCAGGAACAATGGAGCTATTACAACCATCACTAATAGTGCTTCCTAGTAGCTTATACAGAGTTCCAAACCGAACTCCCTTCATCAACACCATTGCACCTCGAACCATCTTGCAAGTTCCCTTTTCAAATATTGTTTTTACCCTTGCATCTTCCATTTTGCTTACAAAAATCAAATTTTTGGCCATACCTGGGATGTGAAGAACACCAGGCAATGTTCTAATCCTTCCATCTATGAGCCTCAACTTGACCCTTCCTCTTCCTATGATTCTGGTTGTCGAATCATTACCTAAGAAAACATTACCTCCATCATACCTTTCATATTCACAGAACCACTCCCTGTGGGGAGTCATATGAAAGGATGCACCGAATCCAACCAACCATGCCTTATGATCTGCATGTGTACTTGAAGAGGCCAAGTACACATCCCCTCCTTCTTCCTTGGAGGTCTTTTCTTCTATAGAAGAAGATTCTTCAGATCCCTTCTTTTTCTCAAATTTGGATCTACATTGCTTCTTGTAGTGACCTTCTTTCCCACATCTCCAACATACCCTTACACTTTCCGGGAGATTTAGATCTACCCTTAGACTTAGATTTCCCACTTGAGAAATTAAATCTATTTCTTTTCTCGGAAAGTCCTCTTGCAAATAATGTGTCTGTGCTATGTCCTTCCATATTCTTCCGTCTCATCCCTCCGACAACAAAGATGAGACCACTTCCTCAAACTTCAAGGAAGTTGTATTACTACCTATGGCCACAACCAGACTATCCCACGAGTATGGTAAAGAACACAACAAATTGATACATTTATCTTCATCTGAAATTTTAATCTCAACATATACTAATTGACTTACCACAGTATTGAAGGCATTCAAATGCTCTGCCACCAAGTCTCCATCTCTCATCCTGAGGTTATACAACTTCTTTCTCATGAATAGTTTATTTACCAGGGACTTAGACAGATACAACTTCCCCAACTTTTCCCATAAATCCTTGGCTGTAGCTTCCTATGATACATTCAGTAATACTGAATTGGAGAGACACAGTCGGATTGTGCTCTTTGCCTTTCGATCCAACTTTTTCCAGTCATCTGCAGAAGTTCCTGTAGGTGCAGTACTTGGATCTACCATGATCCACTGATCTCTGTCCACCAACAAATCTTCCATATTGAGCTTCCACATCTCAAAATTTTTCCCTTTAAACTTCTCGATCTCCATCTTCGAATTGCTTGCCATTTCTTTTCACTCGAAGAAGCAATACCGCAGATCTCCCACTATAACAAGGCTTATCACAGTCCCGAGCCAAACCCTTGACCACAAAGGCGTCCCCCTAAAGACAATAAAGCTATGATA
Organism: Picea glauca; assembly: GCA_000966675.3. Taxonomy (NCBI): domain Eukaryota; kingdom Viridiplantae; phylum Streptophyta; class Pinopsida; order Pinales; family Pinaceae; genus Picea; species Picea glauca. Next base: position 341,569 of record JZKD02S0021921.1, read on the forward strand.
CCAAATGTAGATTCTAACCTTGTACAATATCTACGGCAAACAAATATTCAGTAAAGGAACAACAAAGATACAATGGCAAATACAAACATTACACAGAGATTTTTCCCCTGGAAACCCAAATCGGGAAAACCAACATATTCTATATTCATTCATTGTGATACATTGTTTACAATACAATATACATTTAGGGCCAGCGACATCCAAAACCCTAACCCAATGACTTGGATTAGTCCAAAACCCTAATTCCTTAACCGGAAATAGAAAACCATCGGCAAAACCATGTGCCGAAAAACCACCTAAATACATGACACGTTTCCTGAGGTTTTTTTTTTTTTCGGGGGCGTTTCCCATGAACCCCTGTTCGTGGGGCTCTGCCCCCTTGCACCCCCCTCTAACCCCCCTGCGTGCCCAACACATACGCTCAGACACTACTACTCGTGCAAATAATATAACACATACCCAACAGTTTCGCCATCCTCACTTGGCCTAGGTAAATGACAATAAGAACTATGTAAGCTAGGATTATTTTTTTTAATAGAAACAAGTAAATTTGTATTAATAAAAATTGTTACAGCCTCACCAACATGTAGTACATAGCAAAAAAATCCAAAGTCTATTACCAAGGCTTTTTATCCCAAATTCAAAATTTACTAGCTTGTTTGGCCAGATATCCAAGAAAACTATATTCCATAAGTCGATACATGAGTATATTCACACAAATTGTTGGCATAATAATCAACAAAAACAATACATGATTGTGTTGGTTTTCGAGCTCGACTTTTGTCACCATTGGCTGGCATGCTGATAGAGTTTTTTTCTTCTTCCCTACCAGTGTCCAAACTTCTTTATCAATTGGTGGAGTCATTGACAATCTTGCCAACCCTGTATTTTCTTGATCTAGAGGTTTTATTTTTATTTTTGTTTATTTATTTATTTAATTTAATTCAACTTCTTCAACGTCATTTTCCCAACTTGCTGATGGTTGGGAGTTGGAATGCGCTTGAGTTCTTTTACCCAAATCAAAAGAATCTAGATCCTCTACTTTTGAATGAGCAACCAAATCTGAATGGTTCAGAGAAATATCCCATATTGGGGGTTCTAAATCGAAAATTGATGAAGAGTTTGCTTGAGTTGATTTTCCGTTGGTTTTTGAGATTAGTTGATGATCTTCCTTGGATCCATCCCACCAGGTTTATTTATGCTAGCATTTCTTATCCTTTTGTTCCCTTTAGGGAATGATTTATTATGTTCCATGTTTCAAAACAATCCTTACATCACAAATAATTTCTTCCATAGTCCAACTTATGTGTCCAAAAGTAGTTTTTACTTGTTAAGATAATTTATGCCGGAAACCCTTTACCAAAGTCCATTTCCACGCATATTTGGGAATACGAAGATATGCTTCATCTTGCAGCTCCTATACCTACAAAATGAAATCTACCTAAGGTTGAGCTCATGACTGCAAGAGAGGGATCACCCCAAAAATGCAAGGGCATATTTGGGAGTCTAATCCATACATGACCTAAAGTAAGAATAATAGTTGTAGGGATGAAACAAAGAGTCCAGGGCAACATGCACATACCCGAGTTTCCCCAAAACCAAGGGATAGGAATCACTTCCCTATCTTCTGCAATATCGAACTATACAATGAAGAAACCCTTTGCATGGGGGTGAATGAACACATCTTGTTTAATCCTAGGTTTCTAGTATTTTGAGATCCAACCATTAAAATCAACCAATTGAGACCAAATTTTTTTGGTCCCATGGGAATAGAAATAAGTCGTTGGTCAAGCATTTTCCCTAAAATAAGCTCCCTCTTCCTCAAAATTTGGTCCCATGGGAATAGAAATTGTCGGGGCTTCTTGCATCAAAAAAGGAATGGAGGGGGAGAACAAACCGATGCTTCATTCTTAAAAGTGTCCCTAAAAGATCGATATGATCTACATAAGACACCATTCACAAAGGGTGCACTTGGTTGAACAACGCCACAACTCAGACCATCTCCAAAATTCAATGTCGAACCTGCCTTCGCCATGATGAGGGGCAAAATCAGCCAAGAGAAAAAGTTGTAAGTTAGGAATATTACTTTATGAAAGTCATGTCCAATTAGAACATGATGTATCACTCACTACTATGATACAAGCTTGAGATGTCCAAATTTGCATCATTTTTCATAGAAATTGGAAATTAAATCCACTACCTTTTTAGGTGTCCTTTTTTACATTCTTTATGTGTCCTCTTGGTGTCTCTTTTGTGTTTTTTGTGTGTCCTTCCTCACTATGTCACTCATAATACTACATTTGGGGTAAAAATCCTTTGTGTCATTTTTGGCCTTAGAATTGGTTGTAACTATAAAAAACTCATTAGCTTAAGTATATAGGGGCTTCTGCAGTGCAAGAGTCAAGGGAGCTCTAACTGGGTAGTTCATAAGGCACAATACTTGCTAAGGTTTTGCAAATGGGGTAGCAAGCTAAGTGGGCTTGATTGTGGGGAAAACTCCATAGTTAAGCGCGCTTGAGCCAGAGGCGTCTTGGGATGGGTGACCACCTGGGAAGTCCTGCTTACCGGGTGCAAGCCCCAGAAGTGATGATTGATGCTATGCGATTCATTTCGTTCGCTTCAATCCCATTTCTTCACCCCTGTGAGCATCACCCGATGCAATGAGTGCTAAGTGGACTATTCAAATCATGAGAATTATTGGTCAGTTGCGACTAATA
>JZKD02S0021921.1:344335-359575 GCA_000966675.3 Picea glauca
ATACTTGCTAAGGTTTTGCAAATGGGGTAGCAAGCTAAGTGGGCTTGATTGTGGGGAAAACTCCACAGTTAAGCGCGCTTGAGCCAGAGGCGTCTTGGGATGGGTGACCACCTGGAAAGTCCTGGTTACCGGGTGCAAGCCCCAAAAGTGATGATTGATGCTATGCGATTCATTTTGTTCGCTTCAATCCCATTTCTTCACCCTTGTGAGCATCACCCGATGCAATGAGTGCTAAGTGGACTATTCAAATCATGAGAATTATTGGTCAGTTGCGACTAATACTCATGAATATGGGTCATAGATTAATGACTTACACTACGCAGCTAATCCCGAAAATAATATCTAATAAACTCATTAGCATCACTTTATCAATGCTTCTAAACATCGTATAATCATGAAGAGGTTGGAGACTTGACTTTGTGCTTGGAGATTGTTTGGATTTTGAATTTGGAATATTGCGTAAGGAAGTGTCATTTTATTGACTGATCCATAATGGATCAATATACAATTTTTCATCTATCTTGGTACTTTCTAGGTGTAAAAATTAGAGGGATCGACTTGTAGGGCCCATTTTAGTGTAGGTTCCAGTTTGAAGATTTGGGGTCTAGAACCTTCCAGACCCATTTTGAGGCACCAAAATGACATTTTTTGGAGTAAAAAAATTATCAACATAATTTTAACCCCTTGGCATTATCCTACACATCAATACCTTTCCAACGGTGCAAAAATCACCTCAATCAAAGCTCGTATGTGAAAGTTATGCCTCTTGCAAGTTGACCTACATTGATGACCACCATGGTATCAGTGGATGCGACATCAACCCCCGTTACCCACACATGTGGCACTAGCCAAGTGTGGACTTTTAAGAAGATTCTAGAAGGTCCAAAACCTTATCACTTATTGAGGGTCGAGGATGCAAAAATCCTAACGCTAGATGACTATCGGGCTATGTTAAATATCAGACCGCTAGGAAGAGAATGTGTTCCATTCTTTTGTATTGTACTTGTTCCATAGTTGAGCAGAGCATCGAAGGAGTGGGATTTGAGAACACAATAGAGGTAGGAAGAAGAGTTTGTAGTAGCCATTCTCGCCACATAGTCATATGCAACTCCATAGTGAGTGCCCCTTTCTTTGTATTTGCATTTTCATAACCGAAGAAAAGAGAGTAGAGCATAGGCCTCACCTTATACATGGGTTTTCTCTTGTATCGGGTTTCCCATGTTACATCTTGTGTTCAATTGTTGTGGATAATGTGTATATTTTCTTGTTCTTTCATTTTCGTATTCAGTTATTTTCATAAATATGAGTAATAAGCTAGTAATAATTAATCCAAGATCTAAGTAAATAAACTGCATAATCTAAGATTTCAGAATATTTTAAGATATGTTGTGATTAACTGTTCCAGTGGAATATCCACAGTAGTTTACAGATAATTAATGTACACAATGTCATTCTATCCACATTAAAATGTTGATATATCGACGTATAAATATGATTTTCATTATTTAAACATGATTTTGAGGTGGAACACATATGATTCAAAACATGAGATTACTCATCTCTCGAGGTGTAGGTATGACAACATTTTGGGAGTTTTATTTCCTATTATTGGTAACATTGTGTAGAGAAAATTTGAGGTGCCAAGAATTATTTCTAAACCATACTTTACAATTATGCACGACCATACTCAATAAATCAAATTACAACAATGTACTCTACCCCAAGACTCTCTATCATTGTTCATAAAAATAGAAGCATGCCCCATGTCATTCCCTTTAAGTGATTATTATTTACACAACAACCTTGTGATGATATGCATATTCTTAGGGCCTTAAGCCAGTGAGATCTGAAGGAAATAATCAAACATGGATTTAATAAGCAAATCCCTTTGGTAATAATAGGAATGCATACCATCCATAAGAGGCATTCATAAATTATGGGAAGAGAGTGCATGAATGAAAAAATAAGCTCTTATACATGGGTTCGAGACAAACTGAAAATACATTCAATGGGTAGGATGAGGAAAAGGAGTAGTGTGATCCATGGGATCCTCTATTAGGCTCTTGGATATAACTATAACTAGGCAAGAAGGTAAGGGGCCATCAATGTCAATAAGACTAAAATGCTCAAAATAAGACCAAATCATAAGGAGGAAGCTATCCCTTAGAAGGAGCTAGAATATGAAGAATAATGTCTAAGTTAAGGAGGTTTAGTATTAACAATTAGGGAAACCATTGTCATGGAAACCAAGTGCACACATTCCATTCCTTTCAAGGGATAAAAGTTCGTGGATGAACTCATAAGGGCCTTCTTTTTAGAAGGTTCATGTGGTTTTTGAGGATCCAATTCAAGGTCTAGAGGAGGTCTCTTTTTCATAGGTGTCTTTTTGGTTTCAAGTTTCTTTTGTGTGGAATACACCTTTTAAGGGTATGCTAGTCTTTAGTTTTATGGGTTTTGAGTCCATGGTAATTGCACCACATTCACTTGTTAAAGTTGGATGAATGTGCATGTTATTTAATTTGAGTGTTTGTTGGATGAACACTTGGATATGGGTCAAATCATTAAAGAGACTATATTTTAAGGGTGGGATTGTCTAGGAATAATAAAAGGGTTGTTGGGATTAAGGTGTAAGTTTTAAACCTTTATAGTAAAGCAATGCACATAGATTTTTTATCAAAACAAAAAGGAAAACAATACCATTCACACATAGTACTCAAAGATTTACCCTAGAAATCCTTAACCAGGAAAATTAGCAAACCTTAGAGTCACACCTCTGTTTTTCTCATTGTATTAACTTCACCATTATAATACAATATATATGATTCCAAGGCATCCAAAACCCTAATCCATTTACTTGGATTAGATTACAACCCTAATTATATTACAATGGGCCAAAATACCATTGGCTGAAAAACACCAAAAACAAACCAAAAATAGATCAAATGCAACTCAAAGAATATAACACATTCCCAACATAAAGGACATGGTACTAGGGGCACAAAGGATCCCCATAGGTGGAAAGGAAGACTAAAAAAGGATAGAATATTAAGTGATTTTCATGCCTTTCTTGTAGCTATTTGAGCAAAAAAAAAAAAAAAAAAGTTAAAACCACTACGGACCTTTATGTCCCCACTACAAGATTTATAATGAGATATCAATCACCCAATTTTAAGTTCAGAGCCAAAAGTTATGTCCTTGGAATGAGTTGCTGGCATCAAAAGGCCAATCTGTGAGTAACTAAGGATCTCTACTAAATATCATTACACAAATAAATATCTAACAATGAACAACACAACAAGGATAAGAGAAACATGGATGATGCATGAATCCAAATCCATAACATTAATCAATAATAAAAAATTACATAAGTGAGTCTCCCTTATCCATGGAGAGAGAATGGGGAAACATGGCTCTTAGACTATGCACTCACCATCTCTCCAAGAATTCAACAAATGAATTAGGAATGAATAAGACCGAGCCTAAGTCTAATGTGCATCACATATATACTCTCTCTCCCAACCAAGTGGATTCATCTCACAAGCTCGACTAAACAGAACATAAGTCAACACCATGTATCACTAAAGGGGACAGACATGCCACATCATTAACACATGTACCATTGAAGGCATAATTAAAACTCATCTCCACTGACTCATGTGCACACAATCTTCACAATATAAAAGTGTGAGATATTAAGTCACACATAATAATCCATGAACCCCAAAAACAATACATAATATAAGCACAACTAGGAACCTATGCACTATGAAAAAGGCACCGAATCCAATGTAAAACTCACGTGCCAATGGGATTTCCCTCTAATGATTGTCTCTCCTTGATTCAATTCCAAGGGGACACACAACATCTAAACATCGTTTCCATTGCCTAAATGTCGTGCTGAAGTAGGGCACATATGATTCATACAAGGAGCTTACTCATCTCTCAAGGTGCAAGTTAGGGGTATACAATTGATTAGGGGTGTGTGGGTTTATAGTGATTATAATATGAGTATATAATGATTATAGTTGATTAAGGGTATGTGGATTTATAGCAGTTTGGGGTTAAGGTTAATTGTAGGTTAGTGGGAATATAATGGTCAGTAGCTAATAAGGTTATAGTGGTCAGGGCTTGTTGTTTAAGGGGTTTGTGGGTTTACATGGGTTTAGGGTTAAGGTCAATTACGAGTAAGGGGGTTATATGGATTAGTGATTAAGAGGGATAAGTAGGTTAGAAGGTTTTTAGGGTTACATGGTTTAAGGGTTATGGGTGATATACATTGGGGGTAGTGGTGTAGAAGTCAAAGATTAATGGATTGGGAGATAGGGTAAGGTTAGTGTGGTTGTAATCATCAAGGGTTAAGGAGACTTAAGCGTTTATGGGGTTATAATAGTTAGGAGATAAGGTCAACTAGGGGATAATGGGGTTATAATGGTTTTAGATTAATTTTAGTTGGGGACGATGGGGCTCCAGGGGTTATGGTGTTATGGGATAACAATAACCAAATCTATGGCCAAATTTATGCCATGGAGCCATATGGTCCTTGGGAGCCATTTAATCACTCACACAAAGGAATAATAACAACACATATAGCTAAATCAAATAGGACCTCTCTATCTCCTACATGCATATTCATAAACCATATCACGTGAAACAACTCCACTCGAATGATCACAACATAGGTATAGGAAGGGCTTTAACTCATAATCAATCTCACAATCACCATCCATCTCCTTGAAATAGAATAGTTGGTGGAGAATGACCATGTTATTAATTGTTTGTATTGTAATTAAAACTAGGTATGTAATAAAAAAGTATAACATAAAGAATTTGAAAAATTAATATTATAAAAAATATATTAAAAATAACAAAAAATTAATAATACATAAGAGATATCATATAACATATTATGTTATATGTTATAATATTTTCTATATGATATAACATGTGTAACATATATAACATGTTATATGTTATAACATTTTTTGCGAAGAAAAGCTTTATATCCGATATTTCAAGTGTGAAACCATAGTATACACAAGTTTGCTTTAAAAGGCACTAAAAACATGTACTTTGTTCATTGACAAAAACACCAATCTTTGCATTTGTCGTATGACTACATAATTACAATCTTCCTAGGCTCCTAAGAGACATCCTTTACATTTCATTTACAAAAAAAGATATTTCTGGTTATGTAGCTTCAACACTAAAGCATAAAAGAAAACAAAAAAAATCCACAGTATTCTCACCTCTCCTTTCAATTCATGAAGTTGTAAAGTGATATTTTTGAGATCGAAATTCGAGTCCCTCCTTTGAACTCTTGCTTAGATAAGGTCCCCTCTTGAACATATACAAATTCATTAGATAATTGGTCGTCTCTTGTGTTGAATTCTCTATATACCCAAGAAAATGCAATTTTATTGAAACTATGTTTTACCTCCATAAATAAATAAATAAATAAATAAATTATTCTTTTTGCAAAGTCAAGAACTTAATTCATCATCGGGGCTAACACAATATTATCAATTTTTCATTTGGTGTTTGCTCAATCCATCAGAATATTAGAGTCTCCAAATACCTGCAAGTGCTTCAAGCCCTTTTCCATCTTTGTTTTCATAAGAAGCCACAATGCATAAAACTCAATTTGATTATTTGTTCCTTTCCCATCAACACATTTCAAAAGTAAATAATGAGTTTACTAAAAAATAGAATTGCCTATGCTTGACACATACTTGGAGCTCCTTGACAAGCCCCATCAAAGAAACCCCACGCCTTTTCACAATCAATGGTGAGTTTTTTTAAAATTCTCTAATGTTTTTCTTTCAAAGGTTTCCAACTATCCTGAAAGGATAACTTGATTTTATGTGCAACCTAAGCATGAGTCATATCAAGACCTTGGCCAGATCCCCAATATTACAAAACACGACAAAGTCATAAAATATTTTTTAGATTTATATATTATCCATGAGAAAAATTCAATCTTCCAAAGTTAAGTGATTCCATTTGTTTCTTCCATTTGAAATTTGTAGCACTTCATTCCAAATAAATCTAGAGAAGGAGCATGTGACAAATAGATTATCCATATATCCCTCACTACATTTGCACAAGATGCATCTACCTAGTCCATGCTAATTCCTCTTTTGTCCATTGTTCTATGTTAATATTTTATTGGCCAAGGCCAACCAAAGTTTTTATTTTAACCAATTTCTAAACTGCCTTCCATCGATAGGCTCTTTCTCCTTCCTGGGATTCCTCCACCCTTGCAAAATAACCAAGTTTAGTTGTGCACTCTTTCCCGAGTGATTATTTTTAGAGAAATTAATTAAATCCTATTGATATGAAAATGATTAGGAGGATTTATGACAAATTGATGTATATTATAATTTCACACTTGTAATATCGAATATAAAGATTTGTTTCTTGGGAAAAAAATCCTCCTCATCTAAACAGTTAAATGCACCACATTTTAACAAATTTACATATTGAGTCCATTCCTATGATTTCTCACCTAAAAGATTTAGAATGATTTCCAATATTGGGACCAAACATTTACTCCATCGGGCTTTGCTAACTCTTCCAATGAGAAAATCCCCATTGAATGCAAAACAATTAAAAAATCTCTTGATAACGTAAAATTTCCTTTAGAACCAATCCAAGGGTCTTCCCCTATCCTTAGTTTATTTCCTCTTCCTACTTCCCAAGCTTCCTAGTGACCAATTAATGGGAATGCCCTAATTAGGGCTTTCTAGACAATTGAATCTCCTTGAGAACTTTTTCTTTCTACTCCGAACCATTTTTTATGGACTTACCTTTAAATACTTTGTTTGCATTATTTCCACAAAGTCTCTCATTATAGATTAATCTCCATAGAATTTTTTGAACTAGGGCCATCCTAAATACATAAATATTTTTCAAACTCCATCCACCTGCTTCCTTTAGGTTTGAGACTCTTGTCTATTTGACCAAAATAATTCCTTCGTTTTCTCTTTTTCCAGTCCATAAGAAGCTAAAATATTTTTTTTATAATTTTATTTTAAATTACTTTGAGAATATGACCGATGGACATCTAATACACAAGAATACTCTCCAAAACAACCTTAACCAAGACCAATCTGCCACCAAAAGACAACCATCTATTACACAAAACTAATATTATAACTTCTAGTTTGTTATACAACCACAACCAATAAGCATACTTTTAGTCATTTGTTTTTAATTAAAAACCCATATACTTTACAACTTGATGAAGATCAACATAATTCATAGGAAACAAGCTTAAAACTTGCATTTCCACCTCTTCTTCTAGCACATTACACATCATTAATGATTTTGTGATGTTGACTTCCATTCCTATGGCTTTATAATATATATCCACGATCTCCTTTATGCTTTTCATCTCCCTACTAGATCCTTGACCAAATATCATGATAATATCTACAAAATGCAAATTTGAGATATCTAGGAAATCTAAGATTTTTATCCCTTTCATTTCTCCTCTTCTCCTTACATCTTTAATTAACATGCTTAAATTTTCAACTACTAATAAAAAGAAGAATGTATATAAAGGACATCCTTGTCTAAGCCGAATTAAGGCATTAAAAAATTACAAATTAGATCCATTTATGAGCGTAGAAAATGCGGCTATTGAATTACATCCCATGATCCAACTAAGAGTCTATAAATCCATACTATTTGTAGTAATAACAACTTGAGATATAACCATTTAACTTTATCATATACTTTTTCCATATCAATTTTCATTGCAACTGTTGGAATTTTTTTAACCTTGATTGTGTGCAACCCCTCCTATGCTATTCCAACAACATCATGGATTTGCCTATTGAAAATAAAAGCCAAACTTTTAATATGAAATAACACTAGACAAAATACTCGTAACCCTGTTAGCAATTAATTTTGAAATGAGTTTATAAACAAGATTGCATAATGAAATAATCCCGAATTCTTCAAAGGTAGAGGGGTCTTGGCCTTTGGGGATCAAAGCTATAAATGTAGCATTTAAGGCTCCTAGAATCTTCCCTAGTTGTCTAGATTCCTCAACTATTCGTAATGGATCCCTCTCCAACATATCATACAAAACAAAGGAAATTTCCACCGTCCATCCATCATGCCTTGGTCTCTTTACCTTCTTGAATGAGGCTAAAACTATTTTCAACTCTTCCTCCTTGTATTCTACCTACAATTCCATGTTCATATTGTCATTTATGAGCCTAACAACCTTATAATTTTCATTATTTCCCTGATGTTTGTAATCTTAGGATCTTTGAAAAGACTTTTTAAAATGTTGTTTCCCAACTTTAGCAATTTCCTTGAAGGATTTCACTCTAGAAGGATTTCAAAAACCCTTCACGTGCATTTTTTTTTTTCAATATTATAATAATCAAGGTGTCATACTCAGAACCCTTTAGAGTTAGGCTCCAAGCTCTTCGAAGCTGTACTCTAAACCCTTTGGAGTCGTGCTCCGAACTCCTCAAGGTCAACTCCGAAAAGGGTTAACTTCTAAAGGGTTTGAGAAATGTGCGTTAATTTATTATACATATTAAATATTATATCAATTAGGGCTTGGAATGCGTGTTTTCATCTTAGCACTTCGACCACCATTCATAAGAGAGTAGGGTTTTAATATTATCATATATTTAAACTTTATAACATATATGCCTTCACACTATGAAATCTTCGGAGTCAATTTGTGCGTGCTCTTTTCGTGACTCCGATAACCAATTAGGAAAGGGAAAGGGTTAGCATTATAATATATTCAAACTTTACAACATCCATACCATCGATCCAACAACTTTGGACCTTGTTCGAATACTCTCTTCCCCTCACTCTGAATGATTGACTCCGAAAAGGTACTCCGAAGTGGTTTTGGAAATTCATGCCGAACTATTATAGTATTATAATGTTAAAACTCCATTGGCCTTCACACTTGCTCCATTCTCTGTGCTCCAACAAATTATTGCTAATATAAATTTAAATAATTATACGTTGAGAGAGAAGGTATTATTTCACATGCGTTTAATAAATAAATAAAAAAGTACATTGCCATAGTTCTTACATGAGTGCTAAGCGGCCTATACATGGCTTACTCCTTAAAACTAGGAACATATTAGCGCAATTTAAACTTTTGTACAGAGGGAAGGATTTCACATTTACATTAATCATGCACCAAGCATAAATTTCTAGGTTGTAAATGTAATTAATTTACAATCCTTATTATTCAAATGTTAGACCATTTAAATGGTAACTTTGAAATTTTAACAAAGTTTACGAGTCTTTACCATTTATTTAAAATATGCCCATAAACATATAAATACATAAACACATATATTTATTAGGGCAATATTTGCTTGTTTAAATTCCTTTTTCAATAATAATATATTTCTTGGAAGTGAAGTTTTCCATGGTAAAACAATGGTTTTTACCCAGAATTAATAATCCCCTAAAATAATATATTTCTTGGAAGTGAAGTTTTCCATGGTAAAACAATGGTTTTTACTCGGAATTACTAATCCCCTAATTACATGTGTTTCTCTCCTCTTTTCAAGGATTAATTAGTAAGTCCAAATCTTTCCCCTTTTGGACATTAATTCACTATGTAATGGTAAGATTTGTTTCTTACCAAATCCAATTGAGATTGAATTATTCATTATGTTTTTAATTCAAAGTTTCATTTTACTTCACATTAGGAAATTGGGTTTTGTATTTTCCACTATTTCCTTATAATGTCTTTTAAAATATTTTACCCCTTGTTAGAATTTGAACTATTTTCCTAAGGCCTAAACACAATTCTATTATCCTTTAAATTTTCTAGCATTTAAGCTTCAAGAAAACTTAAAATCATAAACATTTTTATGCAGAATTCAACCTCTTTCCTTTTCATATTTTCTGTAGAGGTTCTAATTGTTTAATTGTCCTCACCATAGCAGAAAATGGGTTGTAAAACTAAATCAACATCAACATTCTCACCCATAAATCTTCTTTTAAAACACTTACATTCAAGAAGTGAGGATGTAAATCAAAATGAAATTTAGCTGAAACATTCTCACAATTTCCCCTAAATTTTTTAGGCCATTTCCAACAGAGAATTGAATTTACATTATTCTGAAACACATTCTATATTATTTCTAAGTTTAACAATGCAAATATTTGGTAAAGAAATACTTATCTAGAAGATGAAAAGAGCTAAAATTGTTGAATGGTGTGCCACTTTCCACCCAACCATATGCACAACTGCTCTTGGTGTATTTCATAGTTGGCCACCCCCTAGCCAGATTATGATGCCATGTGAGAGAGTTCTTCTTTTACTGAGCAAAACAAAAGGGATGAATGTTACTCTCCTTCTCCCATAGGAACCGGGCAGTTCAATGTTCTACCAAGCAAGGGAATATGTTGTGATTTCTCACTCAATCACTCAAATTCTTTGCAGTTCCATTTATCAGCTTGATTAGACGACACTCCCCAACAATTCATCTACCCAAAAAACAAATTTATTCACTTCTCTCTATTTTCACAGAACCATGGGAGTTTCTCGCACTCCTCTTTACTCAGATTTCCTTCCCAAACTCAACTGTGTGTGTCCTCTCTTCTCTACTCACAATTTTTTCCCTCTGTTTCTTGTCTTGTACAACAAGATTTAGTGGGTCAAATCCCCTAATCCGTGGGTCAGCCTAGAATCCTCTAGATGGGTAATTTTCTGCCCATGTTTCCGGGGCAAGGAAGTTTTGGTACAACACCCATTCTTTTTCATAAATGTAGGAATCTGGTAGTTCAACACCAACTCCCCTTCAATTAACTGAAATTCTAGAAAAATGGGCAATCTGGGTTTTTTTTGAATATTAAATTGGTAAGGGAAATTTCCTCATTGTTTCCCTCTCATGGCATCATAACTTGTATAGGAAATCCCCCTTAGCTGTTGTTCAACATTTTCCTTTTTACATTAATAGCATAAATATTTACACTACCTTCTTAACAAAGGTTTAACATTTCTTAAGGTTTAACATTTCTTAGATCCACACACAACTGATCTGTCCATAGTCTCTTAGCAACATATAATTACATTTACAAGCCGGGGAAAAAATGGGTGTTACAATGAAGGAATAATAATATGTCCTTCTACAAATGGGGGGGTGGGTTGTATATATAGTACTTACATATGCCCTTTCCCTCAAAAGTCATGTTGTTTCACTTATTTCAATATTACTATATGTTTTAATTTCTTTATCTTGTTTTGCAATACCATGGGTTAATACCATGGGTTATAAAAACCATGGGCTCATACCATCAATGGTAAAAACTTAATTAATAACCACGCACACTTATTTTTACCATTTTAATAATGTTATTTGTTTTATCCCTTCAAATACCATGGGTGGATACCATGGTTTATCCAAACCATGGGCACGGAAAATGTTGATTCAGTGGAAGAGGTGGATGGCCACCAATTTCCATTTGGACCAATGCTCCCGAATTAGGAAGAAATGGTCCCCATTGAGTCAAGTTATTGTAGGATATGGGGAGAAATTTGCTGAATTCAAATCTTTGCGAGCCACTTGACTTGCTGAAAAAGTTGTCTTGCTTTGACAACCTGATAGAGTTGTATGATCTGTTGTCACCAACCTGAAACTTGAGTGGAACTTTATGTTGGTCATGTCACTTCTTGTACTTGGAATTATACTTTTGAAGGATGTCATGAACTTGTTGTTGGAGGTGTTGGATCTGTTCAACAAATTTGGCTTCATGATCTACCTCGGTCTGAGTTTGGGAGGGCTTTGTCGGTGAAGATGCAACATGAAGATATACATCAATGGGGGCTAATGGATGGAACCTAGAGCATACCTAAAAAGGGTTATGGCCAATATATCTTTGAACAACTCTATGATATCTATTTTGAACAAGTGGAACCTTCTTCAACACCAACATAATTGGGCTCCCACAAGATGAGGAACTCAGTTGAATGTGGCCCTTTTGGATGTGCTCATGAATTTGATATTTTATTTCCTAATTCTCTTGAAGGGAGAAGCTATAGATTGGACCATTGGGTAAGGGAGCACTAGCTACAAAGTAAATGGAATGCTTGAGTTGGCAGTGTAGAGGCACCCTCATAGGTGAAGAAAAAATATCTTTGTGCTTCTCTACAATCTCATCGACCTGCTTCTGCTATATAGAAAGGTCTTGGGACAAGGTTGTAGTGGTTGTAGTGATCTTCAACTCCCCTTCTAACCAAATCAAGAAGAGGATAAAATTTATGGTTTGAGAGATTACTTTTACGCATTATTTGTTCGAGATCAATGAAGTGACAATAGTCAGAACTACCTCTGGTACTCTATAGAGCTGACCCCCTAAAGTAAGAATGACACTACGAGGCCGAGACTCATAAACAACATGACATTTACACATATATAGTTGTCCCAAAAGAACATCACAAACTTTGAGTGGGGCAACATCACACAGTACCTCATCTTTGAAGGGCTTGATGTCATAGTACAAGTGACATTGCTGGCTAATGTGGATGTCTTGTCCCTTTCTCAACCATCCGATGGTGTATGGTTGAGGGTGTGGCATTGTCGACAAATTCATTCTTTCGATGAACTCAACTAATATCAGGTTCTTTTGACTACCGTTGTAAAAAATGTAATGCAGTGGGCCTCCCTTCACTGACATCTGTGAATGAAAGAGGCACTCCCCTTCCTCAGACTCCTCTAATTCCTCTGGTTGGATATTTGCAGTTGTGATGGTAAAACTAGGTTCTGCATTGATGATCTACTTTCCTTTATCTTGCTATGAATTAGAGTTTGAGTTGGGGTCTGGATATTTTTCTTTAAGCTGGACCGACAATGACTATTTTGAGCGACATTCATCAGTGTTGTGCCAGGGGATTTTGTGGAACTCACACCACTTTCCGGTGTCCTTCTTTGACTTCCCATGACCCTTCTATATCCCTTATTCTGTGAGTTAGGACCGTCTTTTCCATGCTTTTGTTGTTGCAGATTTGTAGACCCAAACTCCCGCTTATTTCGTTACTTAAATTTCTGCTCGATTTTGACTACATATCGATAAACAAATCCCAATGAGGAGATGTCCAAGAAATCCATCTTTGTTTGGATGTACCTATGTATACCACTGTAGTACTTCAGAACCAGGTTCCACTATGAGTCTTTGATACACAACTTTGAACACAAATTATGGGATATATTAGTGTACTCCGACACCGTCTGGTCTCTTTCGTGATGTAGAGTCTTCTTGAATTTTATAGTAAAGATGATGCATGTGTAATTTATTTCATTTTAGCATAAACTGAACCGTAACCACTTGCAACAACACAATGGCTATACACCATTAACAATTTTATGCAATAAGTAGTTGCATTAAACCAAGATCACAAGAAGAATAACCATGCATAAGAACACAAGAAGTATCTTGGGAAACCCTTCTCAACAAGGGAAGAAAACCCAAATCCTTTGCTATATTCTCAAGAGAAGATCCCACCAACCATCACCAAACCTAGCACACAAGATGGTGCTGTAATTCTCATAATTTCACACCACAACTTCTGAAATCATGAGATGACATAAAGATAAGTGTTTCCTCAATGGGGAAATCACCTTTAATTATATTAGACTGGACACTTCAAAGGTGGTGTCTATTTGCACAATAGAGCTGAGCTCAATAAATCCAAATATAATTAATAATTACCATACTAATTGTCTTTTACATAAATTATCTTTTACTTTATGGTGGGGCCGACATGTACCCTTTACATCTCAATTAGGGTTACAGGGAAATCTGACTCTTAGAAAATATAGCAAGGGATCTCAAACACCCACCAAGGGCACATCCACCTGTGCTCAATCACATGGACGTCCAAGTCAATAGATCTCTATCTCACTACGCCTCACAGGAGAATCATCTAGACACACACTCACTAGTGCTCAACCACTAGGATCACGTCCACATGTGCTCAACCACAGGGAGGTCCTACTCAACATATCTCTATCTCACCGAGTCTCATAGGAGAATCATCTGGAGTACCACATCGTCTTAAATATCTACACAGAGGAGAACAATAAACCCATCACATGAGCTCCTTCACCCCTCACAGGGGTACACATCGTTTCATCTCAGATGACACACCCATATCATGGGCATATTCCCTTCTCAGGGGCACACAACTTTCTATCTCTGTCTAAGAGAGAACAATGCACCCAAATCATGGGCATCTTCCCTACACAAGGGCACACAACGTTTCATCTCCGTCTCATAGAGGAACAACATACCCATCTCATGGCCACACCTAACTCTTGGGCTCTCTCACAAGCTGACCGACTTAGTCTATGTCCCGGAGGATGTCTCACACAAATGTAATCATCAACACTCCCTCTCAGCTAGGGAGGCATTCTCCACCATGCCAAGTCTCTCACAAAAGTAATCGAACTTCGTCTTGGCTGTAATCATCAACATTCCCTCTCAGCTAGGGAGGTATTCTCCACCAGGCCAAGTCTCTCACGGAAGTACTTGAACTTCATCTTGGCAATAATCATCAACACTCCTTCTCAACTAGGGAGGTATTCTACACCAGACCAAGTCTCTCACGGAAGTACTCGAACTTCGTCTTGTCAAGCAATTTTGTGAATATATCTTCAATCTGATCATGTGTAGGAAGGTACTACACATGTACTGCTTCCCTCTGCACCATGTCTTTGATATAATGATATTTTATCTCAATGTTTTTTGATCTATCGTGAAACACAATATTCTCAGAGAGCTTCACACAACTCTGGTTATCACAATGAATAATGATAAGATCCATCTCATGATCAAATAAATCTGTCGGAAGCTTGCAAAGCCACACTACTTCGCGGACTGCCACACTCAATTCTATATAGTACTTTTCTTCTATGGTACTCAAGGCCACAGATCTCTATTTCCTGCTGCACCAGGAAAACATGGTAGACCCCAAGGTAAAACACCAACTGAATGTGCTCTTCCGGTCCACTGCTGATCCAGATTATTTTCGGCATGAAATGAGAGCGGAGATATAATAAAGAAATGCACCGAGATATTGCAGATATTCAATAATATAACATAAATGTATCTTAGATGCAACCATAAAAATAGATATACAATAATACACAATTTCTATTAATCAGAGAAATGTACAGAGACTGTAAAAATATAGAGTGAAAGACTCGCTAGAATGGTGGCAGCTTATCTCTGAGAAGAGATGTG
>JZKD02S0021921.1:359585-387707 GCA_000966675.3 Picea glauca
ACACAGTACCTCATCTTTGAAGGGCTTGATGTCATAGTACAAGTGACATTGCTGGCTAATGTGGATGTCTTGTCCCTTTCTCAACCATCCGATGGTGTATGGTTGAGGGTGTGGCATTGTCGACAAATTCATTCTTTCGATGAACTCAACTAATATCAGGTTCTTTTGACTACCGTTGTAAAAAATGTAATGCAGTGGGCCTCCCTTCACTGACATCTGTGAATGAAAGAGGCACTCCCCTTCCTCAGACTCCTCTAATTCCTCTGGTTGGATATTTGCAGTTGTGATGGTAAAACTAGGTTCTGCATTGATGATCTACTTTCCTTTATCTTGCTATGAATTAGAGTTTGAGTTGGGGTCTGGATATTTTTCTTTAAGCTGGACCGACAATGACTATTTTGAGCGACATTCATCAGTGTTGTGCCAGGGGATTTTGTGGAACTCACACCACTTTCCGGTGTCCTTCTTTGACTTCCCATGACCCTTCTATATCCCTTATTCTGTGAGTTAGGACCGTCTTTTCCATGCTTTTGTTGTTGCAGATTTGTAGACCCAAACTCCCGCTTATTTCGTTACTTAAATTTCTGCTCGATTTTGACTACATATCGATAAACAAATCCCAATGAGGAGATGTCCAAGAAATCCATCTTTGTTTGGATGTACCTATGTATACCACTGTAGTACTTCAGAACCAGGTTCCACTATGAGTCTTTGATACACAACTTTGAACACAAATTATGGGATATATTAGTGTACTCCGACACCGTCTGGTCTCTTTCGTGATGTAGAGTCTTCTTGAATTTTATAGTAAAGATGATGCATGTGTAATTTATTTCATTTTAGCATAAACTGAACCGTAACCACTTGCAACAACACAATGGCTATACACCATTAACAATTTTATGCAATAAGTAGTTGCATTAAACCAAGATCACAAGAAGAATAACCATGCATAAGAACACAAGAAGTATCTTGGGAAACCCTTCTCAACAAGGGAAGAAAACCCAAATCCTTTGCTATATTCTCAAGAGAAGATCCCACCAACCATCACCAAACCTAGCACACAAGATGGTGCTGTAATTCTCATAATTTCACACCACAACTTCTGAAATCATGAGATGACATAAAGATAAGTGTTTCCTCAATGGGGAAATCACCTTTAATTATATTAGACTGGACACTTCAAAGGTGGTGTCTATTTGCACAATAGAGCTGAGCTCAATAAATCCAAATATAATTAATAATTACCATACTAATTGTCTTTTACATAAATTATCTTTTACTTTATGGTGGGGCCGACATGTACCCTTTACATCTCAATTAGGGTTACAGGGAAATCTGACTCTTAGAAAATATAGCAAGGGATCTCAAACACCCACCAAGGGCACATCCACCTGTGCTCAATCACATGGACGTCCAAGTCAATAGATCTCTATCTCACTACGCCTCACAGGAGAATCATCTAGACACACACTCACTAGTGCTCAACCACTAGGATCACGTCCACATGTGCTCAACCACAGGGAGGTCCTACTCAACATATCTCTATCTCACCGAGTCTCATAGGAGAATCATCTGGAGTACCACATCGTCTTAAATATCTACACAGAGGAGAACAATAAACCCATCACATGAGCTCCTTCACCCCTCACAGGGGTACACATCGTTTCATCTCAGATGACACACCCATATCATGGGCATATTCCCTTCTCAGGGGCACACAACTTTCTATCTCTGTCTAAGAGAGAACAATGCACCCAAATCATGGGCATCTTCCCTACACAAGGGCACACAACGTTTCATCTCCGTCTCATAGAGGAACAACATACCCATCTCATGGCCACACCTAACTCTTGGGCTCTCTCACAAGCTGACCGACTTAGTCTATGTCCCGGAGGATGTCTCACACAAATGTAATCATCAACACTCCCTCTCAGCTAGGGAGGCATTCTCCACCATGCCAAGTCTCTCACAAAAGTAATCGAACTTCGTCTTGGCTGTAATCATCAACATTCCCTCTCAGCTAGGGAGGTATTCTCCACCAGGCCAAGTCTCTCACGGAAGTACTTGAACTTCATCTTGGCAATAATCATCAACACTCCTTCTCAACTAGGGAGGTATTCTACACCAGACCAAGTCTCTCACGGAAGTACTCGAACTTCGTCTTGTCAAGCAATTTTGTGAATATATCTTCAATCTGATCATGTGTAGGAAGGTACTACACATGTACTGCTTCCCTCTGCACCATGTCTTTGATATAATGATATTTTATCTCAATGTTTTTTGATCTATCGTGAAACACAATATTCTCAGAGAGCTTCACACAACTCTGGTTATCACAATGAATAATGATAAGATCCATCTCATGATCAAATAAATCTGTCGGAAACTTGCAAAGCCACACTACTTCGCGGACTGCCACACTCAATTCTATATAGTACTTTTCTTCTGTGGTACTCAAGGCCACAGAGCTCTGTTTCCTGCTGCACCAGGAAAACATGGTAGACCCCAAGGTAAAACACCAACTGAATGTGCTCTTCCGGTCCACTGCTGATCCGGATTATTTTCGGCACGAAATGAGAGCGGAGATATAATAAAGAAATGCACCGAGATATTGCAGATATTCAATAATATAACATAAATGTATCTTAGATGCAACCATAAAAACAGATATACAATAATACACAATTTCTATTAATTAGAGAAATGTACAGAGACTGTAAAAATATAGAGTGAAAGACTCGCTAGAATGGTGGCAACTTATCTCTGAGAAGAGATGTGACGGCTACTCGCATTCGCAAGAAGATGATTAAAATGAGGCTTTGAAGGCCCTTTTACAATAAACGGGAATGCCAAAATTCCTACACATCCAAAAACCTAACCCTAGGAGATGAAGCGCCAAAAGTCACGTGGGCCCCGTTTGGGTAAGTGAGTACATCAACTTCGCGAGGTCGTAACTTTTGCATACGATCTCCGTTTTAGGCGTGTGATAGCTCGTTGGAAAGGTATTGTCAAGGAGATTTATTTTGGGGGCTCAATCATGCCTTCAAATATCATTTAGAACCTCGATATTGAAAAACCTTCATTTGGACCCTCAAAATGGCCCCGGAAGTTAAAACCTGCTAAAAATAGTAAATTGCCAAAATGGCCAAAAAACTGTTTTGAGCCATTTGGAAAAGGTGGGTGGCCACCAATATCCACCTGGATCAACTGCGCTCCCTTCCCAATATGCATTGGCATATCCCTGTACACTCAAGTCTACACTAGAGTCATATCTCAAGCCATATCTAACTGTGCCTCGTAGGTATCTCAATACATGTTTCACTGCTATCTAGTGAGTCTGTCTCGACTGACTCATGAACTCACTATTTAATGCATAACCAGATACCTTGATGATCCACTCAGTTGTGGATCAATCTCGCCTGAATCAGTAGGAGCATCATATATTTTCTTCAACTCCATCACCATGGATTTTTACTCTGTCATACCAAACTTCTTCAATATATCCGCTGTATATTTTCCTTGAATCAGGAAAATCTCATCAGTTCTCTGCCATACTTCTAGTCCCAAGAAGTAGTGCATCATACCTAGATCCTTCATCTCGAAGTTAGAATTCAATGCTTTCTTGCATTCAACAATAATTCTTTTTGAACCTATACGGATTAAATGATCCACATATAGGACCAAGATCAGACACTCCTCAACAACAATATGATAATATAGGTTCAGATCAACAACAAACTTGCTTAAGCCCAAACTCATCAAGAATCCATCCATGTTCTCTTACCAAGCATGAGGTACATGCTTTAGTCCATACGAGGCTTTATTCGACCTGTACACATGAGATTTCTCGTTGTTTATCACAAATCCCTCTGGCTGCTTGATATAAACTTCTTCCTCAATCTCACCATTGAGAAATGTTGTCTTTACATCCATTTGATGTAGTTTCCAACTCATGGATGATACTACTGATGGAAGTGTATTGGGATACTGGATCAAATGTCTCATCATAGACAACTCCCTCTGTTTGTGAGAATCTTCTAGCTACAAATCTCGCTTTGTATTTCTCGGCACTTCCATCAGCTGCATGCTTTGATCTTATAGATCCACTTGGAAGTCACTACAGACTTCCCTTATGGTCTCGAACCAATATCCCATACATCATTCTTGAAGATAGATTGATATTCTTCTGTCATGGCATCTTTCCATACCCGCTCACCTGTAGCTTGTCCATGAAAATAAGGATCAAAATAAATGATGTGGCTTATGGCTTAAAGGTAGCTCGAAAATCTCTTTGGTATCTTTCTTTCTTAGGATGTGCCTTGAGGTGTTGCATATCCCTCTGCCTCTTGCAGAGTTTGTCAAGCCCAAACATGCCTTTCATGGACTATTGCAATGTCTCTAGGAATATCATATGGAGCAATTGGATCAACTGTATCAATGGCTATCTCCCTCCATACTGCTGAAGAGGAAGAAGGTACCGTCTCATTGTCAATATCAATATGAGATTCTCTAGATACTTGAAAGGCTATCTCTTCTTCAAAGATAAAATCTCTACTTACCTCAATCTGTCTCTGACTAGGGATGTAGATCCAATATGTTTTCAAAGATTCATTGTATCCCAAAAATGTACCCTTTCTCCCTGAAGGGTCTAGCTTGGATATTTTCTCTTTGGTTACATGAAAATATACTGGGCACCCAAATATCCTGAAGTGTCCAATCTCAAGCTTCACTCCGGTGAAGGCGTCTTCATGAGTTATGTTCTTCAAAATCTAGTGAGGACTCATGTTCTGAACATATACTGCTGTAATGCATGCTATTGCCCACAAAATCATAGGAAGACTCTGATTATGCATCATTTCTTTGGTTGCCTCAATGATGGTTGTGTTCTTCCTCCTTATCAAATAGTTTTGACTCCCTTTGAAGTCTAATGGATAAACATCTTCCTTTGTTGTTAACTTGCCTGGAACAAGAAAACAAACGAAAGGGAAAAAAAACAAGAATATATCCTAAAGGATAATAATGAGCACAAGAGAAGATCCCCCCAGCCATCACCAAACCTAGCACACAAGAGGGTGTTGTAATTCTCATAATTTCAGAACACAACTTCTGAAATCATGAGATGACATAAAGATAAGTGTTTCCTTAATGGGGAAATCACCTTTACTTATATTAGATTGGACACTTCAAAAGTGGTGTCTATTTGCACAATAGGGCCGACCTCAATAACTCATAATATAATTAATAATTACCATATTAATTATCTTTTACATTAATTATCTTTCACTTTATGGTGGGGTTGACCTGTACCCTTTACATCTCAATTAAAGTTATAGGTAAATGTAACTCTTAGACAATATAGCAAGGGATCTCACACACCCACTAGTGCTCAGCCACTAGGGGCACGACCACCTATGCTCAACCATAGGGACGTCCAAGTGACCAAATCTCTATCTCACTATGTCTCATAGAAGAATCATCTGGACACACACTTCCTAGTGCTCAACCACTAGGATCACGTCCACCTGTGCTCAGCCAGAGGGACATCCTATTCAACATACCTCTATCTCATCGAGTCTCACAATAGAATCATCTGGAGTACCACATTGTCTCAACTCTCTACACAGAGGAGAACAGTAAACCCATCACATGGGATCCTTCATCCCTCACAGGGGTACACATCGTTTCATCTGAAATTACACACCCATCTCATGGGCATATTCCCTTCTCAGGGGCACACACCATTCCATATCCATCTCAAAGATAAAGACACACCCAACTCATGGGCATCTTCCCTACACAGGGGCACACAACATTCCATCTCCGTCTCAGAGATGAACAACACACCCATCTCATGGGCACACCCAAATCATGGGCTCTCTCACATGCCGACTCACTTAGTCCGTGTCCTAGAGGATTTCTCACGTAATTGTAATCATCAACACTCCCTCTCAGTTAGGGATGCATTCTCCACCAGGCCAAGTCTCTCACAAAATTAATCAAATTTCGTCTTGGCTGTAGTCATCAACATTCCCTCTCAGCTAAGGAGTTATCCTCCACCAGGCCGAGTCTCTCACGGAATCACTCTAAATTCATCTTGGTAATACTTATCAACACTCCTTCTCAGCTAGGGAGGTATTCTCCACCAGTCCAAGTCTCTCATGGAAGTACTCGAACTTCATCTTGGAAACAATTTGGTGAAGATATTTGCAATCTGCTCATGTGTAGGAAGGTACTACTGTATTGCTTCCCTTTGCACCATGTCTCTGATATAATGATATTTTATCTCAATGTGTTGCGATCTATCGTGAAACACATGGTTCTTAGAGAGCTTCACGCAACTCTGGTTATCACAATGAATAATTTTAGGATCCATCTCATGATCAAAGAAATATGTCGGAAGCTTGCAAAGCCACACTACTTCGTGAACTGCCACACTCAATTCTATATATTACTCTGCTTATATGGTACCCAAGGCCACATAGCTCTGTTTCCTGCTGCACCAGGAAACCATGGCAGATGCCAAGGTAAAACACCAACTGAATGTGCTCTTTCGGTCCACTGCACTCCCTGCCCAATCTGCATAGGCATATCCCTGTAGACTCAAGTCTACACTGGAGGCATATATCAAGCCATATCCAACCATGCCTCGTAGGTATCTTAATACATGTTTCATTGCTATCCAGTGTATCTGTCTCAACTGACTCATGAACTAATTATTCACTGCATATCATATATCAGGTCTGGTGTTAATCAAATACGTCACTGATCCTCTCATCTGTGGATCAATCTCTCTTGAATCAGTAGGAGAATCATATATTTTCTTCAACTCCATCACCATGGATTTGTACTCTGTCAAACTAAACTTCTTCAATATATCCACTTTATATTTTCCTTGACTTAGGAAAATCTCATCAGTTCTATGCCATACTTCTAGTCCCAAGAAGTAGTGCATCATACTCGGATCCTTCATATCGAATTCATAATTCAATACTTTCTTGCATTCAAAAATAAGTGTTTTTGAACCTGTAAGGAATAAATCATCCACATACATGACCAATATCAGACACTCATCACCAACAATATGATAATATAGGTTTGGATCAACACCACTCTTGTTGAAGCCCAAGCTCATCAAGAATCCATCCATCTTGTCGTACCAAGCATGAGGTACCTGCTTTAGTCCATATAGGGCTTTCTTTGACCTGTACACAAGATATTTTTCATTGTTTATCACAAATCCCTCTGGCTGCTGAATACAAACTTCTTCCTCAATCTCACATTGAGAAATGTTGTCTTTACATCCATCTGATGTAGTTTCCAACTCATGGATGATAGTACAGATGGAAGTGTATCAGGCTACTGGATCAAATGTCTCATCATAGACAACTCCCTCTGGTTGTGAGAATCTTTTGGCTACAAATCTTTCTTTTTATTTCTCGACACTTCCATCAGCTGGATGCTTTGATCTTATAGATCCACTTGGAAGTCACTACAAACTTCCCTTCTCGTCTCAGAACAATATCCCATACATCATTCTTCAAGATAGACTAATATTCTTCTGTCATGGAATCTTTCCATATCCATGAAATGAATACAGATTATTAACAAGTGCTTAACAGAAAATAATAGAGATACAATAAAACTGGTTTTCTATTCAATAATGAAATAAGCTGAAACTGTAAAATGCAGTGGAAACAAGCTTGCTGGAATGGTGCCAACTTATCTCTGAGAAGAGATGTGACGACAGTGCACATTCAAAAGAAGAAGGTTACAATGAGGTTATGATGGCCTTTTTACAATAATAAAGAGTGCCCAAAACCCTAGACATCCAAAACCCTAACCCTAGGAGATGAAGCGCCAAAAGTCATGTGGGCCCCATTTGGGTAAGTTAGTACATCAACTTCCCAGGGTCGTAACTTTTGCATACGATCTCCGTTTTAGGCATGTGATAGCTTGTTGGAAAGGTACCACCGAGGAGATTCATTTTCAGGGCTCCATCATGCCTCTAGTTATCATTGAGGGGCTCGATCCTGAAAAACCTTCATTTAGGCCCTCAAAATGGCCTCGGAAGTTAAAACTGCTAAAAATAGTAAATTGCCAAAATTGTCAGAAAACTGTTTTGAGCCAGTTTGAAAAGGTGGGTGGCCAATGATATCCATATGGATCAATCCTCAGTCCTTAGGAAGAAATGGTCTCCATTGCGTTGAGGTCCCCCATCAGATGAGGAAATTTTTTCTGAATTTGGCCCCAGGTGAGCCACTTGCCTTGGTGCAGGGGCTACCTTGCTTTGACGACTCGATAAAGATGGATCCTTTGTTGTCAAGTTCCCTTGATATGTCTGTCCACAATCTCATCATTGGATGCCTATTGTATGCAGTCAGGGTTGAGCTTTGTTGGCGTCAGCTGTTTTGCTGCTTCTGAGGTGTCCAATAATGGTGGGAAATAAGGGCGAAGGAGATCCACGTTGAACACTGGGTGTAGGACAAGGAAAGGAGGAATGTTGAGCTCAAAAGAATTATCCCCCACAGCCTTGGTGATAGTGTATGACCCATAACGGAGTGGGCGAAGCTTCCGATGGGGTCCTGTAAGGCATTCTTTCTACCAGTGCAACCAAACTTTGTCACCCACCTGAAGCTTATGCGACACTCGATGTTGATCATGGAGCTATTTGTACTTGTCACTGGACTTCTGTAGGATATCCTGAACTTGTTGGCAGATGTGTTGGATTTGCTCAATGAAATGGGTGGCTTTTTCAACTTTAGTTACAGAAGGAGATGAGTTGGTTGAGGTGACCGCAAGGGGAAGTGCAACATCTATGGGACCCAATGGTTGGAATCCCAACCCCACTTGAAAGGGGTTGTGGCTGGTTGAGCTATGAAGGGATCGGTTGTAGCTTTGCTAGACATAGGGAAGGCGCTCATCCTATGTGAGAGGGTGCTTTGAATTATACATGCGAAGCATATGCACAATCATTTGATTTACAACCTCGGTTTGGCCATCTTTTTGAGGGTGGAAGGTCGTGGATTTGGTGAGTTTGGTGTCTAGTAGTGACCAGAGGCTCGATCAGAATGTGATGAGAAACCAACTATCCCGATCTGAGACAATGGTTTTTTGGATTCCAAAATGTACCCAGACTCATTCAAAGAAGAGCTTGGCAGTGGCCTCTGCTGTGATGCTCTTCTTGCAGGCAACCATAATCGCCATCTTAGAAAAGNCCATTTGGGTAAGTTAGTACATCAACTTCCCAAGGTCGTAACTTTTGCATACGATCTCCGTTTTAGGCATGTGATAGCTTGTTGGAAAGGTACCATAGAGGAGATTCATTTTCAGGGCTCCATCATGCCTCTAGTTATCATTGAGGGGCTCAATCCTGAAAAACCTCCATTTAGGCCCTCAAAATGGCCCCGGAAGTTAAAACTGCTAAAAATAGTAAATTGCCAAAATTGTCAGAAAACTGTTTTGAGCCAGTTTGAAAAGGTGGGTGGCCAATGATATCCATATGGATCAATCCTCATTCCTGAGGAAGCAATGGTCTCCATTGCGTTGAGGTCCCCCATCAGATGAGGAAATTTTTGCTGAATTTGGCCCCAGGTGAGCCACTTGCCTTGGTGCAGGGGCTACCTTGCTTTGACGACTCGATAAAGATGGATCCTTTGTTGTCGAGTTCCCTTGATATGTCTGTCCACAATCTCATCATTGGATGCCTATTGTATGCAGTCAGGGTTGAGCTTTGTTGGCGTCAACTGTTTTGCTGCTTCTGAGGTGTCCAATAATGGTGGGAAATAAGGGCGAAGGAGATCCACGTTGAACACTGGGTGTAGGCCAAGGAAAGGAGGAATGTTGAGCTCAAAAGAATTATCCCCCACAGCCTTGGTGATAGTGTACGACCCATAACGGAGTGGGCGAAGCTTCCGATGGGGTCCTGTAAGGCATTCTTTCTACCAGTGCAACCAAACTTTGTCACCCACCTGAAGCTTATGCGACACTCGATGTTGATCATGGAGCTRTTTGTACTTGTCACTGGACTTCTGTAGGATATCCTGAACTTGTTGGCAGATSTGTTGGATTTGCTCAATGAAATGGGTGGCTTTTTCARCTTTAGTTACAGAAGGAGATGAGTTGGTTGAGGTGACCGCAAGGGGAAGTGCAACATCTATGGGACCCAATGGTTGGAATCCCAACCCCACTTGAAAGGGGTTGTGGCTGGTTGAGCTATGAAGGGATCGGTTGTAGCTTTGCTAGACATAGGGAAGGCGCTCATCCTATGTGAGAGGGTGCTTTGAATTATACATGCGAAGCATATGCACAATCATTTGATTTACAACCTCGGTTTGGCCATCTTTTTGAGGGTGGAAGGTCGTGGATTTGGTGAGTTTGGTGTCTAGTAGTGACCAGAGGCTCGATCAGAATGTGATGAGAAACCAACTATCCCGATCTGAGACAATGGTTTTTTGGATTCCAAAATGTACCCAGACTCATTCAAAGAAGAGCTTGGCAGTGGCCTCTGCTGTGATGCTCTTCTTGCAGGCAACCATAATCGCCATCTTAGAAAAGTGATCAACAACCACAAAAACACAGTCATTTCCCCACCTGGTGGATGGGAGGCCCGACATGTAGTCCATTGATATGGATTCCCATGGCCTGTTAGGAGTAGGAAGAGGGGTGTACATGCCCTATTTCTTAGTGGTCGGTTTGGCAATAGCGCAGGTAGTGCAGGACTTGATATACTTACTGACCTCCTGTCAAAGTTTTGGCCAGTAGAAATGTTTCTGTAGAATCGCCACTGTCTTTTCGATGTCGAAGTGTCCTACCACCTGACTGTAGTGGGATTCCCAGATCATCTTCGCTCGCTCACTTGATGGAAGACAGATATGGCCCAGTTGACACAACAACCCATCCCGAAGATGGAAATTATCGACAACTGCGTTTGCACCCAACATTTGGTAGGTGGTGGCGAAGTCAGGGTATGTCTCATAGAGTTGGGGCCATCCAGATGTCTCATGGCCGCAAGAATCTAGCACCATGGTGAGTGCCGCGACTGGCGGTCTGCTGAGGCAATCAACGACGCGATTGGTGCTTCCTGTTTTATACTTGATGTTGAGGTGGAATTGCTGCAAGTATGTGGACCACTTTTGATNTGGCTTACGATCAGTGTGGATGACTGTCTCCTTCCCAAGAATGTAATGTCTCCACTAGCGGCATGCTTGCGCAATGGAGTACATTTATTTTTCGTAAGTAGGGTACTTACAGACAATATCTGATAGTGTCTC
This sequence comes from Picea glauca, assembly GCA_000966675.3. Taxonomy (NCBI): domain Eukaryota; kingdom Viridiplantae; phylum Streptophyta; class Pinopsida; order Pinales; family Pinaceae; genus Picea; species Picea glauca. The sequence goes on from JZKD02S0021921.1 coordinate 370,859, forward strand.
ACTATGATAGGCCACAAGGTGGCCGTGTTGAGTGAGAACGACACCCACAACATAGTCTGAAGCATCTTTCTCGATCTCAAAGGGATGCTACAGGTCTGGTAGTGAAATAACAGGGGCTGAGCACAAGCGCTGCTTCAAATCATCGAACACTTGTTGTTGGGACTGGCCCCACGCAAATTTTGCCTTACCACCACCCCTATTTATTTGGCTGAGGGCCCATGAAATATGGGATAAACCCAACATGAACCTGTGGTAGAAATTGGCAAGGCCCAAGAAGCTCCGAAGCTCAGTGAGTGTTGTTGGGGTTGGCCAGTCACGGATGACTTGGATCTTGGCTGGATCCACATGTACGCCATGCTGATCAATGATGTAGCCCAGGTAATGGACCCTATCCATGCCGAAGGAGCATTTTTACAAGTTGGCATATAGCTTGTGCTACCGCAGGGTGTGCAAAACCTGCTGAATATGATGCAAGTGTTCGACCCAAGTCTTGCTGTAAATTAGAATGTCATCCAGATACACCACTACAAAAGTATTTGTGAATGGTTGTAGGATATCGTTCATCATCCTCATGAAAGTGGCTGGAGAATTTTTCAAACCAAAGGGCATGACCAACCATTCAAAAAGGCCTTCCTTTGACTTGAAGGTGGTCTTCCATACATCTGTCTGTTCTATCNTGGCTTACGATCAGTGTGGATGACTGTCTCCTTCCCAAGAATGTAATGTCTCCACTAGCGGCATGCTTGCGCAATGGAGTACATTTATTTTTCGTAAGTAGGGTACTTACAGACAGTATATGATAGTGTCTCACTATGATAGGCCACAAGGTGGCCGTGCTGAGTGAGAACGACGCCCACAACATAGTCTGAAGCATCTTTCTCGATCTCAAAGGGATGCTACAGGTCTGGTAGTGAAATAACAGGGGTAGAGCACAAGCGCTGCTTCAAATCATTGAACACTTGTTGTTGGGACTGGCCCCACACAAATTTTGCCTTACCACCACCCCTATTTATTTGGCTGAGGGCCCATGAAATATGGGAGAAACCCAACATGAACCTGTGGTAGAAATTGGCAAGGCCCAAGAAGCTCCGAAGCTCAGTGAGTGTTGTTGGGGCTGGCCAGTCACGGATGACTTGGATCTTGGCTGGATCCACATGTACGCCATGCTGATCAATGATGTAGCCCAGGTAATGGACCCTATCCATGCCGAAGGAGCATTTTTACAAGTTGGCATATAGCTTGTGCTGCTGCAGGGTGTGCAAAACCTGCTGAATATGATGCAAGTGTTCGACCCAAGTCTTGCTGTAAATTAGAATGTCATCCAGATACACCAATACAAAAGTATTTGTGAATGGTTGTAGGATATCGTTCATCATCCTCATGAAAGTGGCTGGAGAATTTTTCAAACCAAAGGGCATGACCAACCATTCAAAAATGCCTTCCTTTGACTTGAAGGTGGTCTTCCATACATCTGTCTGTTCTATCGGGACTTGGTGGTAGCCAGACTTTAGATCAATCTTACTGAAGTATTTGTCCCCCGTGAGTTGATCAAGGAGGTCATTTATTCAGGGAATCAGGTATTGGTTTCTGACTGTGATTTTATTCAAAGCCCGGTAATCAATACAGATTTTCCAGGTTCCATCTTTCTTCTATACCAACACGTTTAGGCTCCCGCAAGGTGTTGAGCTGGGGAAGATGTGCCCCTTGTGGATCAGTTCTTGGATCTGTCACTTGATCTCCTCATTATCTAACAAAGAGCGATGATAGACTAGCCCATTGGGCAGCGGTGTGCCGGGGGTCAGATCGATGGGGTGCTTGACTTGGCAGTGCAGATGTACCCCTATAGGTGAGGAGAAAATATCCGAGTATTCTTCCACGACCTTATATACTTGCTTCTGCTATGTGGAGAGGCCGATTGTAGAGACCCTGGATGTGGCTGTGATCTTTCTCTTATTCTGAGAGCGAATCATGAAAAAGACAAACTTCCCCATCTGAGAGATGACCTTCCTGCATTGCTTAGCAGAGATCAAGGAAATAGAACTAGGTAGGACTGCCTCGGGTATCCTGTACAATTTCCTATTCAAAGTAATAATAACACTACGAGGCCTAGAATCATATACAACATGACATTTCCATAAATAAGGTTGGCCCAAAAGAACATCACAAACTTCAAGAGGAGCAACATCACACAATACCTTGTCTTTGAAGGGCTTGATGCCGTATGACAGTCAACACTGTTGGCTAACGCGGAGATCACTTCCTTGGAAGAGCCATCCAATGTTGTAGGGTTGTGGGTGCGGTGTTGTTGGCAGGGCCAGCCGCTTGATGACCTTTGCTGAGATGAGGTTCTTCTAGCTACCACTATTAATGATGAAGTTCAACAGGGTGCCTTTTACCCACATCTGTGAATGGAAGAGGCGCTCTCCTTCTTTTGGCTCGTCTAGTTCACCATGCTAGATCTTGGTGGTAGCAATGGTGGAACTAGGTTCCGCGTCAATGATCCATCTTCCCCTTTCTGGTTCTAGCTCAGAGTCAGAATCCGCATCTGATTCACAGGCTTTCACTTCAGCCACCAACAATTGCTTTGAGCGGCACTCAAAAGTGTTATGCCAAGGGCTCTTATGGAAATCACACCACTTCCTGATATCTTTCTTTGTCTTTCTAGTTTCCTTCTTTGCTTGCGGCTTGGATGGGTTGTCCTGATACTGCCCACCTTTTCTTTGTCCTTTTTTCGGTGGGTTGGGGCCGCCCTGTCCTGGCTTTTGTTGCGAGGGGTTCCCAGGTCCAAATTGCCGCGTCTTTTGTTTGAACTTCTACTCGATTTTGACGACATATCGGTAGGCTGTGCCCAAGGATGAGATGTCCAGAAATTCCATTTCAATCTGGATGTATCTATGTAGAGCATCAAATGTCACTCTAAATCTTTGATACCCAACTTGGTGCGCAAGGTATGGAAGATATTTGTGAAATCTGGCACTGCTTGGTCTCTTTCTTGCCACAGTGTGGTCCATTTGGTATACAGGNTCTTTGTCCTTTTTTCGGTGGGTTGGGGCCGCCCTGTCCTGGCTTTTGTTGCGAGGGGTTCCCAGGTCCAAATTGCCGCGTCTTTTGTTTGAACTTCTGCTCGATTTTGACGACATATTGGTAGGCTGTGCCCAAGGATGAGATGTCCAGAAATTCCATTTCAATCTGGATGTATCTATGTAGAGCATCAGATGTCACTCTAAATCTTTGATACCCAACTTGGTGCGCAAGGTATGGAAGATATTTGTGAAATCTGGCACTGCTTGGTCTCTTTCTTGCCACAGTGTGGTCCATTTGGTATACAGGTCATCATAACTTCTGACAGGGTAGTATTGTTTCTTGATAGCATCCCTGAAGGATTCCCAGGTGGCCGTGACTAAAAATAATGAGGTTTCCTCAGTTTCCTTTTGCTCACAGAAAGTTTCCCACCAATATTTGACATGGGGAATGACTTTGAGGAGCGCAAAAGTAATATTTTCTCTATTCGAAAAGTTATGGATAGAAAAATACCCTTTTAGTAGATTCAACCACTTATCTACAACATCTACGTCTATCTGACCTTCAAATATAGGAATATCGAAGTTTATTTGTACCTTGAAGGGGGTGACGCCTCCGTTCGAAGAAGATGAGTCGCTTGTTGGTAGCTGCCAAAGGATTTGCGCGAAAATGTCCATCATCTCATTCCTCTGTTACGTGAGGGCTTCCTCAATCAACAATTTGAAAGGATCTCCTGTCCCTTCATCTTTCTTTTCTCCTGCCATGAAGGGTCGCTTGGGCAGGCGAGAGCTTCTGTCCTCAAGAGAAACAAGATCAAGACCCAACTCTTTGTAGTTCGACCTCGTTGGGGAGATGCATTAAGAAAAAAAGGAGTAGACAAATCTGATACCACTACCAAAAACCCTAGACATCCAAAAACCTAACCCTAGGAGATGAAGCGCCAAAAGTCATGTGGGCCCCATTTGAGTAAGTTAGTACATCAACTTCCCGGGGTTGTAACTTTTGCATACGATCTTTGTTTTAGGAATGTGATAGTCTGTTGGAAAGGTATCATCGAGGAGATTCATTTTGGGGACTCAATCATGCCTTTGGATATCATTGATGGGCTTGATCCTGAAAAACCTTCATTTAGGCCCTCAAAATGGCCCCAGAAGTTAAAATTGCTAAAAATAGTAAATTGCCAAAATTGTCAGAAAACTGTTTTGAGCCAGTTGGAAAAGGTGGGTGGCCACTGATATCCATATGGATCAATGTCTCTGATATAATGATATTTGATCTCAATGTGTTTCGATCTATCGTGAAACACACAGTTCTCAAAGAGCTTCACACAACTCTGGTTATCATAATGAATAATGGTAGGATCCATCTCATGATCAAATAAATCTGTCGGAAGCTTGCGAAGCCACACTACTTCGTGAACTGCCACACTCAATTCTATATATTACTCTACATATATGGTACTCAAGGCCACATAGCTATGTTTCCTGCTGCACCAGGAAACCATGGCAGACCCCAAGGTAAAACACCAACCAAATGTGCTCTTCCAGTCCACTGCGCTCCCTGCCCAATCTACATTGGCATATCCCTGTAGAATAAAGTCTACACTGGAGGCATATCTCAAGCCATATCCAACCGTGCCTTGTAGGTATCTCAATACATGTTTCGTTGCTATCCAATGTGTCTGTCTCAATTGACTCATGAACTAACTATTCACTGCATATCATATATCAGGTCTGGTGTTAACCAGATACATCACTGATCCTCTCAGCTGTGGATCAATCTCGCTTGAATCAGTAGGAGAATCATATATTTTCTTCAACTCCATCACCATGGATTTGTACTCTATCAAACTAAACTTCTTCAATATATCCATTGTATATTTTCCTTGACTTAGAAAAATCTCATTAGTTCTATGCCATACTTGTAGACCCAAGAAGTAGTGCATCATACCCATATCCTTCATCTCGAAGTTAGAATTCAATACTTGCTTGCATTCAACAATAAGTGTTTTTGAACCTGTAAGGAATAAATCATCCACATACATGACCACGATCAAACACTCATCACCAACAATATGATAATATAGGTTTGGATCAACACCACTCTTGCTGAAGCCTAAGCTCATCAAGAATCCATCCATCTTGTCGTACCAAGCACGGGGTACCTACTTTAGTCCATACATGGCTTTCTTCGACCTGTACACATGAGATTTTTCGTTGTTTATCACAAATCCCTCTGGCTTCTCGATACAAACTTCTTCCTCATTCTCACATTGAGAAATGTTGTCTTTACATCCATCTGATGTAGTTTCCAACTCATGGATGATAGTAAATATGGAAGTATATCGGGATACTGGATCAAATGTCTCATCATAGACAACTCCCTCTAGTTGCGAGAATCTTCTCGCTACAAATATTGCTTTGTATTTCTCAACACTTCCATCAGCTGCATGCTTTGATCTTATAGATCCACTTGGAGGTCACTACAAACTTCCCTTCTGGTCTCAGAACAATATCCCATACATCATTCTTCAAGATGGACTGATATTCTTCTTTCATGGCATCTTGCCATACCTACTCACCTGTAGCTTCTCCATGAAAAGAAGGCTCAAAATCAATGATGTGGCTTATGTCTCAAAGGTAGCTCAAAATTCTCTTTGGTCTCTTGATTTCTCGGGATGTGCCTTGAGGGGCTGCATGTCCCTCTGCCTATTGCATAGTTTTTCAAGCCCAAATATGCCTTTTATGGCCTACTACAATGTCCTTGGGAATATCAACTGGAGAAACTGGATCAACTGTATCAATGGCTATCTCCCTCTGTATTGCTGAAGAGGAAGAAGGTACTGTCTCACTATCAATCTCCATCTGATATTCTCTATATCTTTGAAAGGCTATCTCTTCTACAAATATAACATATCTTCTTACCTTAATCTGTCTCTGACCAAGGATGTAGATCTGATATGTTTTGAATGATTCACTGTATCCCACAAATGTACCCTTTCTCCCTTAAGGGTCTAGCTTGGATCTCTTCTCTTTGGGTACATGAAAATATACTGGGCACCCAAATATCCCAAAGTGTCCAATCTTTGGCTTCACTCTGATGAAGACTTCTTCGGGAGTTATGTTCTTGAAAATCTAGTGAGGACTCCTGTTCTGAACATATACTGTTGTCATGCATGCTTCTGCCCACAAAATCATAGGAAGACTCTGATTATGCATTATTGCTTTGGTTGCCTCAATGATGGTTCTGTTCTTCCTCCTTCTCAAATAGTTTTGACTCCCTCTGAGTCAAGTGACTCACTCTGAGTCAAGTGACTCCCTCTAAAGTCAAGTGACTCCCTCTGAAGTCTGAAGGATAAACATATTCCTTTGTTATTAACCTGCTTGGAACAAGAAAACAAACGAAAGGAAACAAAAAAAGAATATCTCCTAGAGGAGAATAATGAGTACATCTATAAAATAAAAACAATTTAAGGATTGTTTTCACAGCTACAATACCTAATTGTAGTGTAGAAAACTTAGAATTTTAGGTTAGAGGCATGATAATTAAAACAATCAAACCTGGAGTCTTCACTTCTAGTGTGTTGTTCCTATGAATTCACTGAGATCCCTCTGGATCCATGATTGCAACAAAGGTTCCTTACTTCTACAAGTATCCTCATGACAATGATACAAATAATATATACAAGTGCATACCTTAGAGTGTACATTGTTGGTTCTTTAGTATGCTTGCTTGTTCTGGGAAATTCTTGATGAGTAATGATACTCCTTCACAATATGCACTAGCCTTCAAGCGCGTTTGTTTCCATATGAGCATGGAAATTGACATATGATCTTTGCATGTTTTTCAATTGTCATCGAGGACCGATAAGCTGCCCTATGTAGCTTCCATATATGATCTAAAGCTTGCTTAGAAATCAGCCATAAGCTCGCTGGAATAGGCTTGGATCACTTTAACCATCTACCGATGATCACCATTATCACTTGAAAGAGAAAGAAATATATCGAGCTAGAGTCCCTCACACATAATGTGCCTTCTGTAGTTCAAGGGTAGAGGGAGGACTGGCCAATTCATCCCTTAACTAGGGACTTCAGGCATGGCACTCACTATTAGGATAGGAACAATATTTCATTCATTCTGGCTGGAACACAACCACACTCGAGTAATGACATGCACAAAAGATAGAACTGATTTACTGTAGGGTTTGAATGGCATCAAACAACCATAATGGAGTTCAAATATACTTCAACACAACATCATTCAAAAATCCACTTCAGAATTCAATCCGCCTTCGAGATCAGTTCGCCATAAACCAAAAAATCATTGTAGAACTCATTGTAGTCCACCTCAACAATACACAAACCATATGTTCGTATCCTAGGGTTCACCATAAATATTCACCATAGAATAACCACATAAATTTAAGTGTAAACAAACACCGCAGAGGTTTGTATTCACCACAAGAGTTCAAATGTATATAACTTGATTATTTGGAAAAATATAAAAAGCTCCGGACTTAGATTAATTCTCTGTCTAAGAGGTCTGCAAACATTAAGAGGGGTTCTTTCACCACAGAGGTTCTTTTATTTTTGACTGTGCACATTATCATCTTCAGGTCTACTTTGATACCATGTTGAATTTTATGGTAAAGCTGATGCACGTGTAGTTTATTTCATTTTAGCATAACTGAACCATAACCACTTGCAACAAAACAATGGATGCACACCATTAACAATTTGTTGCAATAAATACTTGCATTAAATCAAGATCACAAGAAGAATAACCATGCACAAGAACACAAGAAGTATCCTAGGAAACCCTTCTCAACAAAGGAAGAAAACCCAACCAATCCTATGCTATATTCTTAAGAGGAGATCCCCCCAACCATCACCAAAACTAGCACACAAGAGGGTGATGTAATCCTCATAATTTCAGAACACAACTTCTGAAATCATGAGATGACATAAAGATATGTGTTTCCTCAATGGGGAAATCACCTTTATTTATATTAGACCAGGCACTTCAAAAGTGGTGTCGATTTGCACAATAGGTCCGACCTCAATAACTCAAAATATAATTAATAAATACCATATTAATTATCTTTCACTTTATGGTGGGGCAGACCTGTACCCTTTACATCTCAATTAGGATTACATGTAAATATGACTCTTAGACAATATAGCAAGGGATATCACACACCCACTTGTGCTCAACCACTAGGGGCACGTCCACCTGTGCTCAACCACAGGGATGTCCAAGTCAACATATCTCTATCTCATTGCGTCTCACATGAGAATCATCTGGACACACACTCACTAGGGATCAACTACTAGGATCACGTTCACCTGTGCTCAGCCACAGGGACATCCTACTCAACAGATCTCTATCACACTGAGTCTCACAGGAGAATCATATGGAGTACCACATCACCTCAAATCTCTACACAGAGGAGAACAATAAACCCATCACATGGGATCCTTCACCCCTCATAGGGATACACATCATTTCATCTCAAACAACACACCCATCTCATGGGAATCTTCTCTTCTCAGGGGCACACAATGTTCCATCTCCGTCTTAGAGAGAACGACACACCCAACTCATGGGCATCTTCCCTACACAGGGGCACACAACATTCCATCTCAGTCTCAGAGAAGAACAACACACCCATCTCATGGGTACACCCAAATCATGGGCTCTCTCACATGCCGACTCACTCAGTATGTGTCCTGGAGGATGTCTTACACAACTCTAATCATCAACATAGTCATCCATCTCGTTTATTGGTCATGATAGCTTCCAATAGGGTAGAACCCCTAGAGGGAATCCACAAAGGCCACCCAAGTGGGTTCTCTCTAGAATGGCATAGATTCATCCATGGTGTGCCTCTCCTAGTAACCTTCCCACCAATCTTTGACACAGAGAAGGGATTTAAGGAGTGCGAAGGTGATCTCTTCTCCATCATAATTTTTTTGGACAGAGTAACAACCTTCTAGCAGATTCAACCATTTATCTAGAGCATCTACATCTTTATGGCCTTCAAATAAGAGAATATCAAAATTAACTTGTACCTTGAAGGGTGTCACACATTCAAAATGATTGCTTGTCGAAGATTCCTCGACTGTCATCAGTAGTTGTAGAAGGATTTGAGTGAAGTTTACCATCATCTCGTTCCTCTGCCATGTGAGGGCTTCCTCAAGAAATATTTTGAAAATATATACTACTCCATCATCTCTATTTTCTTCTACCATGGTAGGTCACTTGGGCTGGATAGAGTGGTCATCCCCAAGAGAAACTAGCTTGAGACCCAACTCTCTATACCCCGACCGCATCGGGAACATGCATTGAGAAATGACAAGGAACACATTGCTCTGATACCACTGATCTAGATTGTATTGGGAACAAAATGAGATATAAACAAAACTATAGCAGAGAACACATACGTACAATGAAACCCAAATTTTATTAATGATTAAAATAACAAAGTACTATATAATACAAAATGGATAGAATGGTGGTAGCTTATCTCTGAAGAGAAAGAGATGTCAGCTATGCTCATTCGCAAAAATATTTTACAAAAGGTTGAAAGTGTGACCTTGTTGACTACATCATGAGAGAATAATATTATGTTCTTTTACAATGGGGCGGGGGGGGGCTCATATATATAGTATTTACAAATTCCCTTTCCCTCTAAAGTCATATCATTTCACTTATTTTAATATTACTATATGTTTTTATTTTCTTTATCTCGTTTTACAATATCATGGGTTACAAAAACCATGGGCTCATACCACCAATGGAAAAAAATTAATTAACAACTGTACAAACATAATTTTTACCAATTTATTATTGTTACTATTTTATTTTATTTCTTTCCTCCCTTCAAAAAGGTAATCCCTCCTAGGAAGCCACAAAAAAACACTAATACTGTAACAAGAATGGCAATGTGTATCTTTATAAGTTCCCCCCATGATGAATATTGCCAACATTACTATTGATGTTTTACTAAGTGGATGGGGTAGGGACAAGAACATTGAGTGCCCTACAAGTGAATTGTGGCTAATGTTTAGACAAACTCAATAAATAACTCATTTAACACCACTTTTTGCACATGATGACATTTCCATCAACTATGAAATGCACCAACTTCTTTTCACTAAAAATGAGGAAAAAGAAGCAATAATACAAGGAAGATTGAGGTAGAAAGATAAGGCTAGATTTGCAAACTCGCTCATGCACAAGGACAAAGAGAGGATACAAAATGATTTTGGGTTTCCCACTCTCCATGAGAGAAGTGACATGGATAAAATGAACTATCATCATTCCACATACAAAAAATTTGGGGTTTCTAAGACAATTTGCATGGCAAGAAGACAAAATGCTAAATGGAACACAAGGCAAAGACCAAGCAAAACAACATGGCAAAGAATAAAGAGACCGACATAGTGAAGGCAATGACAACAAAAGGAAGCTTGTGAGAAAAATAATTTTTTTTTTTCAAATAAGAAGAGGTTTTGTCATGACTTTATTTTTTGGTATGAGTCAAGCCTAATCTTGCAAGCACACTCATGCATGAGGAAGAAGAGAGGAGACCAAAGAAATCTATAGTTTCTAACTTTCCTTGAGTCGAGTAGCATGGAGAAAATGAGCTACCATACACTTCCACATAGAAAAATGTTGGGGTTTCCAAGCTAAGGTTCAAGGTGATAATACCAAAGGATAAACAAAATAGCAAGGTGAGGCCAAGAAAAATGATAGGGCAGAGACCAATGTGAGAAACAAGGTGAAGGAAACCACAAAACAAGGGAGTGTGTGGTAAAAAGACAAGAACATTGTCAAATAAAAAAACATTTTGGTCACAAATCTACTATTTTGAGATGAGTTATGCCCAAACTTACAAGCATTCCCCTACAAAAAGAAGAAGAAAGGAGACCAAATGAATATGGGTTCCCAACTTTACTTACAAATGAATTGAACTGGTAAACAATCTAAATTAATTCATACATAGACATGCATGGATTAATCTTTGAGACAAGTATATGACTACTAGAAGGATCATCTAGGTAGCATCCAAAGATTGTATAGTGTACTATATACATTGAAAATGCAAGCCCTCTTAGGGATTCACAACAAGCACTTAGACTCCATGAAGAATGGAAAAAAAATTGCTTACAAGTGCCTCCCACTATGAGCATGGCCAACATTACCACTACTTGATGAGCATGTACAACATGAGCAATGTTATTGGAGAGGGTGCACTCTAAAGGAAAATATTCTTTGAAGTTCAATACTTCTACCAATGGCATGGGGAAAAGGATCCATCATTATTCCAACATATTAAAAAGTTGGGGTTTCCAAGCTAGGTTTTAATATGAGAAGACAAAAGGATAAACAAAAAAGGAAGGTAGAGACCAAGCGGAATGGAAGTGCAGAGACCAAGGCGAGCAACAAGTTGGAGGCAAACACAACACTGGGGAACATGTGGTAAAAATACAATAATTTTGTCAAATAAGGAGATATTTTGGTTATGACTTTGCTATTTTGAGATGAGTCAATCTCGAATGCTATAGGCTAGAATGAGAATAATATATAGGTCACTCACTACACGTTCCCACCACCCAATAGTATTTTCAATCAATATTGAATTTAATTCCATACCAACTAAAATTTTGGAGGAAAAGAAATAACAGGAGGAGGCCACAATCAATTCCTTGAAATATAGGTGAAATTCACAATGAGCTTGAGTAGTTATCCATGGGGGAAGGCACTTTGATAATGAAATTTTAACATACAAATTTCTTTCTTGTTCGCTAGGAACACCATCCTTATCCATACCAACTCAAAAGGAATAACAACATGGCTACACCCAACATGGGTTCGTCTATATGCGAGTTAGCAGGAATAACACATAACAATACGAAGATACACTCATAGTGATAACGATCCGTAAGAAATAACATAGGTCTCTACAAAATAAGCCTTGACTACATGCATTCACATAGGGAATTATGTAAGTATATGTGCCAAGCATGGGTTGGATCATACCAATGAAGGGGACACATGCACACACACATAATATAGATATACACTTGTATCATCTGGGATGGAAAAAGAGTAATAGATACATATTGATCGTGCAATCTTAATAGTCCACAAGAAGGGTTACCCTACTTCGACAAGCTTGCAACATATGGTAGTCACAACAAAAACAAGGTATATTATTCCTGATTTGCATGGGGTAGGCATACCCTTGTGCATGGGGGATCCACCATTAGTAATACCTGCCTACTTATCTCTATTGTAGGGAAATAGTAGGATTCTAGAAGCATGCCCCTGCACAAGGAAGAATAGAGTAGACCAAATGAATATGAGTTTCCAAAATTCCTTACAACTAACTAGAATTATGCAATAATATGAATTAGTTATGTTGTAGAGAAACTCACCCATGGATAGACAAGCCCTTTCATTGACCTTATTATAGTCAACGATAGACCATGGGATAGAACACTATGGATTCCACCTATATCTAATGCATACAAACAAACTATGCTAAGGAAGAAAGAGAGAGGATAGCTTTCCTTTTTCTAGAGGTTGTCCAATCTTATCTTTTGGAAGTGCTCTTGAGATCTAGCTCCTATGCAGTGTCTTCCACCTACTACCTACACAAAATATAGCCAAAAACCCTTGTAAAATCCTATGGCATATAAAAATATAATTGCATGCATTAAATCTCATATAATATCTCAAGTACTCTTAGATCCCCTAAACTTAGATCACAACCACAACATCAATGATTTTCATAACATTTGAGGGGTGGAAAGAACATAGATCCACATCGAATAAAGTAAATTACAACAAGTTGTATGGTTACCTTGAGCAACTTGCAATACTCCTTCTCCTAACCCTTGATATCATCCTTAGCCAACCTTGCTTGGTTAGAAGAAATGAAGCTACTTTCCGTATCACAACAAGAAGATGAGAGAATCTCTCACCTAGGCTTTCAACTTCACTTGTGTTGATGCCCAACACCCAACTCTATGAGCGGAATGATGACAAAAGACTCTTGTTTAGTTTTAACCAGCATGAGGACGCTTATAATATAGAATAATTGTGTGGATCCACTTGGTTTGGCCTCTTCTTATATGAATTTAGAAGAGCTTGGAGATATGCTTCATGGCATGTGAACTAAACAATTACAATTCACAAACAAGATTCATGGCATGTGAACCAAACAATTACAAGTGATGCACAAGTTCCATGTTCAATTATGAGCTTTTTCCAACTCATTATGAGATTTTTTCTCAATTATGATCTTTTTGATCAAGTTCCACACTCAATTATGATCTTTTTTGCAACTTATTATGAGTTTTTTCTTCAATTATAAAGTAATTGTTATTTCATAATTATGAAATTGTGATGAAATAATTATTAGCTTTGTGCTCAATTATGTAATTTCATCCTCGTAACATATATTAACATCACCGCATGTCCTATGGTGGAAAATAAAAGTATAATAGATTCCCCTAATGTATGAGCTTAAAAGAGAAATTGATGGCTTAAATACATTGCCAAAATACATGGAACACGTGGCTTAAGGAAGGAGCTTGTAGATAAAGGAAACATGAAATATATGCAAATATGCATGAACCAATCACATATATAGAACAACCCCGAGGTAGGCATACCCATGCTTGGATGTATAGAAAAAGCATGGCTGCCAACACAATACATCGCAGATCCATGAAATGGTATACAAGGCCATGGCCATGGAAATGTACATGGTGGATTCATGTCATATAATATATCATAGACACGAGAAAATGCAATGTGGATCTATGTCACGATATATATCATGAAGTCTCTAACACAAATGAGAGTGCCATCGTGGTCTTCAAAGTACTACACTAGTGTATAATCCAATGCAAATTGAGAGAATGCCCCTAAACCCAAGGTCGTCAACCTAACCCCATCGATGGTACAAATCTACATCATGCGAATAAATGAACTACTGTCAAGCATGATAGAAATTGTTTGATTATCAGTCATTAATGAATACCGTTAAGATATGCGAGGGAGCAATCGATAATGAAAATGGACCCCAAGGTACCTAGTATAATCTAGTGAGTGTGAACAATGTTGAACACTTATATAATCGATTAATTAGGAGTCAATGAGGTAAACCCACTATTAATCATGAGGAATCCTGCCATTGATGATTGCAATCTCCAAGGTACTATTTGCTTTCTAGATCCACTTCCTAGGGAATAAGTTGAAGTCCATAGGAAGATATTCTTTTAAGGAGGGCCTTTATGTATCCCCCATCAATCGACATGAAACAACCACTAAGAGATTTTGTGAAGAGACGTAATAGCCAAATACAACTGACACACGAATGACCAACATGAAAGGTAAATGAGACTTCATAATGGCCAAATCAGGCTTACACTTCCCTTGAACATATATCATGATATGATGATGACTTTGTGACACTGACTTAATAGGACCAATGACATGGTGCGACAACACATAAGGCATTGAATCACTCTCCATAATGATTGGAAGAGTAGATAGTTGAAGGAGTACACAACTCATAATCATGGTATAGCTCCCAAGGCAAGCTATATCCCAACTATACGACAATGATGTAAACAAGTTTGATGTTCAAGGGCGACAAAAATTGACAACTACCACTAAGTTGAATAAAGATCTAGATTCTACCCCCCACACTTTTTTGATATTTTGATATTTTTATGTCTTCTTCATGTTTTTACGAACACAAAAAAAGATAAAATTATGCTCATTGGAGAAAATGAGTGGCTCAATGGAATGAAACTACGTTCCAAGTGCATGGAACATACCAATGCAAATAAAATGTAGGCAAGGTACTGGGAAAATGATGTCCACTCATAACGATTTTCTCTAAGGGTAAAGGTTGCAAATAGAGGTAAATTGATGGAAACAAAAGAGGTCAAGAGTGACTACAATGGTGATAAGTAGGATAAATTGAACAACAACATAGTAGTATGCACCAAGATGTAAGTAGTAGTAAGCATATGCCATCGTAAAGCAACATAAATGATGGTGGGAACCCATTTGGGACATGGCTAGAAAAATATTAAGAGAGCAGAATGAGGTATCAACTTTTAGTCATGGCAAGGCTAAATGTGGGTTCTCGACCCTACAAATCATCACAACATGAGCACTAAATGAAAATGGAATGATAACTAGGGTGGCCCATGAAGGGTAGGAATTACTACACAAGTTATGATGTGAAACAAAGAAAAGGGTTAATACTACAACCTAACAAGATTGAACCTAAGGCATAATGTCGACAAAGGTGATGGTTAATAATGCAAGATCAAAGTTAAAGGAAAATCTATCACTATATGCCAGATCATAACACATACCTCACGGTTCAATGATAATAACCATATGAAAGTACTTAAGAAAATGTCTCTAAAGTCTTGTATACATGATCAACAACAATACTCTAGAAGTTAATAAATCCAATATAAACCTATGATAACAACATGTGCCCAAACTTTAGAAATAAAATATGGTAGAAAGCACTATGTAGCATTGTTTCTTGCGCATAGTACTTTTTCATGTGGAGCCCATTAAGAGGATCAAGCCAAGGATACTTATAATAATCGATGAACTCATGGGCCTTTGTTAGCATCATATGGCATACCATATTGGGGCCACACCAAATAGGTTATAATTTCCACATTCCTAACATATCATGATTCCAGTCATGAACTAAAACTAGGTCACTAGCAGGAACAACTTAAGGACAAACACATGAGAAAACTCATCATCTATCATAAATCCTTGATGATGCACATCAAGGCAGAGTAACGTTACAAGACATTAGTCTTTGATATGGTTTTGAGTGGAGAATTTGGTGGAAAGTTTCGAAAAGGGAATATTAGACTCAATCCAATTCAGGATTAATATTTCACTGGATAACCCAGAAAGTGCCCCCTATCCTGAATCAAGACTTTTCATGTCAATCTATAACTGTTCCAATTCAGGATGAAAAGTTGATCGATGATGCATATATTCCCAGGGTTTATTGACCATAGACATGAATTCAAGGATGGCCTCTGTTGGATTACTAAGAGGGGGGGTGAACCAGTAATAGAGCAATTTAATCCTTTTTAACCATATAATCCAAGTGTTATATCAATGTAGAATTATCAACCAATAAGGATAGAGTAAATAAGCAATGAACAAATGGACAATCATACACATACACAGTACACCAATTTTTTACATGAAAACCCAAAGCAGGAGAAAACCACATAATTCTTTTTCTTATATGTCTTGAAGAATTACATTCATTGAAAGCACCAACTTCCTTTGTTTTCCAGTTGCAACTGGAAGGAGGCTCCAATCCCCTTGTTTCTCAGGCTACAACCTGAAGGAAGCTCGAAATCCCCTATTCTCTGGCTACAACCAGAAGGAGGCTACAACCCCCTATGTTCTCCAGCTACAACCGGAAGGTGGCTACAACCACCTGTCCTTGCCCCGTCCAACCGTACTAAAGTAGAAGTAGAATGATGGAACCACTGTCACACTACCACTATGAGATATACTGCTGTAAATATGTACCAATAAACCTGAACCATGCATCAACCTGTACCTCAACCTGTACCATAAACAAGTGCATCAACCATGCACCAACCCATACCAAACAACATGTAATCAACTTGTATCATAAAAAAGTGCATCCAACCATGTACCAAGTATGTACCAATCATGTGTCAACTACTCATCAACTATGACTCATCAATATGTACCAACATCATCAACTATACACCTCATG
>JZKD02S0021922.1:15438-26746 GCA_000966675.3 Picea glauca
AGATATAATAAATGTAAGAGGACTTCTTAGAAGCTTCTACTTCTAGAAGATTCCTCCTCTAGAATGTTCTTAGGTGATGGTAGCACTATATAAAGGGGTTCAAGCAATGTAATGACACATGAAGAGAAGTATTGTATTTGGAGCAGTAGCTCAACAGGAGGATGCCCCCTTGAAGAGGCAAGTGAACAGGAGAGGATCCCTTCCATAATAGGATCCATTGTATGGTGTTTCCCTACCTCAAGGGTTTGGTAATAATAAAGTGTGGTTTCTTCTATCTTGATTTGTGGATATATGGAACGTTTTCCTTTTGATGACCAAGACGTCACCCAGGATGTCTTGACGTCTCCTTGAGCATGTAGCAGTTTGATAGGACGGCTGGCACGTGCGGCAGCTTGGAGGAGCCCAAAAAAGGGTTAACGTCTCACTTCTGGATGTTGGACTAGCCCAAAAGGGCCTAACGTCTCCCTCAGAGGAGCTTGACGTCTCACTTTTTCCTCATTTATGTCTTTTACTTAGAAGTTAATGTAAAAACATTATGCTTTTGGTTTGTAGCCTTGTCGATTATTTTTAATGACCTAATTTTAATTAAGGGTCATGATACACTATATATTGAGGATGTTTTTCCCTCATTTGAACATAACACCTCAACATTTGAATAGATCCATCTTCTACAAGTTATCTGATGAAGTGGCAATGTACCTCAACATTTTAGCTATGCTTGTGGAAGACTCGATTCTTGGCAAGTTTGATCACACCTTGATTATCACATAACAAGGGTGTTGGCTCTATTTGTTGCATCTTCGTATCTGAAAGCATCCTCTTGAGCCAAACTACCTCACAAGCTCCTTTCACTACTCCTTGATATTCTGTTTTTGTCAATGAAAGGGCTACTTCATGCTACTTCTTGTTGTTCCATGTGATTGCACCCGTGCCAAGGTTGAAAACATATCCATAAGTAAATTTTCTATCATTGAAAGAACCTGCCCAATCTGAATCTGTATACCCACACAACCGAGGGTCTTTGTTTTTGTTGTACAGAATGCCAAAGTCAAGTGTTCCTTTCACATATCTCAACACTCTCTTAGCTGCAGTCTAATGCTCTACCTTGGATGTTGTCATGAATCTAGAAATGAAGCTCGTGACAAAAATCAAATCAAGTCTAGTGGTTGTAAGATATATCAAGCTACCCACTAGTTTCCTATATATTGACTCATTAACCACCAAGTCAGTCTTGGCTGGAAGTTTCAACCATTTCTCCATAGGTGTAGATGAGATTTTGCAATCTGTCATTCTGAACCTGTCAAGAAAACTCCCGGTATATTTTTTTTGTGAGTCAAAATTGTTGCTACCTGTTTTCCARACTTCTACACCTAGACAATAGTGTAGGAGGCCTAAATCAGTCATGTCAAAAGTTTTTCTCATATTGGATTTGATTTTCTTTATAGCACTTTACTCACTACCTGTAATAATGATATCGTCTACATATATGACCAGAAGGATGATATCATTACCAACTCTTTTGACATACATATTGGAATCTGGAGGACTCTACTCGGACCCGTGTTCATCCAAGTATTTATCAATATTGATGTACCATGATGTGGGTGCTTGCTTCAGACCATATAGATCCTTCTTCAGTCTGTAAACCAGATGCTCCTTCCCTGAAACCGAAAAACCATGTGGTTGATACATGTAGACCTCTTCCTGCAAATCATCATTGAGGAAGGCATTATTCATGTCCATCTAATGGACCTTCTAGCCAAACTATGTTGACATGGCTAGAACAAGTCAAATGGTGCTCATCTTTGTTGTAGTATCAAAGTTATCCTCATAGTCAATGCCTTCTCATTAAGAGAACCCTTTTGTGTGTAACATCTACTTTGTACTTTACCTTGTACACGCATTTGCAACCAATGGGTTTCTTCCCTATTGGAAGATTTTTGATATCCCAAGTTTGATTTTTCATCAAACTCTCATGTTTGGTTGCCGTGGCCTTTTCCCATTCAAGTCTCCATTTCGCCTCCTCAAACAATTGTGATTTATAGATTTCCTTAACATTGACCATCAGAGCAAAGTTAATCGTGTTTGGTTTCTATTTGCTATATCCTCTCGAGGATCGAACCTCGATCACTTCACGTATATAAGCATCTCCAATGGTGTTGTGCCACTACTTGGGTCTCTTTTTGGGATTCTCGTCATATTCACTTGTATTTGTGTCATTTGAATGTTGATTCGAGTTATTTGCATCAAAAATTATCGACCTAAAACACTCTTCATCCTCGATATCTTCCCCCCCTTCAGGTGGAGTTGCCTAGAATTTGACACTTGAATATTTATCCACCATTGGTTGCTCAGTAACCTTGAATCGGGGACAAGCATGGAAAGGTCCAAGTTCCTCGTCAACAAAAACATCTCTACTAAAGCTCACCTTATTGGTGTCAATATCAACCAACATGTTGACTTTATGATTGTTATAAACACAAATATATAGAAATAGATATAAATAAATAATAATAATTAATACATCATAATGAAAAGATGTATCTTATCTAAAGGACATGTCTAAATTTAATGAAAGGGAACCCATATGTGGGTATCGGGAGTGGTTCTGGACGGGGATAAATTTCCTTGGGGAAGAGTTGTGAAGGATGGAAGGCTTTCATTCTATATTATGGATGGGAATTATTTTCCTACTTTCTTCTTATGTGATATAAGGATCACAGGTATGAGGGAATGCTAGCGAAGGACATCCAATAGTTCAATTCAAAGGTGTCGGGGCGAGGAATAACACAACACCATGATTTTCTCCCAATTCAGTGAAAGGAGCGAACTATCCAGGGTGGATATAGTTGAAGACCCAACAATCTACAAGTAATGTTCCCAGGCACGTGGAAGGATGGTATCTACTACTGCTTTCGTTGCTTCTTCTATAATAGAATATTAATTCTTTGTATATTTAATTTAGTAATAGCTAAGATTAGCTAATGTAAACTTCATGTTTTCAGACAGTTTTGGATCAGACCCACCCACGCCCATTCATAGGAAAATATCTATTGTGTCGGAGATAATGTTTCTGCTAATTTTTCTATGATGATATAATATTAAATCCTCCTTTATGTAATTCAACAATAGCCATGCTAAAGCTAAATTCTCCATAATAGTCTCCATTGATTCAAAGATAGGTGTGAAGGGATAGATTTTCACTAATCTCCACAGTAATGGTAAAATATTTAGGGTTAGGGTTAGGATACACCCATGGTAGAAGCACAACGAGGGTTTTACATATACAGTGAGCTTCATAGTAATCGATTGTTATTTTTAGACCACAAGCAACAAAATGGAAAAATACCTGCGATGAAAATTGAAACGTCATAGTGTTCATACATAATTTTATATATGTAATAATCACTGAACTGTATTAAATGTGGCCGATTTTAAACTTCATAAGATCGATTCTAAAGAATATATATATATATATATATATATATATATATATATATTTTTTTATCGACTAAGTTGTTATATAAATAAGATAACATATAACACTGTTTTTTTTGTGACTAATTTGTTATTTTACATTATTATTTTTTCTTTTCATAATTTAAACAATAGATGATGCAAGAATATATTATGGTTTTATGTGTAAATCTGTGTAACAAATTAAATTGATGAATTTTTATTGTTGTTTTTAATTTAAATTTAATTAATTATTAAAATATATTAAATGAGCTTTTTATTATTTTATTATTAAAAGGTGGGTAAAGTAATTAATGGGGGATAAGGTTGTTGGGAAATTAATNGTGCCACTACTTGGGTCTCTTTTTGGGATTCTCGTCATATTCACTTGTATTTGTGTCATTTGAATGTTGATTCGAGTTATTTGCATCAAAAATTATCGACCTAAAACACTCTTCATCCTCGATATCTTCCCCCCCTTCAGGTGGAGTTGCCTAGAATTTGACACTTGAATATTTATCCACCATTGGTTGCTCAGTAACCTTGAATCGGGGACAAGCATGGAAAGGTCCAAGTTCCTCGTCAACAAAAACATCTCTACTAAAGCTCACCTTATTGGTGTCAATATCAACCAACATGTTGACTTTATGATTGTTATAAACACAAATATATAGAAATAGATATAAATAAATAATAATAATTAATACATCATAATGAAAAGATGTATCTTATCTAAAGGACATGTCTAAATTTAATGAAAGGGAACCCATATGTGGGTATCGGGAGTGGTTCTGGACGGGGATAAATTTCCTTGGGGAAGAGTTGTGAAGGATGGAAGGCTTTCATTCTATATTATGGATGGGAATTATTTTCCTACTTTCTTCTTATGTGATATAAGGATCACAGGTATGAGGGAATGCTAGCGAAGGACATCCAATAGTTCAATTCAAAGGTGTCGGGGCGAGGAATAACACAACACCATGATTTTCTCCCAATTCAGTGAAAGGAGCGAACTATCCAGGGTGGATATAGTTGAAGACCCAACAATCTACAAGTAATGTTCCCAGGCACGTGGAAGGATGGTATCTACTACTGCTTTCGTTGCTTCTTCTATAATAGAATATTAATTCTTTGTATATTTAATTTAGTAATAGCTAAGATTAGCTAATGTAAACTTCATGTTTTCAGACAGTTTTGGATCAGACCCACCCACGCCCATTCATAGGAAAATATCTATTGTGTCGGAGATAATGTTTCTGCTAATTTTTCTATGATGATATAATATTAAATCCTCCTTTATGTAATTCAACAATAGCCATGCTAAAGCTAAATTCTCCATAATAGTCTCCATTGATTCAAAGATAGGTGTGAAGGGATAGATTTTCACTAATCTCCACAGTAATGGTAAAATATTTAGGGTTAGGGTTAGGATACACCCATGGTAGAAGCACAACGAGGGTTTTACATATACAGTGAGCTTCATAGTAATCGATTGTGATTTTTAGACCACAAGGAACAAAATGGAAAAATACCTACGATGAAAATTGAAACGTCATAGTGTTCATACATAATTTTATATATGTAATAATCACTGAACCGTATTGTAGAGATGTTAAATGTGGCCGATTTTAAACTTCATAAGATCGATTCTAAAGAATATATATATATTCTTATCGACTAAATGGTCATATAAATAAGATAACATATATCAATTTTATTTGTGACTAAATTGTAATTTTAAATTATTATTATTGTTATTCCTAGGTTCAAATGTAAACAATAGAGGATGCAAGAATATATTATGGTATTATGTGTAAATCTGTGTAACAAATCAAATTGATTAATTTTTATTGTAGTTTTTAATTTAAATTTAATTAATTATTAAAATATATTAAATGAGCTTTTTATTATTTTATTATTAAAAGGTGGGTAAAGTAATTAATGGGGGATAAGGTTGTTGGGAAATTAATGAGGGGGATTTGAGCGAGGAGAATAAGGAAGAAAGGGAGGACTTTGAGAGGGGTCTCATTTTTTGGATTGAAAATTTCTACAAGAGGTGGAGGAGGAGGAGGAAAATGAGAAGAGAGCATTTTGGAAACTTTCATGGGGCACTGCTATTGTTGAGAACTTTGGGTTCGAGGGGCAGGAAACCGCAAGGATTCCTGGAGCTAGGGAGTCGGAGAGGTTGTTCCTAGTTGGTTGGGAGGTTAATATTCAGTTGGACAATTTGGGCAAGTTCAAGAACAAGAGAACCAAGGACTAAATCAACTAATCTACAAGTAGAGGTACGTATTCTGTGCATTTTATGTTGTTGATTATTATGTTGCTGTAAAGAAAATCNGTGCCACTACTTGGGTCTCTTTTTGGGATTCTCGTCATATTCACTTGTATTTGTGTCATTTGAATGTTGATTCGAGTTATTTGCATCAAAAATTATCGACCTAAAACACTCTTCATCCTCGATATCTTCCCCCCCTTCAGGTGGAGTTGCCTAGAATTTGACACTTGAATATTTATCCACCATTGGTTGCTCAGTAACCTTGAATCGGGGACAAGCATGGAAAGGTCCAAGTTCCTCGTCAACAAAAACATCTCTACTAAAGCTCACCTTATTGGTGTCAATATCAACCAACATGTTGACTTTATGATTGTTATAAACACAAATATATAGAAATAGATATAAATAAATAATAATAATTAATACATCATAATGAAAAGATGTATCTTATCTAAAGGACATGTCTAAATTTAATGAAAGGGAACCCATATGTGGGTATCGGGAGTGGTTCTGGACGGGGATAAATTTCCTTGGGGAAGAGTTGTGAAGGATGGAAGGCTTTCATTCTATATTATGGATGGGAATTATTTTCCTACTTTCTTCTTATGTGATATAAGGATCACAGGTATGAGGGAATGCTAGCGAAGGACATCCAATAGTTCAATTCAAAGGTGTCGGGGCGAGGAATAACACAACACCATGATTTTCTCCCAATTCAGTGAAAGGAGCGAACTATCCAGGGTGGATATAGTTGAAGACCCAACAATCTACAAGTAATGTTCCCAGGCACGTGGAAGGATGGTATCTACTACTGCTTTCGTTGCTTCTTCTATAATAGAATATTAATTCTTTGTATATTTAATTTAGTAATAGCTAAGATTAGCTAATGTAAACTTCATGTTTTCAGACAGTTTTGGATCAGACCCACCCACGCCCATTCATAGGAAAATATCTATTGTGTCGGAGATAATGTTTCTGCTAATTTTTCTATGATGATATAATATTAAATCCTCCTTTATGTAATTCAACAATAGCCATGCTAAAGCTAAATTCTCCATAATAGTCTCCATTGATTCAAAGATAGGTGTGAAGGGATAGATTTTCACTAATCTCCACAGTAATGGTAAAATATTTAGGGTTAGGGTTAGGATACACCCATGGTAGAAGCACAACGAGGGTTTTACATATACAGTGAGCTTCATAGTAATCGATTGTGATTTTTAGACCACAAGCAACAAAATGGAAAAATACCTACGATGAAAATTGAAACGTCATAGTGTTCATACATAATTTTATATATGTAATAATCACTGAACTGTATTGTAGAGATGTTAAATGTGGCCGATTTTAAACTTCATAAGATCGATTCTAAAGAATATATATATATATTCTTATCGACTAAATGGTCATATAAATAAGATAACATATATCAATTTTAATTGTGACTAAACTGTAATTTTAAATTATTATTTTTGTTATTTTTAGGTTCAAATTTAAACAATAGAGATAGAGGATGCAAGAATATATTATGTGTAAATCTGTGTATTTATATGGAACTGGATATGCGCTTGGATATCTACCTGCCTTTGTGACTGGCTCCGCATCTGGATCAATTGAAATGGGTGATGTATTTCCTTCTGCTTTTGACTCCGCCTTCGCTTCTGGCTTTGAATCATCTGCCTCTGGATCCGGCCATGGAACCAAATGAAGGAATGCGTAGCGAGGTGATAGATCAACTTCAACAAGATCAACTGAGTCAATGATTGTAACAAATCAAATTGATTAATTTTTATTATAGTTTTTAATTTAAATTTAATTAATTATTAAAATATATTAAATGAGTATTTTATTATTTTATTATTACAAGGTGGGTGAAGTAATTAATGGGAGATAAGGTTGTTGAGAAATTAATGAGAGGGATTTGAGTGAGGAGAATAAGGAAGAAAGGTTGGACTTTGAGAGGGGTTTCATTTTTTAGATTGAAAATTTCTACAAGAGGTGGAGGAGGAGGAGGAAAATGAGGAGAAGAGAGCATTTTGGAAACTGTGAGGAGGCACTGCTATTGCTGAGAACTTTGGGCTAGAGGGACACGAAACCGCTGGAGCTAGGGAGTCAGAGAGGTTGTTCTTAGTTGGTTGGGAGGCTAATCTACAGGTAGAAATACGTATTATGTGCATTTTATGTTGTTGTAAAGAAAATCATGAAAAAAATATCTTGAACTAAATTGAATTTATTTTTGCAAGAAGATGAAAAGATTTTTTTTTAATTTTGAGGATTGGTATGAAAGGCCTTACACATGGTATCAAAGCCCAATTTCAAAACTATTACACATGGTATCAAAACCCAATTTCAAAACTAAAACCTGGGCTTGACCATCCACGGCACTAGGATTTAGTCTTTGTGCCAAGATGGTATGTAACATCTTCATCTGCAATCCAATTTGGGTTGTTACAGAATCACTGCAACTTCTGATGAATTGTAGTTTTGGATACTCGCTCTCGAGCTTTGCGTGATGCCTGTTTAGCAAAATTTGGTGAATGGTAGGCACCGTTGTGTACCAAGTGGCATTGTAGGTTTTCATATCGTTCCAGAAGAATGAGGGCGAGAATCAACCGGAAGACGGAATGATGACTGTTCCACCTACGACCATAGGCGAGAGCAATGTCGCTAGGAGACCATGGACATGAAATAGCGATAAGACAATAACAGTCAAGTCGGAGGGAGAAAGCTCATACACGTCTTTGATGTGTTGCTTAGATGCCACGAGATTTGGTTGCATCAACGAGAATTTCTTGGGTCGGCCAGTGGTCTCGGACGTATGAAAAAATAGCACTTTATCGTCTTCCAAGGAATAGTATCATGAACTCAATAGAGTTAGGAAAGGTGAGATCCACCACATCCCCGCTTCCAGCATTTCTTAACTTTGCGGCACATCTATTTACAAGCCTTTGTAGCTTGACATATGTAACTTCAAATTTCCCGGACACATGACAGCCTTGTGTTGGCGAAACTCGTGGAAGGTATTATTTAAAAGCGCTGTCAGAGTTAGGGGATGGACTTCTCCTTTGCTCACCATTGAATGGAAAAAAATAAAGGATCTCGCAAAGGTTTATCACAACACGCGATACAAGACACTAAAAATTGTTAACCCTCCATATGTAAAAGCTCAGACAACAATTTCACACAAGCCTGCGACTACAGGAAGCATAAATTTATCTCTATCGACACAGAGAGGAATCTTTTCACAGTAGGAAAAGTATGGAATCAAAGAAAAATCCCAAATGGGTACTCAACACAGCAATCGATGAACAAAATAAAAGAAAAATCTCAAATGAGTATTAAACACAACAAAATAAAGTTGAAGGAAACGTGGTTGACGTCAATCAGACAGCTGCAAAACTCTGACAATGTGCAATGCCTATACCAATAGCAATGGCATTTTCTCTGTTTTTTTTTGTTGTTAGTCTCTTTGTTTCCATTTATGGTCTATACTTTCTCTTGGAGACTTGTTTGCCTCTCAATATAATCCAAAGTACCTCACAAGAACAGTATTGGTACATGTACTAAAATATTTTAACACAACTATCAGTTCCAGAAGAAGGGTGAGAAAATACACTTTCATAACCTGCTCACCAATCTGCTGCATTTTTTGTCCCTTACCTACTATTTCTTTTGGTTTCCCTTCCTCTGTTTCCATATGTTTTCATTTCTAGATACTCATTCAGATCCCATTGGTACTTAGATTGATTCAGCCCAAACCAATCTGCCAGATACTCATCCACTCTTGAATTTACATGTTGGATTTTAGCAACGGCATTAGAAATCGAGCCCAAAACAGAACCGACCAATGTCTTCGATGGGCTAGCCGGAGCAGGGGAGGCTTGGGCCTCCAAGTCCACAACATTTTTGCGCTGAGGACTGGTAGTTTTCGGTTAGTAACGACTGGAGGGGGATTAATAAAAACCGTATATCTGCCCGCTTTCCCTATCAAAGGCGAGGGGTGTCCATTTTTTTTCCGGTTCGGCTCTGCCATTTTATTCGAAACCCACTCCCAGATTACACTAAAATCGCTTCCAGGTGTCGATAAAAACAGTTCACAGAGTCCTTACTGGTCCTTAACTGAAGATTTTCCAATCTGGAACCCTAAAATCTCGACAGGCCATCATTTTTCGAGTTTTTGAGACGGGAAAAATACGCAGGATGCAAGCATGTATACTCATAGTGCAGGCATGTATATAAGGATTATGCGTTATCTCCGTGACGGGAATGATCGGAAATCTTCCTGTGTGTATATAAGACGCGAACTCCTTAACATAGGATTTAACTCTGTGGCATTCCTAGGAATCTATGTCTAGTGTTAGAATCATTGAAATGATTATGTTGTATCTGATCAGACGAAAAACCCATTGTTGAATCATGGAGATAAATTTGTTAAGGTATATGAGTGTGAAATACCACAACCTATTCAGTGAGAAAAATATATTGCCTCTACTACCGTGCATTCTCAAAATCGGTTCCATTGTGGTTATCACTATAGTTTCTCATTGAAAGACTGGGACCGACTCCCTCACGCCCTTCTCTTTAACAGATTCAGCCCATACATTGATCAAGATAGAGGTTGTTGCCAGCTGGGAAATCATAAATAATATGATTTTCTATGGAGGTAAGCTTATGAAGACTTGTAGTGCACGCTAAGCTTCTAAAGACTTCTTGTGCAGGCTAAATATGATAAAACACCACGGATAGAGGGTTTGGGAAACATTACGAATTGAGAGTTTAGGGATTAAGCAGTCGTAGAATTCTCGTACGGTTATAAAATCCTTTGACAGCTTCATGTCGGAGGAGTCGCAAGATACTAGGAATCTGCAAACTCTAGCAGCGTTCTTTCTCCGCATTTCTAATCAGAATTGATTATGTTGAAGGCGTGTCAGGAAGGCAATGGATGCATGCAAAAGTAGTTGTTGAAAGTGAACATTTCTAGGCGGTTTTACCAAAATGATAGAAATTGACATCAATTTGTATAGGGTTGTGTGCTAGTGATTGTTGCTACGATAGTTTATTTTAGAGCATACTGCGAGGATTGGAACATATCACATGAAATTTTAGTGTTAAGTTTCCTCTAGTTTTGAGCTATCTAGTGACGACGGGACCTTGTTCTATCCTAATTCTTTGCATTTGGAGTATTGTTGTCTGGTGAAAATATATAGGGGCTATTACTCCGCAAATGTTATGCATTATAGCATTAATGTGATATAATACTATGCATTATAGCATTAATGTGATATAATACTAATTCTCGGTTGAGAACGTCGAAAGGTATCGGCTTATGCTCTGGAAACGCTCGAAAATGAAAAGCTCTATGTCAGCCATCGAATATGAAACGCGTGGATAGGTGAGACATACGTACAGCTGAGGAGGAAGTAGTGTCCATTAATAATCCAAACGTGGCAATTATATGATGCTACAGTAATTTTTTAATATGATTAGGTAAATGTTAAAAAGTAAACAGGTTAACGGATGCATTCAAAAATACAAGGAAGTTATGAAGAGTAAATCACATTCATTGATTTGGGA
>JZKD02S0021966.1:0-26746 GCA_000966675.3 Picea glauca
TAGAATAATATATTTTCCACATAATAAAGGACAATATTAATAAGGCCTAATAATAAGGAAGAATAAGTCAAATGTAAGAATACCTAATAAATGCTTCTACTTCTAGAAGATCTTCCTCTAGATTGTTCTTTTAGTAGATAGATTTTGTATAAATAGGAGTCGAGGGCATGCGAAGTTTTTGTCTTCAGAATTATTATAATAGAGAATTGCTATGTTCGAGGTTTCCCCCTCGAAGAGGAAAGTGAACATTGTTTCCTATCAATAAAGGTATTATTTTGGTGTTGTGGTTTCATATGTTGTATTGTTCTGTTGTTATCCTCTGCAATATTTCTATTTTTTGGCTATTATAATAGATCTGGTACTTTACAAGTGGTATTAGAGAACTTTCCTTGGAAAAACAATTGTGGGTTAATTTTTTTTTCAGGGTAGAGACGTATTCCGATGTCTTAAAGCTACAAAGATATGTCGTTCATCGCATAAATCCATGGTCGGGGAAGCATACACATAGGAACTACAAGTGGTACTTAAGTGCTCATTGTTGGCCACCCTTGTAACCCATGTTGGTACCCCTTTGAGTAGTAGCACATCAGACAACACCTATATATGGATCAACCTAGATATCCTAAATCCCTCCGAAGATAAACCAATTGTCTGCATGATTGTTATAGTTCCACTGAGAACAACACTTGGGAAGATAATCTCTAGTACCTGGGTATTCGGGTAGTACGACTAAGGGCATGGTCTAGCATCCTTATTTGGTGCCTTGAGATATTGGTCCTAGTACTATTGTTGGACCTTGCACGTATATCAGAGAGATATAACACAGGGTAAACCCTTGTCTATAAAAACCCTAAATACCCTAACCTTTGGGATGGAAACAAAAACAAAACAGACAAGATCTATTGTCGTGCAACTTTACCTCCTGCATTTTGGTTGCGAAATTACTACACATTTTTTCCTGTTAAGAATTTGGGATTTTCAACACTGCAGTATTGTTCATATCAAAGTATAATTCCACAAGAGTTAAGAAACAAAAGTCTCGATTCTGCCTGCACCATTATTTGAGCCCTATCCCATTGATTCCTCTCTTCACCTTGATCGCAATCATACCTATCATTTTTCAGCAAATATTTTTTTCCTTGGACCCAAACCCTTTTCGACCCCCTTATTTGGAACTTACACCATTGGATTCCACTCGTCACCCTGATCATCATGATACCCTTCACCCATAATACATTTTATGTGTGGTCCCACCTGCCCCTTTCTAGTTACCTCCTTCATCATGGCTCACATCCGTAGCCAAGACCTTGAAGCCCACCTCAATAACTTGTCCTCTGACTTCACAGAGGCCCAAAAGGAAGTATGAAAACTCAGTGCCAATATTACCACCATCAATAACAACATGCATTCCACCATAAACAAAAAAATGGAAACCCTGAAACATTACCTCTCTACCCATCTTGAATCCTTCATTGGCCATATCTGTGCCAAGTTGAATATTACTGAAGACCTTACCTCCTCTAAACCACCTTTGCACCCCGAAGGTGAAACTTCCTCCAATTCCCATACTTTTCAGTCCCATAACTTTCAGCGTGACCTACGCCTTCCGCGAGTGGATGTGAACAAATTTGATGGTTTGGATCCCACCGACTGGGTAACTCAAATGGAACACTATTTATCTTTGTACAACATTACCGATGAGTTGGCCAAACTCCGGTATGTTTTTATCCATCTATATCAAGAACATTGGCAATGGTGGCAATGGAGAAAAAATGTCTGCCAAGGGTATGTGGATTTTACACAATTTGTTGCAAAGCTTTATGAATGCTTTGAAACTGACACCCACCATTTAGGTTGTTTGACAAAGTTGAAACAATCTGGCACAGTGGGATACTTTATAGTTTTTTTTTTAGCGATTGGATTTCCGCACAGAGGGCATGTCAGATTCTTTTTTTCAGGAATTCTTTATCAATGGCCTCAAGGATGAGATTTGTGCCCACATCCTCATGGCTCGCCCTCAGAGTTGGGTGGAAGCTACTAAAAGAGCTAAGGAAGCACAACATATTGTCTCTTCTCAAACCAAAAAACCCTCCTTTATTCCTCTCCCTAAACAAGTCACTCCCACTCCTCCTTCCACTCCGCTAAAGATCCAAAAATAGACCCGAGAAGAAATGGTTGAATGCTAATTGAAGGGCCTTTGTTATAATTGTGATGAAAAATATTTTCTTGTGCAAAAGTGTAAGTAACAAAAGCTTTTTATGGACATATCTGAGGATGTTTATGAATAAGAGGCCGAGGATCCCCCTGTGACTGAGTCACTTGAACCCACTGACTTGACTCCACCCACAGACCCCCCAGAAGTTGAACCGGTCATTTCCTTGAATTCACTCACTGGCTTCTCTGATCCCCAAACCCTCAAGATATTTGGTTACATTAAGCATTGGAAGGTCATCATCCTCATTGAAAGTGGAAGCACCCATAATTTTATTCATTGCCACATTTCCCAAGAAACTAATTGCTATATCCGAGCAATCAACAAATTTCAAATCATGATTGCCAATGGAAAGTCCATGAAATGTGGGGGGCATTGTGAAATTGTCTGTCTCCAAATTGATTAGTACCACATGAAATCTCATATGTTTTCTATCGACATGGGTGGTTGTGACATTGTGTTGGGTGTCGAATGGATAAGGAATTTGGGCCCCATTCTCATGGATTTTAAGGAATTAACTATGCAATTCAACCAGGAGGGCCAAGAGTTTTAGTTCCAAGGAATCACAACATGATCCCTTGTGATCATCAATTCCCATCGCATGGAAAAGATCCTAAAAGAAGGTCATTCCGACATTATTTCACAACTCCATTCCATTTATGCCACTCAAACACCCTCTGTACCTCCTGACCTCCAATCCATCCTCTCCAAACATGAAGCTATTTTTTCCACTCCCCAGGTACTTCCTCTTTTTCGTGGTGTTCATAATAATTCCACTCCCCTTGTCCTCGACAACCTTCCTCCCAATGTTCATCCCTATCATCATCCCTTTTCCCAGAAAAATGAAATTGAGAAAAAATTTCAAGAATTGCTCGCTGTAGGCATTATCCGTCCTAGTACTAGCCCCTATTCTTCTCCTGTGGTCATGGTACTTAATAAAGAAGGCTCTTGGTGCATGTGTACTGAATTTCAAGCCCTCAACAAACTCACCATCAAAGACAAATTTCCCATTCCTATCATTGATGATCTCTTGGATGAATTAAGTGGTGCCCAGTTCTTTACTAAACTTGATCTTCGTTCTGGCTACCACCAAATACGTATGAAAGATGAAGGCATTTTGAACTCATGAGGGCCACTATGAGTTCTTGGTCATTTCCTTTGGCTTGTTTAATGCTCCCTCCACTTTCTACAACTTCATGAATCATGTCTTCTGTCCTTTTCTCCATCATTTTGTCATAATTTTCTTTGATGATATTCTCATCTATAGTAAAACCTAGACAACTGATATTGCTCATGTGGATCGAGTTCTTCATCTACTCTCTCAACACCAACTTTTCCTAAAACAATCTAAATGTTCTTTTGGAGATTTAGAAGTTGAATACTTGGGTCATATTGTTGGAAAGGCGAGTGACAGGGTGGATCCTATGAAGATTGAAGCTATGCAGGATTGGCCTCACCCCAAGACTCTCAAAAGATTGCATGGTTTTCTAGGTTTAAGAGGCTATTATCGCAAGTTTTTTAAGAATTATGGAAAGATTGTGGTGTCTCTCATTTCTCTCCTTAAGAATAATCCTTTCACTTGGACTCCAACAGATCATCATGCCTTCCAAGCCTTGAAGGCAGCTATGTGCACCACTCATGTCCTGGCCCTTATTGACTTCACAAAGACCTTTGTCCTGGAATATGAAGCTTTCAAGAGAGGAATTGGAGTAGTCCTTATGCAAGATGGAAAACCTTTGGCCTTTAAAAGAAAACAACTGTCAGAGCGACATTTGTGCCAATCAATCTATGAAAAGGAAATGTTGTCTATTATGCATGCAGTGGATCTCTAGCGCCCTTATCTATTGGGGAAATGATTCCAAATTAAAATAGATTATCAAAGCCTCAAGTATTTTATGGAGCAATGTACTTCATACCCAGAGCAACAAAAATGGGTGACTAAGCGATTTGGATATGATTATGAGATCATTTACAAGAAAGTCAAAGACAATGTGGTTGTTGACGCTCTTTCAAGAAAATATGAAGATGAAGGGTCCCTTTTTTCCCTCTCCTTCATTGTACCAGATTGGCTCCAAGTTGTTCACCAATAATGGCTGCAAGATCCAAACATTCCACGTCTGATCCATCAATTGCAAGCCAATTCTCCAGTTTCCCCAGTGTAGTCTTGTCACAATGATGAGCTTTGCTACAGTCACAAATTAAATCCACGGTGCTTTCTGAGATTCATGCTACACCCACAACTAGGCACTCAGGGTTTACCAAAACCTATGACAAGGTCAAACGTTCTTTTTTCTGGGATGGTATGAAACAAGACATTCACACTTTTGTGGTGGAATGTGATGTTTGTCAACACAACAAGGGAGAAACAATCAAATCCCCTGGCACACTACAACCACTTCCGATTCCACCCACTATTTGTAGGGATATCTCTATGTATTTCATTGTTGTCTTACCTAAATTGGGAAATAATTCAGCCATCATGGTGGTAGTTGATTGTCTTTCCAAGTATACTCATTTATGTGCTCTTCAACACCAATTTACTGCCTCCATTGTGTCTCAACTTTTCATGGATCATGTCTTCAATCTTCATGGCATGCCTCATTCTATTGTTTCTAATAGAGAACCCACTTTCACAAACATTTTTTGGAAAGAAATGTTCAAGCTACAATGCACCCGATTACATCTCAACATTGCCAATCATCCCCAGACTGATGGTCAAACTCAAGTTGTCAAGAAGTGTTTGGAAACATATTTGAGGTGTTTTTCATATCAAAGGAAAAATCAATGGGCTCAATCGTTACCCCTAGCTGAATGGTGGTTCAACACTTTTTACCATACAAATACTCGCATGTATCCTTTTGAAGCAGTATGTGGACAAAATCCACCTCCAGTTCTCTCATACATGCCCGATGTCTTGAAGGTCTAGGCGGTTGACCAAACTCTTACAATTTGAGAATCTATTATTCGCACCCTCAAAGAGAATTTGGTCATGGATCAGAATCGCATGAAGCAATAAGCAGATCAAGGTCACTCAGAACACCAATTTTTTGAAGGGGACCATGTGCTTCTTTGACTGCAACCTTATAAGCAGAATTCACTCAAGGCCGACCATTGTCAGAAACTGGTGCCCAAATTTTATGTTCCTTATACAATTCTCAAGAGTGTCAGACATGTGGTCTATCAATTAGCTTTTCCTAGTCATTCTAAGCTCCATCCTATTTTTCATGTCTCCTACTTAAAGAAGGTGATTGGAACTAAGTTCCAAACTCAAACCAGTCTACCCGAGTTGGATGAAGAAGGCTCCATTTGGTTACATCCACAAGCATTCTTGGACCAATGTGAGTGTCGTCTCTGTCAATACACCATTAAGGAAGTGTTAATACAGTGGAAATATACAACTCCAGTAGATGCCACCTGGGAGCCAGATACCATTCTGCAACAATTTCGTCATCTCAATCCTTGAGGACAAAACTAATTTTTAAGGGGGAGGGCATGTTAGGGACCTTACCTCCCTAACCCCTCATGTAGGTAGAATAATATGTTTTCCATGTAATAAAGGCCAATATTAATAAGGCCTAGTAATAAGGAAGAATAAGTCAAATGTAAGAATACCTAATAGACGCTTCCACTTCTAGAAGATATTCCTCTAGATTGTTCTTTTGGTAGATATATTTAGTATAAATAGGAGTCGAGGGAAAGCTAAGTTTTTGTCCTGAGAATTATTGTAATAGAGCGTTTCTCTGTTGGAGGTTTCCCCCTCGAAGAGGCAAGTGAACATTGTTTCCTATCAATAAAGGTATTATTTTGGTGTTGTGGTTTTATCTATTGTGTTGTTCTGATGTTATTCTCTGCAATATTTCTATTTTTTAGCTATTATAATAGATCTGGTACATTATAGGATAGGAGGGATGGTTTTTCCCTCAGAATTTCTGAATTTGATAAAGTTACAGAACATAAATTGTGTGTTTCATGTGTGTTGATGATTCATCTCTGATCTTGTTATTTCAATTGCATATATTTTCATTGTAAAATTGTTCAGTGATAACAGCTAGGGTTCATTGTTAGCTCACTAGGAAGAAATTTTCAGATTTGAAAATTAGTCACATAGAGTTGCATGTGAAAATTGACAACTTTTTCATCTAACTTGGTCGGCAACAATGATGTATTTTATTAATATAATCAAGTGTGATTACATATTACATTTTTTAGTCTTTCCATCCTTTCAGCTCATAGTCTCCCTAGCATAAATCACATAGGCACTCT
The DNA here is from genome assembly GCA_000966675.3 of Picea glauca. NCBI lineage: Eukaryota > Viridiplantae > Streptophyta > Pinopsida > Pinales > Pinaceae > Picea > Picea glauca. Next base: position 6,476 of record JZKD02S0021966.1, read on the forward strand.
GGCCTCAAAACATATTTACAAAGGTAGTTTGGCCCAAAACATCTTGGCTCACTAGCCTATAAAGAATATGTACAATTGGGGTTTGTCCTAGGGGTATTACATTCCCCTCCCCCTTATTTATGAACTCTCATTTGTGCATTATATACACATGTACAACAAAATTCTTCAAAAATCTCCAAAATGATGGGGGTACTCCTCCCACATGGCATCCTCATGCTCCCATGTTGCATCCTTGGGACTGTAATAGGTCCATTGAACCTTTACCAGCCCTATTGCTCCATTTTGAAGCAACTTGGATTTCCCATCGAGTATGCATATCGATTGAAATCAAAAGTCTCTTTCTTGTTCCAACTGGATCGCATTCCAATCAATTAAATGATTAGCATCATACACATACTTTTTAGGCAAAGGCGCGTTAAACAAATTATGTACGCACATGGATTGAGGTAGTGCAAGCATGTATGTAATAGGACCAATCCTTTCCAGGATCTCAAATGTCCACAATATCTCACTGCCAACTTTGGGCAACTCCCAAATTTAAGTGAACTCTTCTTATATTTCACTTTTAAGAATACATGCTCATCCACTTTAAATTCTATGTGTGTTCTACCTTTGTCTGTATAAATTTTATGTCTGTCTTGAGCAACCTTTAAATTATGTTTTATTTTCACTATTTTTTCTTCCATTTCTTTGAGCAATTCTAGCCCAACCACTGCTCTGTTTGTTGGGTTGTCCCAACTCATTGGTGTGTTGCACTTTCTGCCATATAATGCTTAAATGGGCTCATATTTAAAGATGTATTATACCCATTATTATAAGAAAACTCAACTAAATGTAATTAATCTTCCCATTTTTATGGTTTATCCATCACATATATTCGTAGCATATCCTCAATCACCGGATCAACCCTTTCTATTTTCCCATATGATTATGGGTGATATGTTGGGCTGAAATTTAGATTTGTCCCAAATCCTTTAAATAATCCCTTCCAAAACTTTGATGTGAACCTGGAATGTCTATCGGAAACAATTGCCTTAGGCACACCATGTAGCCTGACAATTTCTCTCACGTAAATCTCTGCAATGTTAGTTGTCTTGTGATTTAATTTCACTGGAATAAAATGAGCAACTTTTGTTAGATTATCCACCACCACCATGATGGGATTATGTTGCTTCATTGTTCTGGGCATCTTTGTGATAAAATCAATTGTCACAACTTCCCATTTCTACTCAGGAATGGATAATGGTTGTAGAAATCCAGCTGGATTTATGTGCTCAACCTTGACCTTATGACATTCTAAACATTTGGATATATAATCAACCACTTCTTTCTTCATACTTGGCCAAAATTGTTGGCTCTTGATAGTTGCAATTGTTTTCTGGTAACCTGGGTGCCCAAAATAAGGCACATTATGCATTTCTCTCAGCACAATATTTTTCATCTCTTGAGATTTAGGAACATATACCCTGCCCCTATACATGAGGATTCCATCCTCTCTAAGCTCATAATCTTTAATTTTCTATTGAATATTACCTTGCTATAATATTTCTTTTGTTTCCAAATAATGTTGGTCTAATTTTGCAGCTTCCAAAATTTGGTCTTTCATATCATATTTATACATGCTAATGGTTGTAACATGCATCTCATGCACCCTCCTGTTGAGTTCATCAATTTCCTTGTTCTCCTTGCCTTTGATATGCTTTTTATCAAAGTCATACTCACTGAGAAATTGCAACCATCTAATTTTTTTGGCATTTAGAGTTGGTTGTCCAAACAAGTATTTTAGACCACTATGGTGTGTCCTCAACTCAAATATGTTTCCCATAAAATAATGCATCCACATATTCAAAGCATGAATGATGGCTGCCAATTCTAAATCATGTGTGGCATAGTGTCTCTCATGTTCTTTCAACTTCCTTGGCTCATAACAAATAACATGCCCATTTTGGCTAAGGACTCCTCCAAGCCCTTCCTTGCATGCATCAGTGCACACAATGAAGTCTTCATTTGGATCAACAATATCAAGACTGGTGCACTTGTCAATAAATTTTTCAAGTGTTGAAATCTTTCTTCACATTCATAGGTCCACTCAAACTTCACACCCTTCGTTTGCAAAGAAGTGATTGGATGTGCAATCCTTAAAAAGCCTTTAATAAATATTCTATAATAACTTACAAGTCCCATGACATGTCTCACCTATGAGACATTCTTTGGTGTTTTCTATCCTCTAATATCTTCTATCTTCTTAGGGTCCATTGTTATCCCTTCCTTTAAAATAATATGGCCCATATAATGAATCCACCCCTGATAAAATGAGCACTTTCTTAGATTGGCATACATATGATGCTCCCTCCATACTTGTAGCACCATAATCAAGTGTTATTCATGCTCTTCTTCAAAATTATAATAGATAAGTATGTCATCTAAAAAGACAATTACAAACTTATCCAAGTAATTTCTGAAAATATCATTCATCAAACACATGAAGACAACTAGTGCATTTGACAACCCAAATGGCACCACTGTAAATTCATAATGGCCATACCTTGTTATAAATGTTATCTTTCAGATATATTCTTATTTAATACTCACTTGATGATAGCCTGACCTAAGGTCAATCTTGGAGAATATATTTGCATCTTTCAGCTAATAAAAAAGATCATCTATCCTTGGAAAAGGATACTCATTCTTCATTGTCACCTTGTTCAGCTGCCCAAAATCAATGCATAGTCTTAAAGTTCCATCCCTCTTCTTCACAAATAATATTGGGTTACCCCAAGGTGACACACTTGGGCATATATACCCCTTCTTCAATAGTTCTTCAAGCTACATTTGCAATTCCTTGAGCTCTAGTATACTCATCCTATAAGGAGTTTTGGACATTGGGACGAATCTAGGAATTAGATTTATGGAGAAATTTATATCTCTCTTGGGTGGAAACCATGGTATCTCTCTAAAAACATCTTCAAATTCTTTCAATATTGGGTGATCTTCAATACTTGGTACTTTATCCTTAATTGTTTCTTCCATATGAGAAAAATAAATTTGACATCCTTTCTCGAAGTTTCTTTTCAGCTGCAAGGATGGATAGATACTACACTTGGAATACCCTGAATCGTTCTTAAGTTCCCTTCTTCATAAAGAAAACTAAATGCCTTATTATAACAATCTAGGACAACATGATGCATATCCAACCAATCCATACCAATTAGGAAATCATATGAACCCAAAGGTATGATATTCAAATATGGCTTTATGCTCATTCCATTCATGTCCATTGGACAATCCTTAACCAACTCATTGATTCTTCTTTTGGCTCTTGTAACTAATTGAACTAGCCAAGATTTTCCATACTTGCTTCTTTGCAAGTGAAATGTTTCAACAAGATTAGGATCTATGTAACTATGATTAACTCTTGAATCAATTGAAACAACTATAGGTTGATCATTGATATTACCTTCCACTTCAATCACATGAGACTAAAGTCTACTTTCTTGTTGTCCAAGGATACATAGATCCTTGGTATGCTTCTTCCCATGTCTTCAATAGTATCATCATGTTGTACATTGCAAACAATATTCACTCTTTCTCCTCTGTGAGGACAATCTCTATACATGCGGTCTCCCTCACAACCCAAACATTTAATAGGATGTCGCCTTGGCCTTTTTTCCACTGTCTCTGTCATTTTGGGTTCATTTTGAGTCGGCTTCTGTTAAGAACTATTTATGACGAATGGTGGCATGTGCCCTTTCTTCCTTTGGTCCATCTTACCTTTATTCTTGTCTTCCCAATCCTTTTGGAAAGTTGGTATTCCTCTATCCTGATCATAAAGGCACTTGGATATCCTTATTGCTTCCTCCATTGTCTTGGGATCATCATAATATATATTACCACTTAATATCGAAGGTAGCCCACTCAAGAACCTTTGAATGTTGACATACTCATCCTTGATGAAATCAACATACCTCAACAACTCTAAGAATATTCTCTCATACTCATCCATGGTCATGGTCCCAAGCTTGAGTTCAAAGAAATCCTTCATCTCCCTATCATAATAATTATTGGACAAGTATTTCTTCTAAAAATATTTTTTGAAATGCCTCCAAGTGATCTTCTTCTCATCAATGTGCTTTACTTGCACAAGTTGGTCCCACCACATTAATTCTTTTCCATTCAACTGATAAATTGCAATTCTACCTTATGACTATGAAGAATAATTGTGCAACTGAAAATACTTCTCAATCCCCAACAACCAACTCTCTACATCTTCATCCTTCATGTTCTCCCCATCAACGGTAGGAGGTTTGATCTTCCTCATCTCCCCTTGTAGTTCATCCACTTCAGAACTCCTCCTATGCTTTCTGATAGGAGATAAATTTGGACTACTATATGCTCTTCTAACTAAATGTGTTGGTGAGTGATGATGATGTCTACCAACACTTCTAGACTCTTCTTTTTTGGCATGAGATATGTGATCCTTCAACTTATTTGAATCTGTCTCCTTATCCACCTTCTTCTCTATCCTATCCAAGCTATACAATATCTTGATGTTGAAGCCATTCTGCTACTCTTGATCTTTCGTAAGCCTCTCAATATCAACTTTATATCTCAAGACATCTATTTTCAAAATCTTTATGGTCTCAGCCAAATTTATGCTCTCTTCCTTTCCTTCTCCATGCCCATTTGATTATGTTTCTACATTACCCATGATGACATACAATCCCATGAATTTATCTTCATGGATTTAAGATCTCTATGCATCTTCCATGTCTCTAGTCTCTTTGTTGAATATGCTATATTCTAATTGTTCCCTTAATTCTGCAAAATGTGCATAGAATAGGATTTGTTAGACAAAATGAATCAATAAATGTATAAAATTATGCACCATTTTTCGCTTGAAGTGCACCAAAATTATTATTTCTAATTGCTTGTGAATTTCACTCCTCAATTCACATTTATGGGTGAATATATGGGTTCATCTATCCAAGACCTTTCCATTCACTGTGTAAAAAATTAGAACTCCTAAAAATGATGTTTAGGCCCTCAAAAATGCCCTGCGATATTATGACCTTTGAAACTACAATTTTTTTGTGGAAAATCATTGGTTTGCTACTGTGATAGACCATCAAATTGACCTGTACCTATCATCGACAATTTTGCACTCCTTTGTTCCTTCTCTTCTTCCTTTTCGAAGCCTACGCACACGCCGGTTCTATATTATACACCCATATTCAACACACACAAGTTATACACACACAATGCCACTATTTAATGCACGTACATCACACCCATATTCATTGCACACAACTTTTACACCATGCATTATTATTTAACGTGCACAACTTTTGTTCTATGTGCCAATATTTCGTACACATCACTATCTCTACATCGCATCGTGCCAATATTCACTAGGTAAACACTATACACCAATAATCAATGTGCACCACCAATTCTGCTCCGCACAATTCCAATATTCAATGTGCACACACTACACATTAACATTACAAATGCACCAACCATTATGCACTACGCAACACGAATATTCAATGTGCACACGTTGCACACTAATATTACATGTGCACCACAAGTTATGCATCGTGCAGTGCCAATATTTAGTGCACACACACCACACACCAATATTCTGTACACACCACAAGATTTGCACTGTGTAGCACCAAAATTCAATGCACACAAGCCGCACAACAATATTTTACATGCATCACAAAATCTGCACTGCACAATGCCGATACTTAGGGCACATAAGTCCTTTCTTCTCTTAGCTAATTTTTCCATATTTCTAGCTCGCAACCATCGTGAAAATTACCAACTCACATTTCTAATCCAATTCAGTTGCTTGGAAATCTAAATGAACCCTCCATAACAACCATTATGAGTGCAAATCCGACTTGAATTGCTTAGAAATTTGGGGATTTCACTCAGACTTTATTGTTTTCCCCAAATTCTCACAAATCAAAATATGTAATGAATTTTCCCAAATTCACAATGGTTCTTGTCCCATATGGGTCCAACGTTGAACTAGAAGCTCATATACCACAATGTAATGTCCCCGTTACTAGTAAACCCAAATTTTATTTGATACCACAATGTAACATACCCAGCCCCAAGCTGAGTCACACCACACAAAATTTCTTCTTTGATACCAATTATAATTGCGAAAATATTTAATTGAAACAAACTACACATCTGCACACGACCAATGTTTCCCAGTACGCACGATGATTCAAGCCTCACGCCCAAATTATGTTACCATTACTACTAAAATTGACTAACATATACCCTTTATTAACCAGCATGCCTTGCATATGCAACAATTATGCAGAACCAACAATAACATGCACAACCATGCATAATTATGTAAATTTACAACAAACAAAATTAACATAAACATACAAAAAATAACCAGCATGTAAACGCACATGCAGATCTTAGACATTCCTCCTAGTTGTACACTATGTTGTTCATACACTCTCAACAACAGGTCACCTCTAAGCTGTGTTGGACAACTGAGAGGGGGGCGGTGAATCAGTTGTTACCGTGCTTAAACAATTATGCTTCTTTTAAACTCTTTGCAGAAACACTAAATGATGATCACAATAATGCAGGGAAATAAACAATGGCACATTCAACATCAGTCACATATATGAGAACCACAGAGACATATATTTCCCAAGGAAACCCATACAAGGTAAAAACCTCTTTTTATTTATATGATAAGTAATAGTTACATTCTTTACATTATCATACATATGAGCACCAACTCATAATGATTCTACAACCTCAGTTTTGCAAGCTGCTACTTGTTGAGAGCACCAACTCTCTGTTTTCTCTAGCACCCACTAGAAGGAAGCACCAACTCCCTGGTTTCTCTAGCACCAACTCCCTGGNGGTTTCTCTGGCTGCAACCAGATGGAAGCTACAACTCCCTATGTTCAAGCACCCACTTGAACCTATGAGGACAACAGTCCTCCCTAGCACCTCCCTTCCACCCTGAAATATAAATGTTTGCTACTAAAACTTATTACAGTGATATAATGTTCAACAATGGCTTACCAGACTCATCACTATTCTGCTGAATTTCGTTGCTCTGTCTGCCTCATTGCCTTCCTGCACACATGACTTGCACTGTCTGTTCTTTTGATTTTTATGCTCTGTGCACCATGTCCATTCACTGCACAGTTCCTCTTCTGTTCAATTAAGCTACTTCACTCTCCTCCTTCATGCATGAATCACCTTCAATAACAACAACCACAGAAACTCCAATAGCAACGACGAAACACATCTCTTCTATGTATTGTGTATTTATAGATTTTGTGCACCTTTTGCATGCAATGCGCGCAATACCTCTGCATACTCACACCATGCCGATATCCTCCACAATTCAAGTGCTCTGTCTAATCATCATCGTGACTCTTCATCTTCTCTGGCCGTTTTTCCACTCATTCATCATCACTGTATGTTATGCTAAGATTCCTCATCCTCTCTGGCAGTTGAGACTCTTTGTCTTCTCTGTGGCAGTCGAGCTCACCTTCTCTGTTTCATTTACAGGCTTCAATGCTCATTCAGTTTTCAATCGCCTCCATGAGCATCTTCATCCTTCTTGAAGATTCCCAGAGACTCTTCATCTCCTCTGTCAATCAACCTGAAGTGTCTTTGAGTCCTCTGGCAGAAACCATCAGTGGCTTCTAGCAGTTACATTGTGACGTGCAACAATAGCCCTCCGATCTCCTTCAGTTTCATCTACACTGTTGGATTAGCTATGAAGGATATTGTCATGATTTATGTGTTTCGCACTTTCGGAATTCAGAGATTCTGCGATGAGGCATCTTGACTCTTCATGTCACGAGCTCCGAAAAGGAATTTGGTTGTTCAAGCTCCCTCCTCTACATGACCATAGGTGGTGACCTCTGGTTACACCGACAATTCACCTTTTCGATATTTCGGCATTCGTATGATCCAGTATCTCAACATTCCTAGAAGCAATCCCCGAAATTCCGAGGCGGAGCTTATCTGCATTAGGTCCTTCCTCCACGTGACCACACGCAGTGACCACAGGCTGCGCTAAAAGGCACTGCGAACTAATTTTCTTCATTGAACCTGATCAACAGTCCATGATCTCGATGAATCAACGGTCCAGATCTCAACATGAATTCTCATCTTGCTGTTCCTTACATGGAGATTCTCGTCACTCCAAGTTGCGATAGGCGATACTCCCAGATGGAGCTCAGATCAACGGTCCAGGATTTTGATGTATTGATGGTCTAGATCTCATCGTGAATTCGCATCTCGTGGTTCCTTATATGGAGGCTCTTGTCACTCCAAGTCATGATAGGCGAAGCTCCGAGATGGAGCTTAGATCAACGGTCCAGAACCCTTGGTGATCTGACGGTCCAGATCTCATCGTGAGTTCGCATCTCACGATTCCTGTGATGGAGGTTCTCGTCACTCCAATTCGCGATAGGCAAGACTCCGAGATGGATTCAGATCAAATGTCCAGATCAAACCTCGATCTGATGGTTGAGATTGTTTCGCGATTAAGCATATCGCGAATTCGAGATGTTAGGGAACCCCGTTCCTTTGACTTTCCAGTCAGTGACATGACGATCTTTCGCCACATGTCCTATGGACCCAATGGTTCAGATCTTGTTGTGATTTTGACACTTCACAGGCCTTCTTCATGCTTGATCAACGGTCCACAATCCTTGGTGATCTAACGATCAAGATCTTTTTGTGATTTCCGCATTCCTGTGGTATTGTTTCTTGCCTCTCCAAGTCGCGATTCGCGAAACCTCGAAATGGATTGTTTGACATGCTCTGATATTTCGCCACACGTTCTCTTGATCCAATAGTCCACGATTGTCCTTTCTGATGTGGTCTGCCATATTCACCTCCTAGATCTGACGACCTAGATCACACCTTGATCCAACGGTTAGGATCATTTCACCACTTCGCGATTTCGCATTCTTGATGTGTAAGTTCTCGACACCTTCAAGTCTCGATCTACAAAACTCTAAAATGGAGTCAGACCAACATATTTCATCATTTCGCACTTTGCCTCTTCAACATTTTAATGAAAATGCAGGTTCTCCATGATCCAACGATGGTCGGATCTTACGCTCAGATATGACACATAAGATCTATCCTCCTCTTCTACGCGTTCTTCTTGTCTGAATTCATATCTGACGGTCATCAAGGATTATGAATAAGATCCAACGTTCACTATTGATCCTCCTCTTCCATTATCATTGCGCTGTTGATCATGCTGATCTTTGCCATCGTTGTTCTTTCCATCAATGACAAGATCACTCCCAACTGTAAACCTTCCAACAATCCTCTGCACTATCTCTTCTGAAATTATCGAGCTTTCTTTGCAGCGTCTTCCTAAAATACTTTTGATCCTTCTTCTTGTACTCATGTCATCTTCATTGTTGTACTTTCCATCAATGACAAGCATACGATGCTTGTTAAACATTTTCCAAAAATTTACCCCTTTGCCATTGATGGAAACAAAGACACCTGGATTCTTTTCTCCCCCTTTGACATTAATGTCAAAGAGAACATGCTCCCCCTGACCTGTGGCAGTAATTTTAGGAGGTATTAGATATTAATACCAACACAAACTCCCCTTAACATGAAGGACTCTATTATTTGAGGCCTACAGATGTTTGTATCCAAACCAGAGTCTTCTTTTTCTGATTCTTGGACCTGTTCATCCTCAGCTTCTGTTGTATACTCTGGAGAATACTCTAAATTTCTCACCTCTCTTACTCAGACTCCTTCATCAACCTTTTATTCTCATGAGTGGATGACTCCCCCTGTCACTGTTATCTCTCTACTTCTGACTCTTTTCCCCTTTTATTCCTAAAGGTTAACTTTCCTTGACAATGTATTTCCTCTTGTTATCTCTACAGGATGTCATGTATATCATTTTGTACATCAGAATGTTGTTGTTGTGAATGTCGTTGTCCTACTTGAACACTATGCAATTGTAGCTTGTACTTNCCAACTCCCTGAGTGTTTCCAGCACCAACTGGATGGAAGCACCAACTTCCAATCATACAGGCAACCAACCTGTATAACAGAGAACAATAGTTCTCCCTTGCACCACCCTGCCACCATGGTTTCTCTGGCTGCAACCAAATGGAAGCTACAACTCCCTCTGTTCAAGCACCCACTTGAACCTATGAGGACAACATTCCTCCCTAGCACCTCCCTTCCACCCTGAAATATAAATATTTGCTACTGAAACTTATTACAGTGATATAATGTTCAACAATGGCTTACTAGACTCATCACTGTTCTGCTGAATTTCGTTGCTCTGTCTGCCTCACTGCCTTCCTACACACATGACTTGCACTATCTGTTCTTCTGCTTTTTATGCTCTGTGCACCATGTCCATTCACTGCACAGTTCCTCTTCTGTTCAATTAAGCTGCTGCACTCTCCTTCTTCACGCATGAATAGCCTTCAATAACAACAACCACAGAAACTCCAATAGCAACGACAAAACACATCTCTTCTCTGTACTGTGTATCTATAGCTATTATGCACCTTGTGCATGCAATGCACACAATACCTCTGCATACTCACATCACGCCGATATCTTCCACAACTCGAGTGCTCTGTCTGATCATCATCGTGCCTCTTCAGCTTCTCTAGCCGTTTTTCCACTCGTTCAGCATCATTGTATGTTATACTGAGATTCCTCAGCCTCTCTGGCAGTTGAGCTCACCTTCTTTTCTCCATTTATAGGCTTCAATGCTCATCTAGTTGTCAATCACCTCCATGAGCATCTTCATCCCTCTTGAAGATTCCCAAAGACTCTTCATCTCATCTGTCAATCACCCTGAAGTGTCTTCGAGTCCTCTGGCAGAAACCATTAGTGGCTTCTGGCAGTTACATTGTGATGTGCAACAATAGCCCTCCGATCTCCTTCAGTTTCATCTACACCATTGGATTAGCTATGAAGGATATTGTCGTGATTTATACGTTTCGTACTTTCAAAATTTGGAGATTCTGCGATGAGGCATCTTGACTCTTCATGTCACGAGCTACGAAAAGGAATTTGGTTGTTCTAGATCCCTCCTCTACATGACCATAGGAAGTGACCTCTGGTTACACTGACAATTCACCTTTTTGATGTTTCGACATTCGTATGATCCAGTCTCTCGACATTCCCAGACGCGATCCCCGAAATTTTGAGGTGGAGCTTATCTGCACTAGGTCCTTCCTCCACATGACCACACACGATGACCACAGGCTGTGCTAAAAGGCACTGCGAACTAATGTTCTTCATCAACCCTAATTGACAGTCCACGATCTCGATGAATCAACTATCCAGATCTCATTGTGAATTCTCATCTTCTTGTTCCTTAGATGGAGATTCTCGTCACTCCAAGTCACGATAGGCGAGACTCCCAGATGGAGCTCAGATCAACGGTCCAGGATTTTGATGTATTGATGGTCTAGATCTCATCGTGAATTTGCATCTCGCAGTTCCTTAGATGGAGGTTCTTATCACTCCAAGTCGCGATAGGCGAAGCTCCGAGATGGAGCTTAGATCAACGGTCCAGAACCCTCGGTGATCTGACGATCCAGATCTCATCGTGAGTTTGCATCTCACGATTCCTGTGATGGAGGTTCTCATCACTCCAAGTCGTGATAGGCGAGACTCCGAGATGGATTCGAATCAACTGTCCAGATCAAACCTCGATCTGATGGCTAAGATTGTTTCGCGATTAAGCATATCGCAAATTTGAGAGGTTAGGGAACCCCATTCCTTTGACTTTCCAGTCAGTGACATGAAGATATTTCGCCACGTGTCCTATGGACCCAATGGTTCAGATCTTGTTGTGATTTCAACACTTCACAGGCCTTCTTCATGCTTGATCAACGGTCCACAATCCTTGGTGATTTGATGGTCAAGATCTTTTCGTGATTTCTGCATTCCTGTGGTATTGTTTCTTGCCTCTCCAAGTCGCGATTCGCGAAACCTCGAAATGGATTGTTTGACATGCTCTGATCTTTCGCCACACGTCCTCTTGATCCAATATTCCACGACTGTCCTTTCTGACGTGGTCTGCCATATTCACCTCCTAGATCTGACAGCCCAGATCACACCTTGATCCAACGGTTAGGATCATTTCACCACTTTGCGATTTTTCATTCTTGATGTGTAAGTTCTCGACACCTTCAAGTCCCAATCTACGAAACTCTAAAATGGAGTTAGACCTCTTCATCATTTTAATGAACGTGTAGGTTCTCCCTGATCCAACGATGGTCGGATCTTACGCTCAGATATGACACCTAAGATCTATCCTCCTCTTCTACGCATTCTTCTTGTCTGAATTCATATCTGACGACCATCGAGGATTCTGAATAAGATCCAACATTCACTGTTGATCCTCCTCTTCAATTATCACTGCGTTGTTGATCATGATGATCTTTGCCATCGTTTTTCTTGCTATCAATGACAAGCTCACTCCCAACTGTAAACCTTCCAACAATCCTCTGCACTATCTCTTCTGAACTTATCGAGCTTGCTCTACAACGTCTTGCTAAAATACTTATGATCCTTCTTCTTGTACTCATGTCATCTTCATTGTTGTACTTGCCATCAATGACAAGCATACGATGCTTGCTAAACATTTGCCAACAATTTACCCCTTTTCCATTGACGGCAACAAAGACACCTGGATTCTTTTCTCCCCCTTTGACATCAATGTCAAAGAGAACATGCTCCCCCTGAGCTGTGGCAGTAATTTTAGGAGGTATTAGATATTAATACCAACACAAACTCCCCCTAACAGGAAGGACTCTAATATTTGAGGCCTACAGATGTTTGTATCCAAACCAGAGTCTTCTTTTTCTGAATCTTGGACCTGTTCATCCTCAGCTTCTGTTGTATACTCTGGAGAATACTCTAAATTGCTCACCTCTCTTACTCAGACTCCTTCATCAGCCTTTTCTTCTCATGAGTGGATGACTCCCCCTGTCACTGTTATCTCTCTGCTTCTAACTCTTTTCCCCTTTTATTCCTAAAGGTTAACTTTCCTTGACAAGGTCTTTCCTCTTGTTATCTCTACAAGATGTCATGCATATCATTTTGTACATCAGAATGTTTCTGTTGTGAATGTCATTGTCCTACTTGAACATTGTGCAATTGTAGCTTGTACTTTTTAAATAGCCCTTGTATCTCCCCATTGAATCTCATCGATCTCTATTACTGCAATTTCACCTTTCTTCCATGATGCATTCAATCTAGGGCTTTTATTTCCATATTCAATCACAAGAGAAAACTGCTACACCCACTCTCATACCTGCTTTTCGTTTTCACAAATTAAGGACTTGTATCAGGATTCTTAGGAGCACCGATTTCTACCTTGTTGAATCCAATATTGGATTTGTCATTTGGTGATCTCTGGCTATCCAAGACCTTGTCCAGAGTCATGGAACTGCTCAAGAACTTGATTTGGGTGTCTGCCTTCTCAACCTTCAAGACTTTTGCTTCCTGTTTATGAAATGGTTCTTCTCCTACTTCATCCATTGGGTTAATGCTAACTGAACATGTTTTTATTGTATCTGAATCTTCTTCTTTATTTGCAGGGGAGGACTCAATTTCAACATCATTAATTTTCTTTATACTTTTATTCACCACTTGTCCCGAGTTTATATTTACCTTACATTCTTTGGACGTGAGCACCTCTTCACTGCCNGTCATTACTCAAACTCATCATCCCTCTATCCTTGATTTTACCTAGTTCATCATTTTCAAGGATCACATTTCCTGTTTTGCTTTTATTTATGGACAATAGCTTATCCTTGTCTCCAATCATGTGCTTGGAACATCCACTGTCTATATTCCCAGAGGCCTTTGTTTTTGAGTTGAAATTTCTTGACCACATTTTTCACTATATTTTCTTTTCCATGTGCTGGGATTTCTATCTAAGAACTTTATCCTTGGGCCTGCCTTGTAATTCTTCAGATGGCAGTTTGCAACTTTGTGGCCAAAGTTGTGATAGTTATAGCATTCAATCTCATAGTTCAATAGGTCAAAGTTATTGTTGCAGCGTTGTCTACTCATTGACTGTTTATTATTTCTTGACCTCCTGAGTTGTATGTCTCTAGACTTAGTTTGGAAATTTGCAATATGTGATGGTTTGTTACTTGGATGTATCATTCTTTGTTGAGTCAAATATTTATTCCTTTGAAATTTTAATTGCTTATGTCTAAGTCTTAAGGAACAATTTATAGCTTTGTGACCAAAGTTAGAACAGTAGAAACAATATCGATAGAAAAATTCTTTGTACCTGGAAAATGATTGTCTTCTTTGAGAAAATCGATTTCTTCCATGCTAATGATGTCCTTGAGCAGGGAGTACATTATTTCTTTGTTCTACAGATTCAGTCCTGACACCTTTTTCTTTACTCGTCCTGGGAAACTGATTGTCTTCCTTTGTTTTTGCATTGTTTGTGGTTGTCATTGGATGTAGATTTAACAAACTTGATGGATTCTTTGTTTCTTGGCTGACCACTACTTGATCCTCTTCAAACCCCAAACCAATTTTCAGCTTTGGATTTATTTGTTGATTCAAAATGGTGGTTAATCCTTCTAAGGCTTTGATACTTGACATATTCTAATGATACAAGGTTTGAAACTTCTCCATCTCTTCCCTAGTTTTTACTACTTCTTCTTCCAGGGCTTCAGATCTTGCCCTCTTTTCTGATAGCTAACGTTTCAGAATATCCTCGATTTTCCTTGCCTCTTCTAATTCCACTTTTAGCAGGGAAAAATCTTCATCGGGATGTTTACTGTCTTTCTTAAACTGTATCAGCAATTGTTTTTTCTTTCTATTCTTGATTCTTAGTCTGTCAATCTCTTCCAGTGCACTGATCAGTTCTGCTTCCATATCAACCACAACTTCTTCATCAGTCTCATCACTGCCTATGCTTTCAATATCATAATCCTCTTTGGCCATAAGCATGAAGTCACTTACTTTATCTTCACATGAAGAATCACTATCGGTGTCTTCTGAGGAGTCATCATTGTTTACACATAAATTTTTCTTCTTATCAAATCTTCTTGATTTATGCTTCTCTACATCTTCAGAGTTTTGATCATGTTTCTTGTGTGGACATTTATTTGCAAAATGACCTATCTTACCATAGTTGAAGCATTTGAAGGGAAACTTACCTTGGTACTTGCCTGATCCTGTCTTTAATCTTCTCACGAATTTTTCTTCAATTTCATCAGGTTCACAATCCTCATTCATATCTGCTTTAAATGATGATTTTCTAGAGGTGGTTTTATCTATAACTATCCTCATTTCATATGCAGTCAACGTTCCTAGAAGTTGATCAAAAGACAAGGTTTTTAGATCATTAAGTTCTTCTATAGTAGAGACCTTCGGGTTGAACCTATCTGGGAGAGATCTCAATATTTTCTGAACTAAAGAAGGTTCCTCAATTTTTTTACCAAGTGCTTTCATTGCATTCACCATTTCTTCTACTCTCAGAAAGTATTTACCAACAGTTTCATCTTCCTTCATCTTTAGCTGTTGAAACTGTATTCTGTAGGTTTGAAGCTTGGCGTCCTTTACCTTCTCATTACCTTCATAATTGCTAATGAGTTTGTCCCACATTTCTTTGGCAATTCCCAGGTGCATAACCTTTACAAATTCTGCTTCTGGAAGCCCACTCAAGATAGCATTCATAGCCTTAGCTTTGAAGCTAAACTCAAGATTCTCATCCTTATTAGCTAGTACGACTGGCTTTACATAACCAGTATCTACCACATCCCAGACATCTGCACCTAAAGCCATTATGTAGATTCTCATTCTAACTTTCCAAAAAGGCAAACTTTGTTCCATTGAAAAGAGGAGCCTTATTGGTTGAATTTCCTTCATGGCTTGACATGTTTAAGCTCTAGGATCTACCCTTAGATGAAAGGGGCCCGCTCTGATACCAATTGTTGGACAACTGAGAGGGGGNACGTATTGGGCATCTCCTTTGTCATTACTCAAACTCATCATCCCTCTATCCTTGATTTTACCTGGTTCATCATTTTCAAGGATCACATTTCTTGTTTTGCTTTTATTTATGGACAATAGCTTATCCTTGTCTCCAAACATGTGCTTGGAACATCCACTATCCATATTCCCAGAGGCCTTTGTTTTTGAGTTGAAAGTGCTTGACCACATTTTTCACTATATTTTCTTTTCCATGTGCTGGGCTTTCTATCTAAGAACTTTATCCTTGGGTCTACCTTGTAATTATTCAAATGGTAGTTTGCAGCTTTGTGGCCAAAGTTGTGACAGTTATAGCATTCAATCTCATAGTTCAATAGGTCAAAGTTGTTGTTGCAACGTTGTCTACTCGTTGACTGTTTATTATTTCTTGACCTCCTTAGTTGTATGTCTCTAGACTTAGTTTGGAAATTTGCAATATGTGATGGTTTGTTACTTGGCTATATCATTCTTTGTTGAGTCAAATATTTATTCCTTTGAAATCTTAATTGCTTATGTCTAAGTCTTAAGGAACAATTTATAGCTTTGTGACCAAAGTTAGAACAGTAGAAACAATAACGATAGAAAAATTCTTTGTACCTAGAAAATGATTGTCTTCTTTGAGAAAATTGATTTCTTCCATGCTAATGATGTCCTTGAGCAAGGAGTACATTATTTCTTTGTTCTACAGATTCAGTCCTGGCACCTTTTTCTTTACTCATCCTGGGCAGCTAATTGTCTTCCTTTGTTTTTGCATTGTCTGTGGTTGTCATTGGATGTAGATTTAACAAACTTGATGGATTCTTTGTTTCTTGGTTGACCACTACTTGATCCCTCTTCAAACCCCAAACCAATTTTCAACTTTGGATTTCTTTGTTGATTCAGAATGGTGGTTAATCCTTCTAAGGCTTTGATACTTGACAGATTCTAATGATACAAGGTTTGAAACTTCTCCATCTCTTCCCTAGTTTTTACTACTTCTTCTTCCAGGGCTTCAGATCTGCCCTCTTTTCTGATAGCTAATGTTTCAGAATATCTTTGATTTTCCTTGCCTCTTCTAATTCACTTTTAGCAGGGAAAAATCTTCATCGGGTTGTTTACTGTCTTTCTCAAACTGTATCAACAATTGTTTTTTCTTTCTATTTTTGATTCTTAGTCTGTCAATCTCTTCCAGTTCACTGATCAGTTGCCCTTCCATATCAACCACAACTTCTTCATCATTCTCATCACTACCTATGCTTTCAATATCATAATCCTCTTTGGCCATAAGCATGAAGTCACTTACTTTATCTTCACATGAAGAATCACTATCAGTGTCTTCTGAGGAGTCATCATTGTTTACACATAAACTTTTCTTCTTATCAAATCTTCTTGATTTGTGCTTCTATACATCTTCAGAGTTTTGATCATGTTTCTTGTGTGGACATTTATTTGCAAAATGACCTATCTTACCACAGTTGAAACATTTGAAGGGAAACTTACCTTGGTACTTGCCTGATCCTTTCTTTAATCTTCTCACGAATGTTTCTTCAATTTCATCAGGTTCACAATCCTCATTCATATCTGCTTTAAATGATGCTTTTCTAGAGGTGGTTTTATCTATAACTATCATCATTTCATATGCAGTCAACGTTCCTAGAAGTTGATCAAAAGACAAGGTTTTTAGATCATTAAGTTCTTCTATAGCAGAGACCTTTAGGTTGAACCTATCTGGGAGATATCTCAAGATTTTCTGAACTAAAGAAGGTTCCTCAATTTTTTCACCAAGTGCTTTCATTGCATTCACCATTTCTTCTACTCTCAGAAAGTATTTACCAACAGTGTCATCTTCCTTCATCTTCAAATGTTGAAACTGTATTCTATAGGTTTGAATCTTGGCATCCTTTACCTTATCATTACCTTCATAACTGCTAATGATTTTGTCCCACATTTCTTTGGCAATTCCTAGGTGCATAACCTTTACAAATTCTACTTCTGGAAGCCCACTCAAGATGGTATTCATAGCCTTAGCGTTGAAGCTAAACTCAAGCTTGTCATCCTTATTAGCTAGTGCGATTGGATTTACATAACCAGTATCTACCACATCCCAGACATCTGCACCTAATTCCATTATGTAGATTCTCATTCTAACTTTCCAAAAGGAAAAGTTCGTTCCATTGAACAGAGGAGCCTTATTGGTTGAATTTCCTTCATGGCTTGACATGTTTAAGCTCTAGGATCTACCCTTAGATGAAAGGGGCCCGCTCTGATACCAATTGTTGGACAACTGAGAGGGGGNGTCTGCTTTGTAATTCTTCATATGGTAGTTTGCATCTTTGTGGCCAAAGTTGTGATAGTTACAACATTCAATCTCATTGTTCAATAGGTCAAAGTTGTTGTTGCGGCGTTGTCTACTCGTTGACTATTTATTATTTCTTGACCTCCTTAGTTGTATGTCCCTAGACTTAGTTTTGAAATTTGTAATCTGTGATGGTTTCTTACTTGGTTGTATCATTCTTTGTTGAGGAAAATATATATTCCTTTGAAATCTTAATTGCTTATGTCTAAGTCTTAAGGAACAATTTACAACTTTGTGACAAAAGTTAGAACAGTAGAAACAATATCCATAGAAAAATTCTTTGTACCTGGAAAATGATTGTCTTCTTTGAGCAAAACAATTTCTTCCATGTTCATGATATCCTTGAGAAGGGAGTACATTATTTATTTGTTCTACAGATTCATTCCTGGCACATTTTTCTTTACTTGTCCTGGGCGGCTGATTGTCTTCCTTTGTTTCTGCATGTTTGTGGTTGTCATTGGTTGTAGATTTACCAAACTTGATGGGTTCTTTGTTTCTTGGCTGACCACTACTTGGTCCCTCTTCAAATCCCAAATCAATTTTCAGCTTTGGATTTCTTTACTGATTCAGAATGGTGGTTAATCCTTCTGAGGCTTTAATACTTGAAAGATTTTGATGATACAAGGTTTGAAACTTCTCCATCTCTTTCCTAGTTTTTACTACTTCTTCTTCCAGGGATTAAGATCTTTCCCTCTTTTCTGATAGCTGATGTTTCAGAATATCCTCAATTTTCCTTGCCTCTTCTAATTCCACTTTTAGCAGGGCAAAGTCTTCATCAGGATGTTTACTATCTTTCTCAAACTGTATCAGCAATTGTTTTTTCTTTCTGTTCTTGATTCTTAGTCTATCAATCTCTTCCAGTGCACTGATCAGTTCTCCTTCCATATCAACCACAAGTTCTTCTTCATTTTCATCATTGCCTATGATTTCAATATCATAATCCTCTTTGGCCATAAGTCACTTACTTTATCTTCACATGAAGAATCACTATCGGTGTCTTCTGAGGAGTCATCATTGTTTACATATAAACTTTTCTTCTTATCATATCTTCTTGATTTGTGCTTCTCTTCATCTTCAAATTTTTGATCATGTTTCTTGTGTGGACATTTATTTGCAAACTGACCTATCTTACCACAGTTGAAACATTTGAAGGGCAACTTAGTTTGGTACTTTTCTAATCCTTTCTTTAATATTCTCATGAATTTTGCTTCAATTTCATCAGGTTCACAATCCTCATTCATATCTTCTTTAAATGATGATTCTCTAGAGGTGGTTTTATCTATAACTATCCTCATTTCATATGCAGTCAACGTTCCTAGAATTTGATCAAAAGACAAGGTTTTTAGATCATTAAGTTCTTCTATAGCAGATACCTTCGGGTTGAACCTATCTGGGAGAGATCTCAAGATTTTCTGAACTAAAGAAGGTTGCTCAATTTTTTCACCAAGTGCTTTCATTGCATTCACCATTTCTTCTACTCTTAGAAATTATTTACCAACAGTTTCATCTTCCTTCATCTTCAGCTATTCAAACTGTATTTTGTAAGTTTGAAGCTTGGAATCCTTTACCTTCTCATTACCTTCATAACTGCTAATGAGTTTGTTCCACATTTCTTTGGCAGTTCCCAGGTGCATGACCTTTACAAATTCTGCTTATGTAAGCCCATTCAAGATAGCATTCATAGCCTTAGCATTGAAGCTAAATTCAAGCTTGTCATCCTTATTATCTAGTACGACTGGCTTTACATAACCAGTATCTACCACATCCCAAACATCTGCACCTAAATCCATTATGTAGATTCTCATTCTAACTTTCCAAAAGGCAAAGTTTGTTCCATTGAACAAAGGAGCCTTATTGGTTGAATTTCCTTCATGGCTTGACATGTTTAAGCTCTAGGATCTACCCTTAGATGA
>JZKD02S0021977.1:0-21660 GCA_000966675.3 Picea glauca
TGATCAACAAGAAAGGACCCCGATGGTTGTATTAATTATAATATTTTTTCAACCTCAAGAATGACCTAAGGTCCATATTGTATATTTAATAGAAGTTAAGAAGCACATTTGGAAAAAAAAATGATGATCCATAAGCTTTTTCAACATTTCTTATTACTAAATATTAAGCATTTCCTTGGCCTCGACTTTCTCACCCATGTACTTACTAATAAGATCATGTTTCTTCTTATTCACAACCATGCACTCGATCGCTTTCTCATCCGGAAGGGGCACATGAGAAACAAACTCTCGCTCTTTCTACTGCTAGTTTCCCTTGTCTTGCTCTCCCATTTCTTCTGCCACATCCTCCTCTTCCTAAAATATGATCGACTTAATGGCAACTAAATCCCCACTCTTGATCATCGACTTTGCCTCCTTCTAGATAGAATCAATTCTCTGCTACTTCCTCAACGCTTTGGCCCACATCACTTCCTCTAAGAGCTACTCGACTTTCTCCAAGCTAACATTCTTGTCATCCCTATTGCCATAATAATTGACATCAATTTGATTGTAAAGATCATACATAGACCTACTCTTCTTCACCTTGGGGGTCTTATTGAATAGCTCTTTGATGTCAAGGAGGAACTTCCTAGCCCCACTTGTACAATTGATTTTTGGACTATGAAATGTTACAATCTTCCAACAACTAATTGTACATGTGATGTCTAAGTAATGTTGGATGAATGTTTTGTAATAACCTGTGTTTCCAATGAAGATTTTAATTTACTTTTGGTTTATTCGAGGTTTCAAGTCGAGAATCATTTTTATCTTGGCCATGTCGAATTTGATACCATATTTACATACAATGTGTCCGAGCAAAATACCAATTAGGGTGGAAAAGATGCATTTTTTAATATTTAGGGATAGATGAATCTGTCGACATATTTCTAGCACCATCCTTAACCATTGGATGTGGTATTTTAACATGTTGTAGATTGTCTAGTCATCAAAATAGAAAACCATTGTTTTATATTATATTCATGGAAATATTTGACTACTATCCTTGAGAATACTGTGGGTGCATTCTTCAAGCCAAAGGGCATCACCCTGTATGCAAACAAGCCAAATTTAGACACAAAAGTTTGTTTTTTCCTGATCTTCTTTTGCAATCGGAACTTGATTATAACTAGAAAATCCATGTGTAAAAGCATAACATTCATGTCGTGTGACTTCATTGATGATTTCATTCATGATTGGTGTTGGGAATGGATCGGTTATAGTCAACTTATTCAAGCCCAAAAAATCGACACATATTCTCAAATTTTTGGGGTCGTGCTTTTTGGGTTGTACAACCATTGGACTTTCCCATTTAGATTTATGTATGGTGTAAATGATGCCCACGACTAACATTGCCTCAATTTCTTCTACACAATGGGTTTGTATTTATGGGATAATTTGTATGGTCATTTGTTAATAGGTTTGGATCCTGGGATGAGGTCAATTTTCATCTGCCCCATCTCTTGTACAAGTCCTTTGAGATCCTTATAGTCATGAGTAAAAACATATTGATATTTGTGGAGTAGGTCGACTATTTTTGTTGGTTTTTTTTTATCCAATGAGTAGTCACCTATCCATGCCATTTTTGGTCAACCATTAGTCAAAATGTCGAATTCTTTAGTTTTTATCTCTGCATCCATCCATTTTGAAGGTTTAGATTCATCCAGATGTCATTTGCCTTTGACAATCTCATTATAGCTCAGTCGAAAAACAAGTTTCTTTGAATCTTTCTTGTCTTCTTTGGATATGGTAAAGATCGTTTTCACAAAGTTATTTATTCCTGGGTGGATTTTCTTCCATTTGAAGCTTTGACCTGAAAAACTTATGTTTTCCATGTCCACTCGACGAGCGCTTATATTATTTTGGTCATGAGTCGACACAAAATTGCAAGTCAATGTTGACCCATGTCAACTTTTGTCTTGCCTTTTTTCCAACTTGATTAAGGTTTGTTTTTTCTAGAAATTTCTTTATCTCCAATGTTGCTTCTCTTAGTTGTGCCTGTGTGGGGATAAACTCAAAGTAACTTATGAAGTTTTCAATTATTTCAATCTAGTTGAATGTATTTCCACATGCTTCTTCAATTTTATACCATTTATGTGGTGCATCATCCAAGGTGTTTGGGAATAGATGTGGCTAAACTCTTTCATATCTATATCCAAATATTATCCATTTGTTTTCGCACTTATGGATATGGGCCACTGGATCAAACCCAAGTTTGAAAGTCAAGATGTTGACCTTTATTGATAGCTTCCTTCCTCTGAATTGCTCGAAAAATTATATTGTAGCGATGGTTCATGTTTGTAAGTGGGGATAATGAGTCTCCCACCATCAAGCATTTTGACCAGTGAAATATTCGACACGACTTTTCACTCTTCCATGTTCTTTGACTATTTTTTATACTTTGTCGATGTGGAATGAGAAATAATTTCTCTCATTGAACCCCAATGGTGGGCCTTTCTTAAAGTTGGTCAGAATAAGTGTTAGTGTTTGTTTTATCATTTAAAAAAAAAAAACAATAGGGGTTGCTTGAACTACAAAGCATGATCTTGATCGTTTTATTAGTATTTCCTCTATCGACCAACACTCTTTTGCACGAGACTCATAGTTCTCTACTTGCAAGTTGTAAAGTTAAGTGTCCTAATTTTTCCCCATGGATATTGGGGAACCAACTAAGATTTCATCTTCTACATTTAGTTCGACATTGTCTTTCTCCTCATTCATGATATGATATAGTCATTGAGCCTCCTAGCCTTCATCCTAGGTTTCTACCCATGGATTTCCTTCTTTTGGGTCGAGAGGTATAATAATTTACCTACCACTTCCTTTTAGTTTGATTTTATCTCTTTCAAGGGAGATATTTTCTTTCATATTTTGACCCCATGGCTTGCCTATTAATGTGGGGTAAGCAGGGATACCTTCAACTAAGTCAATTACCTCAAATTCGACCATTGTCGGAATTCCCATTATGCGATTTTTGACCATTTTTAGCGTTCTGATTGGATCTATAAATATTTGATCTTATAGCTTCAAGTAATTCATCATTGTTGTTAGCAGAGGCCTTCCAAGACATTTCCATGTATCCCAAGGAAGGATGTTGACTTGTGATCCAAAGTTGACAACAACTTGTTTAACCATATTTCCATCGATCTCAAGGTCAACTTGAGAATTGCAATTGTTCATGTGTTTTTCCTGGGACAACTGTCGAAGATTTTTATACGGTCATTGATATTATTTATACTCTTTTAAAATATTAAGAAAGTGGATCAGGAGATCGATTGACCAAATGCTTTTATTTTAGTAGCGAGAGGAAATCATCTAGGATCGTCTTTGGTATTTGATGCATTTTGCTTCCTTCCCCTACTTATACTTTCTTTTTCTTGGTCAATATTCTTGAAAAATTTCAATGCTTCTTACATTATCTATTCTTCTTTATTTGGGTCAGAGTATGTATTTTGGTATCCCAGTTGTTTAACTAGTGATTCTCAATAATTTTCTCGACCTACACATGATCTTGTTACGACATGGATATTATTTGAGTTTAAAACCTCTTGTTTGGGAACAATATGTAGAAGGTTCAGATTTCTTTAATTCATTACTTTCTCTAGTACTATGGGATAGTCTTCGTGTGAGTGATCCCCCACTCCACATATGTTGCATAATGTCAAGTATGTTATGTCCTTGATGTGAAATTCGAGGCTTAGGTGATTGTATTCCCAACAATTGAAGCAATAATATCGACCCTAGCCATGTCCTCGACCTCCTTGATTGTGTCCTCCTCTAAATCCTCCTCTTCCTTGGTAACCACCTTGACCACAACCTCGATATCCATTTCCCGCTCCTTGGTTGGTGTTCTGTTCAATGACCGATATATGATAGGTTGTGTGCACATTTGAATTATTTCACCCATTTAGTCGACACTCTTGTGTTGAATGACTGCTTTCATCACATATGTGGCACCACTTTGGCCTGACATTTTTTAAATTATGCGGACAATCTCTAGTTGTATTATTTTTCATGGCTTGATGAATGTCGCAAAAAGTTTCTATTTGAATACAATAGATGTTAGGATCTAGTGCATCGTTGAATTTACAATAGTCCTTTCTATGCCCTTCATTAGAACAAAGGGTGCACCAAATTTTGTTCCATATAATGGCCATATTTTTTAAGGTTTGTTGCAGAATTTTGAGCTTTTCTTCCAGTCTTTTTTCCATCACAAAGGAAGTCGATGGTCCATTGTCATTTGTTTCTATGCATTGTGCCTTTTTCAAGAATATTCACATGTTTGAATACCATACATCTTTAATGGGGATCTGATTTTTTGTAGTAGCCCTACAACGTGCCATTGAGCTAAGAGATTTTTGTTGATGACATATGGAATTTGGTTGAGGAGATGTTTGGATATTTTGTCATATTCCCTTACCGTTTCTCTTGGGATTTGCTTTATTTCCTTGAGTTTATGAGCGGCTAGGTGCCTGACATATTGAGTCTTGAATAATTTTAGGAAGTTCTATTTAATTTATGATTTTGACCTTATCTGGTTTTCTGTGAAGTTCATGAACTAGGTAAGGGCATTGGCTCGTAATGTGGCACCAAATTGTGTCATTTGTTTGGATTCATCTATAATGTCAATTGCATCCCATAATTTTTCAAAAATGAACCAATGTCATTTGGGTTCTTCATATCCTTCATATACGGGTATATGATTTAGATCCATTGTGGCTTTATTCATAGGTTTAGAAATTGGTACAATGGAGAGAGTTTGAATTTGTCAATTTATTATGAGAGTCGATTGGGAATTCGATGTTACTTCGATTTGAGGAGACAATATCTGAACACTTGACTCCACCGACGCAATCTACTATTGGGATTCAGTCAGATTGTGCTCCAACAATAATTGTGCTTCTTCTTTTGATGGGATTATTTCATCTATTTGGAAACCCTTATCTATATACTTGACGAACCGTCTTTCAAAAGGGTGTGCTGGTTCATTCTCACTATTTGTTGATTTGGATTCTTCTTCAATGAGTAAATTTGGCGGGGGGTTGAGTCTGTGAGATCTTTGATATGGAAGAGTGTGTCCTCTGCTTGACTCTAATTTATTTATGGTACTTCAATAAGAATTCAATTATGCATATGGCCATCTTCATCAGTTATATACCACACCTTTGAAGACCGAGGATCAATATGAAGCCTATGGCAAAGGAAGTCTTTAATACATGGGATATAATTTCTAATAGGATATTGACATGTCAGAGGTCCAGAGTCATCGATATTCATACTTTTACGGTGTCGATTTGTTGATCGACAACTATGCTTGCCTCTGTCAACTGCAAACTTTTAGTCCTCCCAAGAATTGTTGGGGATGCTTCTATTTATAAGTCTAGTCAGCCCATGCTCGACTCAAACTACTCAAATGCTCAAACAATCTGTCGCTTCTAGGGGTTCTTTTGATTTGAGCTTCGTGGATCCCTTGCATTTCACATCTCTTCTATCTTATTTTTCCTTTTACCCCACTCCAATTTCTATATGTTGAGTGAGGGATTGTGGATCTGCATTTGTCGTGTAATCTTCCCTCTTGACTCTATTGCATATTCTCTTTCACTTTCCTTCTTCCCTGCTTCATACATTATTTTCTTTGGTGTAGTCAACTCAAATTATGGCATCTCATGGATCATATAGCCCCCAATCGCTGGCCCTACTTACTTGAAATAAGAGATGTTATCCATGCTTGCTATGATCATTTCTTCAAGAAATAGTCCCAGGCTTCATGTGTATCTTTGTAGTTGGCTTCTAAGAATTCTTTGTACTCATCCTAATTTTTCTCCCAATTACAATTTGGCGGAGGTGTACTTAAGAGAGGTCAGTATTCAATGCTATCTCTAATTATTTTATCTAGCAAAAATTTGTGTAGCAAATATGGAACGATACAAAGGAAAATGTTGTGCAGACCGGTGTAAAATTTATCTTTAATAATTTCGTCTGGCAATCTATCTTCAATATCTTGTTCTTCAATATAGTCTTGGAAAATTATTTCAAACCATTTGTTTATATTTGTTCGACCTTCGTTGGTGATTTTTAGTATTAACAGTTCATCTGGAGTTGGTTTGTGCATTAGAATTTCATTTAAGGTATTCAAATAGTGCTTATGGAATGGATTCAAGGAATTGTTTGCGAGTCTCTATGAATAGTTGTGCTCGAGATTTTGCCAACGTTAGTCAATTTCTCCTTACTTAATTCTTTATGTAGTTGTTAATCTTTATCTCACACCACTCACGTATATATTCCAGGCTTAACATCTATGTGCACATTGTTTTACTTTCTCGAGTTCAGAACTATTGACAACGAAACCAATGTTGTAATCTAGGGGAAAGTATGCAGGTGTTACCAGTAGCTCATCACATAGAAAAATATATACAACACACTACTATACACACATACACATATAAATATAAGGAAGCATACACAAAGTAGTAGGAGAATCAATAATATGCACTTTATTATGTACAAAAACATCCATCTTTCCTCTATTACATAGCCACATATATACTTGTGTGTTCAGTTATATGGTAGTTAAAAATTCCGAACTACCTTGGTCATTCGACCCAACTGGCTAGTCGACCGACTCACATACTTGACTTGGATAGTTGACCGACTTACACATCTGGCTTGGTTGACTATCGGGTCTAATCGGCAGGGTTGAATAGCCCCTACAACAAAACCTAACTTCCAGTAGACCATGGTGGACATGACACAAGTAAATGAACCTTCTTCATTGATACATCGATGGATGGTGAGGTTTTTAACTTGATAGGGATTTTAAATGAAATGGTTGAAGGAATACTTGGCTAATATTTGTCCAAGTCAAAGGTTATCAAGCAAGAATCTAATGGATTGACGATTTCTAGAGCTAATAGTAAAGCCTTCTTCTAAAAAGGAATTTTGGAGGACCACTAGGGATGAAATGGTGGTGGGTGATTGAGCCAATTCATTGATAATAGTATATCTATGAATGACGCTCACATGTGGATTATAGGTAGTGTGATGTAGATCTGCCTTCACTACATGTGGTGTAAGGTCACTACAAATATTTGGATTCTGCAAGGAACTGCTAGTTGGGGGTGGAGCATCATTGCACTCTTTTGGATTCAGCTTGATGGGCATACCATATTTTCAGTTATGAGATTAAAGGTGCATGATTGAGGAGTTCATGTATACGTTCTAATATAATGGATCTCCAAGTTGGGAAATATGCACAAGTTAATAAGATCCCAATGATTGGGTGGAGTAGTTTGCCTTTTGTTGGGTAACAACTACTTCTTTTTGAGGGAAGTGATTTTACAACATATCCCATTGTGAGGGGTCAAGGAACTATTGTTGGGGGTATTATTACCTTGTGGGGGATTAGTACCTGCATCAACCGATAGTTCCTTAATCCTCTTATACTTGACTATTTGAGGGTAGTGATGAGTGTAATGCCCATACTCACTGCACATTGCATAAGGATAGTTTATCCCGAACTTGTTGTTTCTTTCATCCTTGGGTTGGTTATTTAGACTAGAATTTGGTTATGGTTTTGGTGTTATGGTTTCCCCAACATTATTCATTGGGTTGGGGGCATTTCCCCCTATCCCTTGAGGTTGGTTTTGGATTTTTTTCTCCCCCTTCTTTATTTTTTCCGTTATTTTGTGGATTTGGGGGATTAGTTATGTTTAGTTGTTCAAACACTTGGGTTTGTTAGGCTAGAAAAGGTTGGACCAAAGTTGACACCAACCTAAGTCAGGGAGAGTTGGGGAGTTTAAGGCCCTAGTGGAGGACTAGGGAAAGGGTAATAGGGATTCTCACATGGGGGGCCACCATAAGAGTTGTTTATCCCATGTGACAAGTAAGTGCCACCATTGCAATTTTGACCATTTCATGATGGATCATGCACACGTTGGGATGGATGAGTTCTTGAATTGGATGTGTTGACACCATTGTATGAGGATTGTGATCCATTGTAAGGGTTATTAGGGTTAGGGCAAGGCATGTTGTAGTGCACATATGTGGATTGGACATACAAAGTGATAGCTCCGATATAGGGGTTTCTACAGTGGATGGTATTGTTGGAGTTCATGTGACCATATGGGTTATTGGCATGAGTAATAGACCTAATAACACCATTGGAAACATGGGATACTCTCGGTGTGTTTTGTTTAAAGAAATGTTGTTGAGGAACATTAGGGATGACTGATTAAAGGTACCCTAACTAGATGTAAATGAAGTCAAAGAGTTGTGCTTTGAGAATAACCTCTGCTTTTAACTAAGGCATAATAATGGTGGTGTATTTAGTAATGATAGGGAGGAAGGATTTGAAAAAGCAATCTAAGAGAATATTTTCTTTGATATTGGTTTTACACAAACCACACCATCTGCACCACTTGTGGATGTGATTTGCAATGTGAGCTGAGCTATTTTGGAAGAAATTGGAAATAATATTGACTCCTATATCATGACAAAATGGTAATTGGGAAAAGGGTAGGAAGGCTTTAGCGATGGATTCAAAGGTGTTATGGGAACCTATTTCCTCATCAATATACCATTTTGTAGCCACTCCAACAAGAGTTTGTTGGAATAATATAAGTTGTATAGAATCATCCATGATGTTGTTAGAGTAGCACCATAGATGAAAGGCCATAACATGGTTGGAGGTATCTTCGCCAAGTCATCCCTAAAATTTTGGGATATCCATGGTAATTTGGTTGACATAGGTGGCCATGTAGGATTATGTTAGATGGGATTATTGGTGAGTTTTTTCAAATATAGAATATTAATACTAACCATGTATGTCAAGTTATGTTGGTTGGGGGGATTGGGGTTTGTCCATGGTGGATAACCAGTTTACTATCAAACTAGATGGGGCAGAGCTTGACAAAGGAAAGCCTACATAGGGTGATCCTAACAAGGACAATATTAGCAAGGATGAGCCTGACAAATATGCACCTGGATGAGGGTGGGAGGGGGATCCAACACTCCTTATTGGAGAAACCTAAAATAACGCCTAGATTCTTTCAAGTTTGCTACATTTCCTAACTATGTAAACTTCTCTAAGATATAAGGTGATATGTCAATATAACAATTCTATACAAAAAAAATATTTACTCAAAGAACATGTGTCTAATATGAAATTAGTGCACATGTGGTGCAACAATGTTTTTTCATTAATTTTTGGTAAACAACCATGTAAAGTTTTGATGTAGGATTTTTCACACAATGTTTTGAAAAGTAAAGGCATGTTCCTATGAATCTAGTGATCTTCCACTCAAGTTATACTTGGGCCTTCCAAAATCTCTCAACGGATGGTAATGAAGTCCACTAAACATGATCATTAAAGTTGTGAAAGAGAAAATTATAGTGAGACATCCTTTGGGAAACTCAAAGAAGACCACAACTATCTTTCTTAGGTGCTTTCACATCCCATGGAAGTCAATTGGTGATAATCCTATATTTTGGCCACTAAGATACCTTTTCACAAATGGACAATGGATTAGGCCTCCAATAGACAAAATGTTAATACATAGGTTAAAATATCTATGTGGATCCATTAAACTACCAATCATGACCATAGAATTAAAACTTAAGGGTTCATCCCTTTTTCTTGGTTTTTTCATATTCAATAGGAAGATGTTTCAAAATTTCCCTTGGAAAACAACTATATTTCAAATGAGAAACAATAATAGGGAGTTATCTGGATGCCTATCCCCATAATCCTAAATTAGACTACAATTTGTTTCAATACCTTAATGGAGGAATTAAGTCGCTGATATGATTAAGTTACTTTGTTTTATGAGGCTAAACTAGCATCATGAACCAACAAATTTAATTTAAGGTGTGATGAAGGAAGGTATTTTAGATTTCTGAATGTTTTTTATTCACCAAGATCACTTTATGGGTGCGTGATGAAGTGTATACTTTGGTAAAGAATAATCTTAGGTACTTCGTGTGTGTACTTAAGTGTTGTGAATAACTTGAAATTGTGTTTCTTGAAAATATATTGTGGAAATAAAATTGCAAGACTTTGAGAAATTGTCAAAGTATACTTAAACCATAGGTGTTGGTTGTGGAGCCTGATTATCTTCCTGATTTAGAGGTCTATGTTTCAGCCATATTTATACCCCATGAAGACTTTACACCCCAGAAGAATGTACACTCCTCCATGTAGGGGAGTGCTGTGGGTGGGGGGTTACCCCCCCTGCGGGGTCTGGGGAAAAGCTGGGGTTCGGGGGCAAAGCCCCCGAAGGAAAAATTGTATTATCATTGTGAATATTGTATTGTGAGTGAGGAGACTGTGAGAGAAAGAAGAGGAAGTTACAACGGGTGTGTTGTAAGTTGTATCCTCTCATTTGCTGGATAATAATAAAGGAAGTACCTGGAAATTTATCTGATGGACATAGCCCACACTAGGTGAACCACGCATATCTGTGTCTCTATTGTATTGTGTATCTTCTGTGTTTTATTTCCACATTTGTTTTATTTTATTGCTCCGCAATCCTGTTTTTCTAACAACTGGTATCTGAGTGAAAGGTAACTCGCAGGAAAATAGGGTTCCTGGTTCGAGTGGAAGCAATGGCGGAAGATGGAAAGTTTAGGGTCGAGAAATTTAACGACCAAAACTACCAGTTATGGAAGATACATATGGAGGATTATTTATATCAGAAGGATCTATTCCTACCATTGGGTGGAATAGAAAAGAAGCTGACGACCATGAAGGATGAAGAATGGGAGGTTCTTAACAGAAAGGCACTAGGAACGATACGACTGATCCTGGGAGCGTCGATGGATTTCAATATTTCGAAAGAAAAGACAACGAAGGAGATGATCAACGCATTGGCTAAACTGTATGAAAAACCCTTAGCATCTAATAAGGTATTTCTAATGAAGATATTATTTAATATGAAGATGTTAGAAGGTGGGTCTGTTGCAGATCATTTAAATGAATTTAATACAGTTACTAATCAACTAAGTTATGTAAAAGTGGACTTTGATGATGAGTTCAGGGATCTTCTAATCTTGTGCTCATTGCCAGTAATATGGAATGGCTTGGTCATGGTTGTTAGTAAAATCTGTCTCTAGTTCAAACACTTTAAAATTTGATGATGTTTTTGGTGTTATCCTTAGTGAGGGAAATGTATTGTGGCTATGTATTATCATTGTGAATATTGTATTATGAGTGAGGAGATTGTGAGAGAAAGAAGAGGAAGTTACAATGGGTGTGTTGTAGGTTGCATCCTCTCATTTGCTAGATAATAATAAAGGAAAGACCTATAATTCCTCTAGTGGGCATAGCCCACACTGGGTGAACCACGTATATCTATGTTTCTATTGTATTGTGTATATTATATGTTTTATTTCCGCATTTGTTTTATTTTATTGCTCCACGGTCCTGTTTTTATAACAACTGGTATAAGAACACATGTGAGACATCATGTAATGCGTTAAACATGGAGAATAGGGGAAGATAAAATGATAGAGGAAAAGGCTTAGGAAACCGTGGGAATTCTAGGAAGGGAAGATCCAAATCCAGACTGGGAAAGATAGAGTGCTAGAATTGTGTGAAGAAAGGACATCTGAATAAAGACTGAAAAGCTCCAAAGAAACAAAGAGATGGACAATAAGATAAAAATCAGGAAGCAAATGTAATAGGTGATGTGTTACAAGATGCCTTGATTCTTTCTGGAGATAATATTTCTGAGTCTTGGGTAGTAGATTCAGGGGATTCATTTCATGCTCCACCCCATATGAAACATTTTCTAGATTATGTTCAAGGTGATTTTGGACAGGTTCATTTGAGTGATGATGCACCATGCAAAATTGTTGGAATGGAAAAGGTAAAAATAAAGCAAAGCAATGGAAACCAATGGGATTTAAAAGAGGTAAGACATGTTCCAAATCTAAGGAAAAATCTAATTTCAATAGGGTAGTTGGAAAGTGAAGTTTGCATATCCATATTTACAGATAAGGTGTGGAAGGTCACCAAAGGATCATTGTTGATAACAAAAGGAGAGAAGGTAGGTACATTGTATTTATGTACTGGTAATACCGACTCCTCTATCTCTTTAGATTATATAGAAGTGGATACATCACTGTGGAATCATAGTCTTAGACACATGAGTGAGAAGGGGATGCATATACTTCACAAAAGAAATTTGTTGCCAGATCTTAAACAAATTGATTTGAATTTCTATGAGCATTGTGTTTATGGAAAACATAAGAGAGTCAGATTTCTCAGAGTCGGAAAAGAAAAGAAGATTGAAAGGTTAGAGCTTGTGCATACAGATGTATGGGGACTAGCTCAGGTATCATATCTTGGTGGCTCTCGTTATTATGTTACTTTTATTGATGATGCAACTAGAAAAAAATGGGTTTATTGCATTCGAAAAAAATATGATGTTTTTGATACTTTTAAGAAATGGAAAACTTTGGTTGAGAATGAGACATGAAAAAGGTTGAAGTGTCTCAAATCAGACAATGAAGTTGAATATTGCAGCAAGGAGTTTTATGATTATTGTTCGTACCATGGGATTCATAGAGAGAAGATAGTTCTAAGAACACCACAAGAAAATGGTGTGTCAGAAAGGATGAACATGACAATCATGGAGCGTGCAAGGAGTATGGGATTGCATGTTGGTTTTCCCTTACAGTTTTGGGAAGATGTTGTAGATAGTATTGTTTACTTAATAAACAGAGGAAATTCAAGCTCTTTAGATGGTATAATTCCAGAGGAGGCATGGACATGTAAAAAGGTAAACTATTATTTTTTAAAGACTTTCTGTTGTGAATCATTTGTCCATATTGATAAAGAAAATAGAACAAAGCTTGAGGCAAAATCAAAGAAGTGTACCTTTGTTGGCTACAATGTTAATGATTTTGGTTATCGCTTATGGGATTATGAAAATAATAAAATCATTAGGAGTAGAGATGTCATATTCAATGAGAAGGTCATGTACAAAGATTAGTTGCAGGGAAAGAAACAAGAAAAACCAAAACCAAAATACACAATGCTTAATGAGATCACTGAAAAATAAATTCCAAAGGTACGAGAAAATCAAAATGTACATCAACAAGATCAACAGGTACCTCAAACTCCTGCAAGTGTTGTTAGAAAATCTACCAGGTTAAGTAGACCCCCTGAACGATACTCTCATTCATTGTATTATTTATTGTTGACTGATTCTGGTGAACCAAAATGTTATGAAGAGGCAATGCAGGTAGACACCAAAAAGAAGTGGGAGCAAGGAATGAAAGAGGAAATGAATTCCTCGGTAAATTACCAGACTTGGGACTTGGTTCAGTTGCATGCAGGAAAAAGATCATTGCAAAATAAATGAGTTTACAAGTTGAAGAAAGAAGATGGAGGGAAAAAAATGGTACAAGTCTAGACTTGTTGTAAAGGGGTTTGCACAAAAGAAAGGTATATATTTTGATGAAATATTTGCTCCTGTTGTTAAAATGACTTCAATTAGGACTATTTTAAGTCTTGTGGTAGTAGAAGATTTGCATCTTGAACAGTTGGATGTAAAAACAACTTTTCTCCATGGGGATTTGGAGGAAGAGATTTATATGCAACAGCCATAGGGGTATGAGGTCAAAGGGAAGGAGAATTTGGTATGCAGGTTGTAGAAGAGCTTGTATGGCCTAAAGCAAGCTCCAAGGCAGTGGTATTTGAAGTTTGATAGGTTTATGACATAACAGGGTTATAGTAGATGTCATTCTGATCATTGTTTATTTTAAAAGGCTATAAAATGGAAGCTATATTATATTTCTATTGTATGTAGATGACATTCTTGTTGCAGGGTCTAATATGCAGGATATAAATGTGATCAAGAATAAATTATCTAATTCATTTGAACTGAAGGATTTGGGTGCTGCAAAGAAAATCCTTGGTATGAGAATAATAAGAGACAAGAAAAATCGCAAATTGACATTGTCTTAGGGTGAGTACATAGAGAAGGTGTTGGGGAGGTTTAGAATGCAAAATGAAAAACCAGTTAGTACATCTTTGGCCAGCCATTTCAAATTAACTAAGGAAATGTGTCCCAAGACACGGGAGGAGATAAAATACATGTCTAGGGTCCTTTATTCATCAATAGTTGGCAGTTTGATGTATGCAATGGTTTGCACAAGATCGGATATTGCACATGTAGTAGGAGTTGTGATCAGGTATATGAACAATCTAGGTAAAGAACATTGGGAGGAAGTAAAGTGGATTTTCAAGTATTTGAGAGGTACTGCTACTCATGCATTATGTTTTGGAGGTTCATACATTGATTAAGATATGGCAGGTGACAAATATAGCAAGAGGATCACCACATGGTATGTTTTTACTATAGTTGGAACAACAGTAATTTGGATTTTGAAACTGCAAAAGGTTATTTCACTTTCAACAATAGAAGCAGAGTATGTTGCTGCTATAGAGGCTAGTAAAGAAATGATTTGGTTACAGAGGTTTATGGGGGAATTGGGAAAGAAGCAAGAGAATAGCAAGTTGTGCTGTGACAGTGAGAGTGCCATTCATCTTGCAAAGAACTCAACCTTCCATTCGAAGACTAAGCATATACAACTTAGGTACCATTTCATACGCTCTGTCTTGGAAGATGGACATTTGAAGTTGGAAAATATACACACTAGGCAGAATCTTGCAGACATGTTAACTAAGGGAGTAACCAAGGAGAAACTAGGTTCCCGCTCAGTTTCAGTTGGTCTTCAAGCATGAAGATGAAGATGAGAAATTTTCCAGGTCCAAGAATGATCATAGTCCAACAGATACAACATCGGTGGAGTTGTTGAGATCAGTCTCCAAGTGGGAGATTGTTGGTTGTGGAGCCTTATTATCTTCCTGATTCAGAGGTCTTTGTTTCAGCCATGTTTATAACCTATGAAGACTTTACACCCTAGAAGAATGTACACTCCTCCACGCAGGGGAGTGCAGGGGGGGTTACCCCCCCTGCGGGGTCCGGGGGCAAGTGGGCCCTCGAAGGAAAAATTGCCTTGTAAATGTATATTGTAATTTCATAGTAAATATGGATTGTTCATTACAAGGTCTTAGATCTTACAGTAGAAGTTATGTTAGGTTTTTTTTCCCCAGAAGGAAACCCTCTTTTATGAGGGAAATGTATTGCAACTATGTATTATCATTGTGAATATTGTATTCTGAGCGAGGAGACTGTGAGAGAAATAAGAGGAAGTTACAACATGTGTGTTGTAGGTTGTATCATCTCATTTTCTAGATAATAATAAAGGAAGGACCTGGCAATTTCTCTAGTGGATGTAGCCCACATTGGGTGAACCACGTATATTTGTGTCTCTATTGTATTGCGTATCTTCTGTGTTTTATTTATGCAATTGTTTGATTTTATTGCTCCGCGATCCTATTTTTCTAACAATAGGTTTGTTCTCCATCTAATTATTTTTTCCTAAGTGATGAAAACAATTTAAATGGTAAACCACAAACTAAATTCAAAGATGTGATGAAGGAGGTGTTTCGCACTTCCAACCTTTTTCTTATTCACCAATATCACTTATGAGCACAATGAATAAAGAATACTTGGATATGGGAGAGTTTCTAGGTCCTTCATTGGTGTGAGTGATAGCATAAACAACAATGCTTCAAGTCAACACTAGAGATAAGATGTTGAAGTGAAATTTCTTAAAGAAAAATGATTGCAAGCAGTAAGTGGTTAAACCAAAGAGTTCATTCCTTACCTAGATAATTCCTTTATGGGTTGAGCAATTCAATAATCAAATCAACATATGAGTGATATCAATGGATAAAATAAAAGACTATAAACTTAAGGGCTAGGTACAAAAAACAACCATCCATGTGGTAAGTACTAGAAAGTGTGATTCTTTCCCCTACCAACTAGGTGTGGTAATTATTAAACACCAAATAAATAGTAGATATTAAATGGCCAATAATTTATGAAATATTTATAACTACCTAATGATTAGCAACAAAAAACTATATCAAGCTAAAAAAATAATTTTAATTTGGATTGTGTGGGATATCTCAAAGATAGTTGCATGAAAAAGTATTATACTTTCTACATCAAAAATTGACATAGATTGTACATATGATCCCACACAAATCGTGCAAATATTGAAGGATATTCTATGTGAGGTACATAGAACAAAGAAAGACAATCATGAGAATCATCGAGGTTTTAGAAAAAATATTTTTTGAATTTCCAGCCTCTAACTAATAATGATCAAGAAAAATATAGAGATGATGATGATCCTACAATCCACCCGATGTCAACACTAAGCATAAAAACAACCTAAATATTTATATATGATGATCTATATCAAAGCAAAGTCATTAATATGTGTTGTGGGTTTTGTTGCAATGGTGAGCGAAAATTCCTCTATGAGCTGATTGTTGAGATANTGGGTGTGCCATGGAGTAAGGTGTCATCAATGAACTATTGGTGCGTGGAGGTAGGGAAGTTTTCGAAGGGTTTGATGCATGTTATTTCTCCTGCTGTAGTTGTGCTTTTTATGCTTCTACTGAGTCCTTCCATCATCGGAATGAACAGGAAAGGTGATAACGGGTCTCCTTTTCTGATGCCTCTTGAAGGCCAAAAGGGTTTGGCTGGGGCTCCATTGATTAGAAGCGAGTAACTTGTCGTTGAGACTAGGTTGACAATCTAGTTGATCCAGTGTTGCGCAAAGCCAAAATCTTCCAGAGTCTTGACCATATAGTACCAACTAATTTTGTCATAAGGCTTTGCTAGGTCAAGTTGGATTATCATCCCCCCTCTCCTCTAGAATTTCAATGTGTGTATCGGCTCATGGGCATGGATGATTTTGTCCACAATTTGTCCCCCTTCTACAAAACCCTCCTGTTCCTATGAAATCAATGTGGGTAGGAGAGGTTTCAGTCTATTGGATATGACTTTGGAGATTATCTTGTAGACCACAGTGCATAAATCTATGGGTTTGTAGCAATCTGGGGTCCTTGCTTCATGTTCTTTGGGGATTAAAGTAATCATTGTGGCATTTAACACTTTCAGAATGGAGACAGAGCATATTGAGTCTTCCACCACCCCATACACGTCATGTTTGACCACTTCCCAATAGGTTTTGAAGAATTCCACCGTGAAACCATCTGAACCTGGGGCCTTTCCATTAGGCATCTCCTGAACCACTTGGTCAATTTCCTCCTTAGCGATGGGTTTGTTTAGGTTGATATTTTGTTCCTCGGTAAATAGCCTAGGGATGTGCTGTTGTATGGACTCCGTTCGGTCTTGGTTGGCTTCATGGGCTATCCCATGGAATTGGTTTACCAGTATGTTTTAAATCTCCTTGTGGGAATCTCTCTCGATCCCATCCTCATCCCGAATTTCTAGGATTTTGTTGTGGGTTCTTCTAGCAATGGTTTTTCTATGAAAAAACTTTGTATTCCGCTCTCCTTCCTTTAGCCACATGATTCTAGAATTTTGGCATGATAGAGTCTCTTCCTCCTGGCATATTGCTTCCCATTCCTTGGTCATTTGGATCTCTTTCCTTTTCCTATCCTCTGTGTATCCCTCGTCTATGCATATTTCCTGGAGTTTCCTCATTCTGTGTTCAATATCTTTTTTTTCTTGGTTTATGTTTCCAAAGATTTCTTTGTTCCACTCCTTGAGTTTATGTTTTATGTACCTGAGGTTCTTATAAATATTGAACATCCTCGTCCCTTGCTCCAGTTGTTTCTCCCGCCACCATTGGTTGATGTTCTCCTTGAAAGTGGGATGTTCGATCCAAAATTTCTCGAATATGAAAGGTCTATTCTTCGGTGTGGTTTGGAAGTTTGCTTCCAATTGGACTGGCTAGTGGTTTGAACCCCCCCGGGGAAGGATGTTGTAGTCTAAAGTTAAACCCTGTAGAATGATGGACTCCGAAACCAAGAATTTGTCTAGCCTCGTCACTATCTGATGTTGCTTTATCCGTTTGTTGTTCCATGTGAATTGGACATTACTGGTTTTGATGTCCACCATCTCCATTGTGTCAATGAAAGATGAAAAGTCTTCCGCATCTCTATCCAATCTCCTAGTGCCTCCTTTTTTTTTCCGCAAGTGTCGTGATGATGTTGAAGTCCCCGACCAAGATCCAGTGGAGGTTTCTGGAACGTGATTTAGGTTTTCTAATTCTACGAGTATTCTTCTCTTTTATTTCAACATCTGGGGACCATACACATTAGTGCATAGAATCACCTTCGTGTTACCTATGATTTGCATGTTAACTGAAAGTGTGTGTCTGGTGGCTTTGGCTGCTAGTAGATTCATCACTTGCAGGTTCCAAAAAGTGAGAATACCGCCTGCCATTTGTTGTCCTTCGACAACCAATGTCTTGTACTTGCTCCATTGTTTTTTGCTGATTGTTTCCATTATGTCTACAATACATTTTGTCTCTTGGATGAAACAGAGGTCCAATTGTTCCTTCTTCAATCTGTTTTTAAGGATTCTTTGCTTTCGTGGGATGTTTAGGCCTCTAATATTCCATGTTATAATATTCATTTAAACATGTGGGGGGGATTTGGGAAAGATCTTTTTGATCTTACCTGAGTTTATCAATAGAGCTCATAGTTCCTGTAGGGCTACGTTGTTTGATTTCCTGCCTTTCTTCCTTCTCGTCTTCTTGGGTGAGAGTTGGGGTTGTCCCTCACATGCTTTGATTCTTAGGTGTCCTATCTCCCCGTGCGTGCACTTGAGGCCTCTGGATTTTGCTAACTCCCTTAGGAGGAATAGGTATTGGATACGATCTAGTTGCTCCGCTGGTACATTGTCTACGCCCTGCCTTTTCCATTGCTCTAGTATGTTTGGGAGATCTATTCCTTCCCTTTCCACAATATCTCTCAGATCAAGATCTTCCGTACCTACCTCACTTGGTGTCATTTCCACATCTCCATCTACCTCATGCATGGGGGTGTTGGCATCTCTGGTTTCTCCGTCCATAAGAGTTATGCTACCCCCCCGTTCCATCTTATTGCTTGGACTGTTTGTGTTCTCATTTGTGGCATGTTCCTTAACTTCTCTGGCTTTTGACTTTTCCTTTCCTCCTTCTTCCCCTTTGTTGGTTTTGTCCCGCCCTTCCGTTCGAGTCATGGCTTCCGGATTGCTTCCCGTTGGGGCTTTACTTGGTTTCTTGTTTGCTTTGTTTTTGTGGTTTGGCTTAATAAACCCATCCTCATCCTGCTGTATTTTGGTGTTTTCCTCTTCTTGTTTTTTATTGAGAGGGAATTATTTGAATAGGTGTTCAGGTTAATGGAATATTCTACATCTGAATGGGATCTACTCATAGTCGATGCTTTGTATCCATTCCTCATCCCTAAATTCCAGGCTTATGGCTTCTGGGAGTGCCCCCGAAACATCCATTTCTATGCAGATCCTTGCATAGGAGGTATATCTCCCTTTTAGGGTTGCTTATGATGTCTTCACATATTTTCCAAGTTTTTTCCTGATTGCTTAGAAGGTGGAGGGTAGCCATTAGTCTAGCGACAGAGAGTAAAGCCTCAGCTAGATGGGTACATTCTTGAAGGTTTCTTTCTCTGGGGAGAATTTTTCCTTCCATGGCCACATCTACAGTCCTGCTGAGGCATGGAAGTATGCCCCCCCCTCAAAGACTCTATCCCTATCCTCCAAGTTCATGAATACTTCTATGAAGAAGCCTTTCGACCCCATGTGGAGTTCTACTTCCTCGCTTGGCTTCCATTGGTATTTTATCCAGTTGGGCAACGTTCTCTTTATGGGCCACAAACCCATGAACTTGCAAATGAGTGCATGCGTATTTATTTGGTCTTGATAGAGTTGCGTTTGTGGATCTTCTAGTATCACCTTGGGTATCAGTGTTGTCTTAGGTTTACACGGGTTGCGCCCTTCTACCCCATTGGGTTTCGCTGGTTCTTGTGCATCATTATGGGTTTCTCTGGCTTCTTCTCCCATGTGATCCCTTTTTTCCATGTTTCTCTGGTCACTGGTTCCTTGAAACCATCGCCACGTGGGCCTTTTCCCCTATCCACCACTACCTGGTTATATGAGGGGGTTCCATTACTACCCCCTTTGGTAACCATGCTGCGCTCCACTATGTTTGCAACTATCAAACTCTAGCTTGTTGTTGCTCTTGCTTTAAATCATTCAACTCATTCGAAATAGAACTTGTTAATAGAAGTGGAAAAACTGTATGCGGGCTTGGCCCAATTAAGCTTTGTTCTGCGACTAGACCACGTCCTTTCTTGGGTTTGAGCACAAGACCTCACCTTCATTGCAAGAATGACTTTACCATCCATCCGCCTCCGTCGACCTTAAAAGGTAAGCGAGCTTGGCCCAGTTAAGCTTTGTTCTGCGACTAGACCATGTCCTTGCTCTGGTTTGAGCACAAGATCTGACCTTCGTTGCAAGAATGAATTTACCATCCAACCACCTCCGCCAACCTTCTAAAATATATAACTATCAATTATGACATAAAATCCAAGTGCGCAAGAAGTCCCAGATCTAAACCATCATACAATGCATTAATCATGCACAATTTAATCAACTATAAATTAAATTCGGGGTGCAAGATCAACATATACTTTAATGCAAGGGGAAAGGTAAACATCAATTTCTAACTACGCGGTGCATGTAATTCAATTTTTATTTCAATCCAACATCAATTATATCTAAGGGCATGAGGAAATCTAGTTATTTTAACTAGTCATTCATTGATACTAAAGGGGTCATTACACAAGAGGTTAAGAAGACTTAAAAATCATATAACATTTGTGTTCTAAAAGAGAGAGAGTGAGATCATCTCTCGAATTAACTTTACATTTTTAATTACTACACAACCTATAATCAAATGAATTGACTGCACTTATAGGAATATCATTCATGGATCAAAGTAAATTTATAAATAATGACGAATACACTAACCCAAGGGTTGGAGAACGTATGACCATAAATTATAAATCACAATTTATAAATAAATAAGATCTCCTTTGTATAATCAAATCTCGATTTCCATAGTCTTAGAGTTAAATACATCGAATAAAATTTTATGGTGGAAAGCTCATCGTAATTAAGAATAAGTCAGCCAAATTTTACATAACTAAAGGCGTATATAATAATCATTAAGTTAACATATTACAATAGTATTGTTTGCGTGAGATGTCGGTGTCTAACCAACCTTTTTCACCTCATAAATCCATATATTAATAGTATTTTCATAACATGACAAAGAGATAGTGTAATGTGGTGTCAAGAGTTATTAATATACACTTTATGATGAAGTATTGTTAAGTTGTCCACAATATTCAAGGACAATTTAAATTTCCTAAATGCTAATAATTGTGAAGTATAACTTACTTGCGGGAAGTAATCAAGTAAAGATATGGATTTAATGAGGGGACCTTCCATCTCAATCCTCCATATGGGGTAGCGATGAGAGTGATCCCTAGCCTCTATTGGAGAGGCTTGTTGCTATGAATTGGGGCCCATGCCCACTATTATCATTGTTGAACAAGGGGAGATACTCTAAGAATGTCAGTGTGATGTTAAGTATGTAGATAGTATCTTTAATCGTGAAAAGGGTGTTAAGAAAAAAAAGGGGGGGGGGGTTATGTTATCTTCACAA
>JZKD02S0021988.1:0-26745 GCA_000966675.3 Picea glauca
CCAATCGATGGCTCACAACAATTAGACATATCAGAGCTTCAAGCTCCAGGGTTCCTAGACTACTAGTCTAAAGGGAACACCTTCCCAAATTGGAGGGATTTAAGCTCTAAGTCAATGGAAGGTAACTTGTGGGTTTACCATGATGGTAATTATGCCAAGAGGCTTGCTTCGACTCTGGAATGGTAATGTAGCTCCCTGGGAGAGTGCCTTTGAGTGAATAAACATGGACGTATGGGAAAATCAAGAATACATATAGGTTCTCAAGGGAATGAATCTATATTCATAACTTAATCATTTAACACAAAGAAACAACCCTTTATAGACATATAAATACTCGCATACATCCATTACTTACAATTCAAAGAATAAGTCAAGAAAATACTTATCAGAACCATATAGTGTGATGGAACTACTGAAAGGGGTGCTCATTTCCACCCAACCATAGGCTCAATCACTCCCAATGGATTTATCACTGGCCACCCCTGAGCTTAAGCCATGATACTTCGAGATTCAATCTCTTACTTCCAACTCAATGGAAGGTAGGGACAAAGGTTACTCTCCTTCTCCCAATACATAAATAGATAAGGACGAAGGTTACTCTCCTTATCCTGGTTCAATCTCTATTTTCTGTGATCAGAACTCACTGTTTCCTCTTTCAGTCCTTCCTCGGACCTGATAATTTCCTCTCTCATCTCTGCATTTTCTCCGCAGGTCTCCCTCTGTCCACCACGCTTCCTTTCTTGCCTCCCTCAGAAATATTGCGTGTGGTTCGAATCTCCCAGTTCGTGGTCAAGTCCAAAAGCCTTATTGATGGGAAGTCTGCCCCATCCCTCATTAACTCTTGAGTTGGCCTTCCCATCTACCAACCTGACGATAATTCATTCTTGGTCAGAGGGT
Source organism: Picea glauca (assembly GCA_000966675.3). NCBI lineage: Eukaryota > Viridiplantae > Streptophyta > Pinopsida > Pinales > Pinaceae > Picea > Picea glauca. The sequence continues at coordinate 898 of JZKD02S0021988.1, forward strand.
TGTTCTGATCCGAGAAAATTAATTCCAGCATTGTACTGGTTTGGTGGAGGTTAACGCAACCATTCCTAGTCCCCTCCACTACCTTTCACAACATTTTGTGGTCCCTCTCTTAGCACATCCCCTCTTTCAATATTCATGCAACACGTAACCATTTTCTATTAAGATAATCAAAATTTACATTCATCAACCTTCTACATAAGGTCCATCAAATCAAACATTCACACTTTCAAGTTTTCCATAGTTCCTCGGGCCATATAATTATATTTAAAGACTGGGGGAAACAGGGTGTTACAATTCCCTCCTCCTTAAAGGAATCATCGTCCTCGATTTTCTATCTATCAACTTGATATGTATGTACATAAGTAAAGAAAACCGAATATGCCTGTTTCATGGCATCTTCCATTTCCCACATAGCCTAATCTCTAGGCCAAAGTGTTTCCATTGCACGTTGACCTGTGAAATGGTTTGGTTCTTGAGTGAGGTTTCCTTCCTGTATAATATGCATTGGGGTTCTGGCAGGAATTATCCCTTCGTCTCCACCTGGATCACATACTAGTCAATTATATGATTAACATCATGGACATATTTCTTTAGTAATGAAATATGAAAAACACTATGTGCCTTTACTGTGGGAGGAAGTGTTAGCCTATAGGCTACAAGCCCCACTCTATCTAAGACTTCAAAGGGTCCACAATACCGAGGTGCCAACTTGGCATAGGCTCCCATTCTTAGGGAACTCTTCCCGGGTCTAACTCTGAGGTAGACATGGTCTCCGGTCTTGAACTCTCTGGGAGTTCTCTTTTTTTCGGTGTAACTTTTCTATCTATCCTGAGCAATCTTCATATTTTTTCTTATTTGAACCACTTGATGTTCTATTTCTTTCAGCATGTCGGGTCCGATTGTAATTATGTCCACTAGATTTATCCAGTTGATTGGAATCTTGGACTGTCTACCATAGAGGACTTCAAAAGGGCTCATCTTCAAGGATTCTTGATAACCGTTGTTGTAGGCAAACTATACCAATGGTGGGTAGTCTTCCCACTGCTTAGGCTGATGCATTACATGCATCCTTATCATGTATTCTACTATTTGATTGACTCTTTCTTTCTGTCCATCAGTTTGGGGGTGATAAGCAGTGCTGAATAACAATTTTGTCTCCAAACCGACCATTAGGGATTTCCAAAAGTTTGAAGTAAACTTGGTATCTTGGTCAGATACAATTTCCTTGGGCATGTCATGCAGTCTAAATATCTCCTTCATGAAGATGTTTGCAATATCTATGGCCTTGCAAGTTGATTTGACATGAATGAAATGAGAAGACTTACTCAGTTTTTCCACCATGACCATGATGGCATCATTTTTCTTGGTCAAATTTGGTAATCTAGTGATAAAATCCATGGAGATGGTTTCCCATTTCCATTCTGGGATTGGTAGGGGCTGTAATAATCCTGCTGGATGCCGATGCTCTACCTTAATTTGCTGGCATTCTAGGAACTTAGCTAGATAGTTAGCTATGTATTTTTTCAACCCAGGCCAATAGAATTGTTTCCTAGTGGCCGTGATCATCTTCTGATACCCTGGGTGACCAATATATGGTTTCTTATGTAGTTCATCCATTATGAACCTCTTCAAGTCATTACAATTGGGAATATACAATCTATTTCTGTAAGTCAGTAGCCCTCCCTCAAGCATCTGGTAGCCTTCATACTTCAACCCTGTAGGCTCTTGTCTTAGGTATGAGGTCACGACCTTGAAGAATGCATCTATCTCTTCTGCATTTCTGACTCTTTCCCTGAAATTCATTTCATAGGTGCTTATTGCTTCCAGATGAATCATTTTTATACTTCTGCTAAGGGCATCGACCTCCCTATTTTCCTTTCCTTTGATGTGTTTGATTTCGAAATCAAACTCTCTAAGAAGATGCATCCACCTATCTTTCCTAGCATTGAGCTTTGGTTGATCAAACAGGGGCCTCAATCCACAATGGTCTGTCATAAGCAAAAATCTCCTTCCCAGGAGGTAGTGCCTCCACATTTTTAAAGCATGTACTATGACAACCAACTCTAGGTCATGGGTCACATAATTGATCTCATGCTCATTTAATTTCCGGGATGCATAGGAAATTACACGTCCCTCTTTCATAAGGAATCCTCCGAGTCCTTCATTGCAGGCATCTGTACACATGGGGAAATCATTATCTAGTTTTGCAATATTTAGCACGGGTGCATGGGTTAGAAGGTATTTCAGTTCCTAAAATCTTTCTTCACATTTTGATGTCCAAATGAATTTGATCCCCTTTTTCTGAAGGGATGTGATTGGACAACCAATATTGGAAACTCCATTTATGAACCTTCTATAGTATCCTACCAGGCCCATGAAGGATCTGATATCTGATACATCCTTCGGGGTAGGCCATTCCATAATAGAACTGATCTTATCAGGGTCCACTGCCACCCCTTCCTTAGAAATGACATGGCCTAAGTAATGGAATTTATTTTGAAAGAAGTCGCACTTGCTAAAATTAACGTAGAGATGATGCTCTCTTAGTACTTGAAGTACGAGTCTAAGATGTTCTTTGTTCTCCTCCCCGTTATTGGAGTATGTTAGGATATCATCAATGAAAACCAATACAAATTTGTCCATGAATTTGCTGAGTACATTATTCATCAAGCACATAAAAGTGGCGGGGCATTGGTTAACCCAAATGGCACCACCACGAATTCATAGTGACCATACCTCGTTCTGAAGGATGTTTTGTGGATGTCTTCATCCTTATTCCAAACTTGGTGGTATCCGGACCCTAATTTGATCTTCGAGAAGATGGAAGCACCTCCCAATTGGTTGAACAAGTCATCGATTCTTGGTAAGGGGTACTTGTTCTTTATGGTTGTCTCATTGAGTTGTCTGTAATCTATGCATAGTCGAAGTGTGCCATCTTTCTTTTTCACAAACAAGACGGGCGCTCCCCACGGGGATACACTGGGTTGGATGTAGCCTTTGTCCATCATCTCCTTTAGCTATATCTTGAACTCAACCAACTCTGGCGTGCTCATCCTATATGACATTCTAGATGCTGGTATTGCTCCTGGTGTAAGTTCTATCGAGAAGTCAATATCCCTTCTCGGACGTAGACCTGATACTTCTTCTAGGAACACGTCCTTGTATTCTCTTAATATGGGGTGGTCCTCTAGGTTTGGTTTGTCATCCTCAACAGATTCCAACACCTGTATGACATATAAGGAACACCCCTTTCTGCAATACTTTTTCATTTGAAGGGATGATATTTGCCTCACTGAGACATGCTTCTGAATCCCTTGGATGGTTGTTTTTCTCCCTTCTTCATTTACACATTCTAAATTTTTATGATAACAATCCAATTTAGTTTTGTAAGTATACAACCAATCCATACCAATAAACAAGTCATAGGATCCCATGGGATGTATGTTAAGGGTCACTTGGGTGGGCATTCCACCCATGATGAGTTGACATGCTGGTATGACCTCTGCCACTTTGCTTTTGATCCCAGTGGCTAATTGCACCAGCCATGGCTTAACATGTCTAATTGGTTGCAGTTTACACTTATCAATAGTCTGAGGGGCCACATAACTCAAATTAGAACCTCGATCAATTAAAATAGAAACTAGTTGGTTGGCGATCATACCTTCCAGCTCCACTATCGAAGCTTGGTGGTCAGCTTGATTATTGTCCAAGATTGCATAGATTCATGGCATGCTCCTAACCACATCATTAACGGTGGTAGCTTCTTGGATATTGTAGACTCTCTTACTTTTCTATTGTCGACGTGGGCAGTCCCTCAATTTATGATCCTCTCCACAACTCCAACATTTTAAGAGTTCCTTCTTTAGGTTATCGGTCTTTGCTGGGACTGTCTTAAAAGGTTTATTTCCACTTTGAGATGGTAAATTTTGCTGATATATACTTCTAGTAGGAAGGCTCCTTCTAGAATATTTTTGATAGTTCTTAAATCTTGAGGATTTAAACCCCTTCTTYTGGAATCCCAAACTACTCCTCTTCTTCTAGTATTCATGGGGTCTTGTCTTACTCCCAAGMTRTTCATAAYARTACCTYRCCTTCCAGATAGMTTCTTCTAAGGTCTTTGGCTCGTCGAACTCAATCCTATCYTGGTAGGTCTRAGGTAACCCACTAATGAACCGTTKCATTTTTCCCTTTTGATMTTTTATGTAGGGTRCATACCTCAGTAGTTCAAGGAATTTATTGACAGATTCACTTATGGTGAGCTGCCCCAACCCRAGCTCATAGAATTCCTTAGTTTTCCCATCCATGTATTTTTTTGACAGATATTGCTTCCTGAAGTATTTCTCAAACTGTTTCCATGAMAAGTCCTTCTCAAGGACTCCTTTCACATTCCTAAGGTMTTCCCACCATATGGAAGCCTTTCCATTCAGGTTGAAGATGGATATTCGAGCCTTCAAGTTTTCTGAGTAGTCATGGGCTCTGAAATACTTCTTTAAACCAAGCAACCAAGCTTCCACCTCTTCTCCCTTATTAATCTCTCCATCGAAAGAGGGTGGTTTGGATTTCTTGAACTCTTCAGGACCATGGGTTTTGGAATGCTTCCACTTCTTTCCTTTCCTTTGAGAATGTGAACTGGACCTGCTACTAGAAGATCCTTCGGAGTTGTCAGCTTCCTTTCCAGAGGACTCTCCTGATGAGTGTCCCCTGCCTCCAGGTTGGACCTTCTTCGTGGTACTTCTCCTAGTGGGGTCACTTATGGAGTCATGTTTTCAGATCTCTGGTGGACTCCGACTTCTCTTCTTGTGTCATTGGTCCACATGACTGGTTGCGGGTTCATGTTGCAGTTGCCTCTGTATTGCAAATAAACTATGCAGCAAGACTGCGTTAATTTCTGTTTGTTTCTCTTGCTCCTTTATCAATCTCTCGTTGTCAGCCTTAAAACTTTGTAACTTGACGCTGAGGCTCCTTACAGTTTCAGCCAGATTCGAAGGGGTTTCCACCTCTCTCCTTTCGTCATATTCTTTGTCTGTGTTGTGGGAGCCATCCCCCACTTCATGACATGTCACCATCCTTTAGTCTTGTAGTTTTTTTTTCCTGTGATTTATTGACTTCTCAAGTGTTGAAAAAAACACTTATTGTTAGCTAGCAATCTATTAGTTCATGAACAATACATGGTTCAATTTCTTAAATGCATACACTCAGTAGAAAGTTTCATTCTTTTCTTTAATAACATTTTTAATCAAATTTTTTAAGGAAGAGTTAAGGTAGAGTGTCAGTATTTTAAAAGTACTCCAAATAGAGTTTTTAAGCAAATCATCTATGAGCCCAAGTAGGCCAAGTGATGTAACCATGCTCTGATACCAATTTGTAACACACCCACGATGGGGCAAAGAAAAATAAATAAATAAAAATTTCATCCTCACAGGAACAAATCCTCTTTCTCTCTACGGGTTCTAATTTGGAGAGTCTAGGACTCAACCCGAGCCTCTGGTCAATATTCTTTGAGTCCAAATCAAACAAGACTTTGAGACCATGATAGTCTCACCTCTAAATCAGACACATGCCCTTTCAACCTCCGTTGCAGGTCTTATGATACCCGTGACCTTCTCCTTTGTGCTTCATTGAAGTCTCGGAGTGGGCGTTAGCCCCTTTTCTCTTGACCTATCCTTGGATGTGACCTTGGCGATGACCACGCGATTGCGAGTGTGACCACAAGAGGTTTAGGTTCAAACTACTTTTGGGCCCACAATCCTCCTCAAGTCTCCACGTGTCCTCCTGATGAAACCACAGTTTGAATTGCGGCTCACCCTTGATATTATAAACTTCGCACAACTCCTGTCCCTGCAATGCTACACGATTATCAATCTCACAATCTTGACAATACTGTCTGAATTGACAGTTTAGATCTGTGCCTCTCAAATCTATGGGCCAGATTTGTCCCTCCTAGATTGATGACTGTGATCTCTTCGCAATTCCAGACATCGGGGTTTTGAAATATCAAACCCTGCTTCTTCCGTACTTCAAACTTCTAGAGATAACGATATGCATACAAATGTCCTACTCGATCAACGGTCTTTCTTCCACTTCCGGTGTTGGACCATTTAACCCAAATCAACAGTCCTCCAACCCTCTTCTCGATCGACGGTCGAGATATCCTTCGGGTTTCAAACTTCTGATATCTCAATTCTCAAACCTTCTCCCTAATGAATTTTATCCGAAGGCTACAATCCTCTAACATGTGTCCTCCTAGTCTGACTATTGAGGATTACTTTGGGTCTTCGGGTCTTCACTTGAAGCTCTCAGATTTTCACCACATGTCCTCCGAATCCGATGACTATGAATCAATTCAGGACTTTACTTGGAGTCCATGGATTTGCACCACGTTTCCTCCGAATCCAATGGCTATGAATCACTTTGGGACTTTACCCGAAGTTCATGGATTTACACCACATCTCCCTTAGATATGTTAGTCCAGGTTCACTTCGGATCTTCGGGCCTTTAGGGTTCAAAAATATCAATTCTGAAACTAAAAACCCCACTACAATATTCTTGGAGCTCTCGATCTGTTGACAAGTGTCCCCATGCCAATCGACGACTCACGACTCTCCAACTCTTCAGGCTTCGGGAATCTAAAGTCTCAAACCTTCTTAGGTTCTCTCTCCCGTGTGTGTGAATGTTAAGACTCATGCACCTTCCTCAGATCCGATGACTGTCGATCCTTCTCACTGTGATCCAACGACCATTGTCGCTTCTATCACTCTTCAAAGGTTTTAAACCTTTGCTCCTCCTACGAATCCTACTCTTGGATCTCGTCCACACCTATGATAAGTGTTATCCCTTCTGAGCTTGATCCTTAAAGGATTTTGATTTCCCATGCACTCCTTGCGCTCGGGGATTTCGATAACTCAGTTCGAAGAATTTCCAAAAAGGAAATTCTTCTCGCCCTCCTGGCATTCCTATGATCTGGTTCTTCAATGCTTGGTCACTTCTTGACGTCGATCAATGACTCACATCAATTAGACATCTTGGAGCTTCAAGCTCCAGGGTTCCTAGACTACTGGTCTGAAGGGAAAACCTTCCCAACTTGTAAGGCTTTAAGCTCTAAGTCAAGGAAAGGTAACATGTGGGTTTACCACGACGATAACTATGCCAAGAGGCTTGCTCTGACTCTAGAACAATGATGTAACTCCCTGGGAGAGTGCCTTTGAGTGACTAAACAAGGACGCATGGGAAAATCAAAAAGACATATAGGTTCTCAAGGGAATGAACGCATATTCATAACTTAATCATTTAACACAGAGAAAGAACCCTTTATAGACATATAAATACTCACATACATCCATTACTTACGATTCAAAGCATAATAAAAGAAAATACTTATCAGAACCGTATAGTGCGATGCAACTGCTGAAAGGGGTGCTCGTTTCCACCCAACCATAGGCTCAGTCACTCCCAATGGATTTATCATTGGCCACCCCCGAGCTTAAGCCATGATACTTCGAGATTCAATCTCTTACTTCCAGCTCAACGAAAGGTATGGATGAAGGTTACTCTCCTTATCCCATAGATAAGGACGAAGGTTACTCTCATACTCCTGGTTCAATCTCTATTTTCTGTGATCAGAACTCACTGTTTCCTCTTTTAGTCCTTCCTCGGACCCGAGAGTTTCCTCTCTCGTCTTTGTATTTTCTCCGTAGGTCTCCCTCTATCCACCATGCTTCCTTTATTTCCTCCCTCAACAAGATTGCATGTGGCTTGAATATCCCAATGTGTGGTCAGGTCCAGAAGCCTTACCGATGGGAAGTCTGCCCCATCCCTCATTAACTCTTGATGGGGCCTTCCCACCTACCAGCATGACGAGAATTAATTCTTGGCCAGAGGGTTGTTCTGATATGAGAAAATTAATTCTAGCATGGTACTGATTCGGTGGAGGTTAACGCAACCATTCCTGTTCCCCTCCACCACCTTTCACAACATTTCATGGTCTCTCTCTTAGCACATCCCCTCTTTCAGTAGTCATGCAACAATCATTTTCTATTAATATAATTAGAATTTACATTCATCTACCTTCTACATAAGGTCTATCAAATCAAACATTCACACTTTTAAGTTTTCCATAGTTCCTCGGCCCATATAGTTATATTTATAGACTAGGGGAAATAGGGTGTTACATCAAGTATCCTCCCCACAATGGGGCCTAAGGTAGCACTCAATAACTAGTAATGGACATCTCCTTCCTTGTAGCATAGATAAGTAGTAGGAATTATTGATAGACTTCATGCCAATCTTGAAGGGCCCCAAACCAAATTTCTCAGATCCCTTATTTTTATTAGGATAGCCCATCTTCGTATCCCACATTAAAACCAAATCTCCTTGTTTGTAATCCCTCCCTTTAAAGTCTGATGTTTCTTGTATTATTCTGGTGTATTGTCTTGAGGTATGGGGTGGGATTCTATGGTAAGGACATCATCTCAACTTGGTCTAACCGACATATGTTTGTCTTCTTTCTTCAATATATTGATAGAGACAACTTCATTGTCCTTATACTTTTCTAGTAATTGTTGATATTCTTCCTTCTTTGGCCACTGTATGGTATCAAAACTATATTCCTTGGAAAAAGATAAATCATATGGAGAGAAGCGCGGAAGAGATTCCTTTGTTGGTTGAAGTATTCCTTCTGTCTCTGAATCAATATCAATTTCTTCAACCCGAGCCTTAGTCATGGGGGAATTTGGTAGGTGAACACATGTTCCATCATCCATAGGAATACCAACACTAATTAAATCCATCTGTAACATGCCACCCAGTTTTGCAACAAACCTTATAGAAAAGAGCATGCCCCATACATCGGGAACATCCACCACCATAATATCTATTTGGATGACTATCTCGGGATGTTGGAAAAGGAATGTCTTCACCTCTTCCACCACACCATGGGTGGGAATAGCTATGGATTCAAAACCACACACATTCCTATATGATCTTGTGGTCTTTAAATCCAACTATTCGTTTACCCTTAGTGACATCATTTTTTCCCCTACACCTATATCAAGCATGCAATTATTCAAGCATTTTTTATTTACTTACAATAACATGAAAAATGGTGGATGACCATCATATTGTACTTTGAAATGATCAACTTGCAACATTATAGGAGGGCCTATCAGATCACTTAGTACCTTGAAGAATCTTTCAAACTTGTTTTTCATTGAAGGGACCTTAATGATTTCTTTCAAGGGTGTCATCACATTCATCTTTTCCAGGGAACTTTCTAAATAAATTTTCAAGTCAATGTTGCCATTCTTTGGTGAAGCAGGATTGGGAAAAATCCTATTGACCGGTGTAGGTGGAAATTTATGCCGAGGAAGCTGGCGGTCAGTGGGGGAAAATTGAGGCACCATTTTTTGTCTTGTATACACTCACAACTCTTACCTCTTCAACTTTTCCCTCGACTCCTCATCTAAATTATTTATGACTTCCATCCTAGCCCTTCTGGATGCTTATTTAATTCCTTCTTCATGTTCTTCAAGAGTGATATTAAGACATACTTATGGTTCTTCAACGAGGAAATTATTCATAATGTTTACCTGGTTAGGGTCCCTATTGTTCATTGGAAATTCATGCTCACAATGTGCCTCTCTGCATTGGAAACACCAAGTATTTTCATCCACAAGATTTGAGTTAGCGAGAGTAATAGGCACATTTTCCTCATTTTGAGGCTTGTACATTTGACCAGGATTTTGAGGTTGTCCCTTGAAAGGAGATATGGGGGCTTGCTGTTTTGTTCTCTCCAAATTGGTAATTTTATTCATCATCGAGGGTTGATTTATTTCCAAGTCAACCATAGTTTCCTGAAGTTTTTCCAAGGCACTGCTAATATCTTGGGTAGTCTCAGTGGTGTGCACTAGTTTTAGTTTAATACCAGGCTTGGCTCTTGGAGAATAGAAAGGTTCTACCTTAGATGATGATAAATTGGCTTCAATTCTTGTAGCCATTTTAAGGGATTCTTGAATTTTCCTTGGGACTTTGTCCTTGACCAAGAACCCAATTTTCCACGAAAACTCCCTGGTATAGAGGAAAATAAGATATTCTCTTCGAGGGTGATGAATCTTAGGGACTTGTTGAAAAAAATTTTCAAACTTGGTATGGAACTCCCTAGCAGCCTCATTCTCATACTTTTTTATATAATTGAGTCGTGCCAGCAACATGTTAGGATCTTCTTTTATGCTCCATATTTTAAGGAAAACCTCCTCTATTTGATCCATGGTTTTGCTGCTAGCATCCATAAGACTTTCATACCGCCTTCTAGTTGTATCTTGGAGAGTGACAGAGAAGAGATTCATCACCAATTATTCTACGTCATCTCTCATAGGATTTAGTTGAAAGAAGGCCCATAAATTTCTCATGTGGTGTTCAACAGTGACCACATCATTACCAGTGAATCTGGAAAATTATTTCTCATACTTTGCAAGCATATGTCGAGGGTATCCTAGGATGGTTTTCATGTCTAATGGATTGAAATGCTTGGTTGGCCATTTATTCTGACTTTGGGCTTGAGTTTGAGTCCGAAGCTTGAGTATGTGCCATTATATTCAAAAGAAGGTCCCCCCCCCAAAGAGAGAATTTACTATGGGAGAGCTACATGGAGGCCTTCTTCTATAAGATCTAGAAGGATTAATATACTTCCATTATATTTATGGAGTCACCAGATAATCCCTCCAGGATTATCAAAGGAAGTGATGGAATCACCCTCAGTGGAGTCTTTAGGTAAACGTCTAGGATAAGGGATTCGGGAAAATATTATCGAAGATATGTCATTGAGGAAAATTGACTCGATTCTCCCTGGAAACAACACCAAAATGTTATGATGGTATTTGTACTTATTTCGAAATCCCCAACATAAGTCTTTAAATATGCGTAACTACAAGATAACCTACCACTATCACCTTAGTAGGAAATCCCCATGTTTTAGGGATAAATGAGGTCTACCCCAAGGGAGGTGTCCCCGGTAACCTAAAGGGTAAGGCTAGCTAAATATATGGTCAATATATACCCCCTTCGTATTGGTTACCCAAGTCAAAGGTCTATGTATGTGAATTTGAGGCAAATAGGTGATTTCAGATACCTTCTTGGAACAAGAATAAGATAGCATATATGTATAACAATTTCCAAGTACCAATGTGATAAAACACCTTAGTAGATAATAGACATTTAATTATATACTGGATGAAGTAAAATTTACAACAAACTAACAATTTATAACACCAATAAAATTTTGTAACATTGAAGAGAAATATTGCTCATAATTGCAAGGAAAGATAGTAGAAACTTAGCATTTACCAAGAACATTTATTAGCACTTGTCATAAGCAATTTTTGAGTGAGTTAGCTGGATCTTAGAATGAGTTATGCATAAATTGTAGCAGTTAGGATGGTTGTAGAAAAAGTATGAAACGAAAACAATACAATTAGTGATTTTGAATAAACTAGAGTTAGAAAAAGTTAGTAAAAGCCTTGGAAAATAAAGTTTGAGAGTTGTCGAAGCAATTCCTTCATAAGAGAGAGAAATGAAACTAGTTCCTTTTGGTCTTATGGAGTCAATTGCAACAACAATATAACTTGGAGAAAAAATAATGATAATATTGTCTAAGGATAATGAGATGAACGCTTGAGGTCTAGCACCTTAAGACCTCAAGAATTCAAGTCTCAAAGATGAATTCTTCTAGATACCAATCACCTTTTTGGCCCTAGTGATTTCCTCTCTTCTTATATTCTTGAAATATATTTTGAAACAAGACTCTAGAATAAGACTCCTAAGGTGACAACACTTTAGGGATTTAGGAGCCTACTGTAGACAATATTTCCTTGACAATTCGATAAGTGGAAAGAATTACAGAGAGGAAGAAACACCTTATGTCCTCTCCTAGGGTTTAAGCAAGCAATCTCATAATCTTCAACATGAACAAGTAAAATTTACCATAACCATTCAAAACATGAATCAAATTGAATATTTTACTTACTTCACCAAGAATAATCAAGCACAAACCCTAGTTGAAGAATTTTTCCATCACAAAATAGCCAAACATCCAAAGCATACTCTCCAAGAGATATCACACCAAGTAAATGGACCATTAACTCCAAAATAGAAAAAAATTCAGTCAAAAGAGCCAGGTGTACTGAAAATTTCAGACCTCAAGTCCTCTTGTTTGAGGAGAATGTGTTGTCAAAATGAAATGTTGAGAGGTTTGTTGATATGAGACCTCTAAACCTAATTTTTCCACTTTACAAGTCAATTTTTAAAGATAAAGAGGGTCGATCTCATATATTTTCCATTTACAATTATAAATTCAAATTTTGCATAAAATATCCCTAAAAGGGTGACATCATGCCCTTATAGGGTGATGTTAGGCTCCCCAAATCAAGCGTTGGGCTGGAAAAGTGTAGTGCTAGGCGTCCAAAGGCCATCCATTGTCCCAACATGTGCCAAATGTAAATGTCAGAAGCCTCCTCCATCAAAGCATCATCTCCATGAAGCCCTAGTGACGTCATGGGCTATGAGGGTGACGTCTAGGCATCCAAAGGCATGCGTCCAGGTGTGAAGAGGTGGGAAACTCATCTCCAATCCATGCCAAAGTTTCCTCAAGGGAAACAACCTCCATGATCAATATTCAAGTGCTCATCTCAAAGGATTCCCCAGACGTGGGGTCATGTATACATCATGTGGGGAAAATCCCTACAAAGACAACAAGAAAATATCCAATGGTCCTCAATTCACATGTGTAATAACAAGTAATTCATATCTAATACAAGAACCACCCAATTTGTGCATCAATCCCCCTTTTAAAACTAAACAAATGCTCAAAGAAAGTTATAAATTTTTCCAAATTTAGGTATGAGAGGGGTGTCAAGGTGCCCTATTGGGTTATCCAATCCCCAAGTCAAGGGTGTTTCCCAAAATAAACCTATCTAAGTCATGTGATGAATGTGATATGGACTAGGAATAATTCTAGGCATGGGGTTCATGACATACAAGTGTTCGTATTATCTCATTTACGGGTGCCTTTGTATAGGGTGTGTTGCATCCTTCATTTTCAATGCAATGTTTTTCCAAGCTCATTTTCCATTAATTAATTAGAGTGATTCCAAGTTGAAGATATGTGGGGGCACTAAAGTAAGAAATAAAAAAAAACCCCATGCATGATCTACCTTGGTTACACTTGGTCAGGCTTCACCAAGTTGAAGACATATGTGTCACTAAACTAAGCAATAAAAACAAAGCCCTCATACGCTCTACCTTGGTTGGAATAATTAATTATGATTAATTTTATTTTTTTATGGGTCCCTCATTTTTTTGAGAAGCATTTAATTTCTCTCGGGATCCCTGGTCTATCATATGTAAGGTTTGTGATTGGATTTTATCTTTTTCCAGCTACATTCCCCATATGCATTTAGCCCCTTCTTCCCATGAAATGAAGTACAATCCCTTCTTAGGTCAGTGCATCTGAAAACCCAAATGATTTAGGAGATGAAGTGGAAGATGTAATGGAAAATGAAAAGCATGGTCAGGAATGGTATGATGACTCTTCAAGGAACCCCCTAGTAGCACCCCATTCCCAAGGATGATCAAATTACTAGGACTTCAATTCCACCCAACAAGGTGAAATAAGGCAAAAGATATAAATTCCAATCAAACGTTCTATGACCAAGAAATATTCTTTGCAACATGTCAAATGCTTCAAATATTAGAATGATGCTTACCATGAGACCAAAATCGTGACATTTTGGAGCAAGGATTGATGTCCTTGGGACAGTGCTAGTGTGGTAGATATGGTGCTCTGCTACTGGAGATGAGTGACAAAGAGGTCATGACCAGGAGGGGTCATGTGGGCTAAGTTGTGCAATTTGGCTCTTGACACTCCATGTATGCTACCTGTGGGCCTCGAGACATGATCTCCTTATTTAACCCTAGTATTAGGGGGTAACAATATTAATGACTATCTGGAATACAAAATATTATAAAAATACAAAGCACACAAGCTAGCTACAATGGTGGTGGCTTATCTCTGAAGATAGAGATGTGATGAATACACTCATTCACAAGAAGTTGATTACAAAGAGGTCAAAAAGGCCTTTTAACATAAATCATCAGTGAGAAAACACTAAACATATAAAACCATAACCCCTTAGGATGAAACACCAAAATATTTATGGGCTCCATTGTGGTTAGTTGATACATCAACTTTCCGAGGGCACAAATTTTACATATGATCTTTGTTTGGGGCACTCGGTACCTCGTCAGAAATGTCTAGACAAGGAGTACATATTCCTTTCATCCTAGAATTTTCCTTTGACTACATGCTAGGAAGTGGAGATCCAAAAAAACATCTTTTAGGGATTCAAAACAACCCCAGAAGTTTTGGATCCGAAAAACTACCAAGACGTGGAACCATTTTGAATTAGTGGAATAGGTGGTTGGCCACTTGTATCCACCTAGATCAGTCCTCCCCCATTAGGAAGCAACGGTCCACATTGCATTAATTTCTTCCATTAGATGGGGAAACTTCTACTAAATCTGACTTCTGGTGAGCCACTTACGTTGGTGAAGAAGATTCCCTTCTTTGACAACCCGTTACAGTTGGATGTTTTGTTGGTGGGTTCCTTTAATATTGGTGTCCATGATCTGATCAACTGTCTCCTTTTCAATGTAGTCAATATTTCGTTCTATAGGGGGAAAGTGTTTGATCACATTTGAAGTGTACAAGAGAGGTGGAAAATATATGCGAAGTAGTTCCACATTAAATATAGGGTGCAAGCCAAGGAAAGGGGGAATACATAATTTAAAATCATTCTCCCTCACATCCTTGGTTATAGTGATGCAGGAGCATCGCTCCCAAGCCAGCCATGTGCCAGCCAACCAACCCACCCACTTAGCGCATACAAGGAAGAGAGGTGCCAACCCTCTCATATTTTGAATTTGAATGAAGGGCATTTAATATTTGTAAGGCTGTTAGAGCCAAAAGGCCGTGCCTATACATAGGATTTATATGTAGATAGCCTTTAATGGTTGTAAGGCTGAATCTAGCTCTGATCTAGACTAGACAACCCATTCAATGTAATTGAATAGAGTAGGTAGCTTGGAGGGAAGAGCTCAAAGAGCCCCCTCATGTAAAATATCCTTTGTATGTAGTATGAGAGAGGGGTAGTTGAGTAGAGAAGAGAGATAGGAAAACTCTGTGAGAGTTAGAGAAGAGAAGAGAGGAGAGCCAAGACTTTGTTGTAGTCCAAGCTCAAACACATTGTAAAAGAGGGATTTTACATTAATACAAAAAGAAGTTTTTCTTGCATGTTATTCTGTGTAGGATGAATGTCTCCATGTGTGTATTGATGATATGCTGTAGATGTATGTTAGGTATGCATTTGCAGGAACAGATAGGTTCTGCTATCTGTGGGTTCTTTGATTTCAGGTTTGGGGATCTTTGAGGCTTCATGCCAAGAGGGTGTGACATAACACTGTAGGTTATGAAATCTAGTGCATAGAGGGCACTTCCAATTCTACGAAATTTGGACAAAGATGCGCTAGGAGGGTGCACCAGTTGAAGTCTTATACTCAAGGGAGAATCCTCAAGGTTGCTGAACACCTTGGAGGTAGAACCATGTGAAAGAGAGCATAGGACAAACAAAAATTCTGAGGAATTCTGTGAGAGCTCTGCCAGGAGGGCATTTGAGCAGGTGCATAGAAAGCACAAAGAGAAGATAGAATCACTGAAGGATTCTGTGGAAGCTCTGTCAGGAGGGAATTGAGTTGGTGCAGGAGTGCACAGAAATGAATCCTTTGAGTTCTGGAACGACAAGAAGTGTTCAAGGAACATGACCTTCACAGGGTTGCTGAACACCCTGCAGGCTCAACAAGGAGTTGCTTGAGCAAGGGACTGCCAAGAAGGCATCATATTATTCATCTGAGGGAGAAGGAAAAAGGGTTAATCCCCTAGAAGTCTGAGTAATAGAGAAGCTTAGAAGAGATAGCACCTTTGTGTGCAGAGACTCTGCAAATCAACGCAAAAGCCGAAGGAATCCTTTCAAGGTTTCGGGGAAAAGAGGCTCACAAGGAAGAAGCACTAGCTCAGGAGGGAGCTACAACTACCGTTGGATCAGAGATGGAGAAGTGAGATCTGGATCGTTGAAGTTTCACATCCAGGCAACAACAGAAGAGAGCACAAGGAAGGAATAGATCTGGGCCATCAGATCTTGCGCAGATAACCGATAGCCATCAGATCTGGGAAAAGGAGCACGAGGTTTAGCCCCCGTATGCAGAGAAGAGGACTCGTCTAAGTCCCAAAAGCATCGTGACCATTGAACAGGAGGACATGTGGCGAGCAATCAAGGTTTCAGGAAAATTCCCAAAAGGATGCGACATTGATCCAGTTGGATCGTAGCCATTGGTTCAAGAGGGACATAGACTGAAATTTTGGCATTTCGACACTCTGGGTATCAGTCATGCAAATGGTAAGAGTTTGGGACTCTTGACCCATAGAATCCTGAACGGATTAGAGCCGTCAAATCAGGGGAGGCTCAGAGCCGTTGATCTGCCACTGGGGTGGAGTTTCGGCATTTCAACATTTTGGATACCGGGAGTTTGAAGGGTTAAGGAATTGGTCTAGCAGGAATCACGAAGTCCCGAAATGAGAAAATTTGAAAAGCGTTCAGAGGAATAGCCGTAGACCAGCCATTTCAGCACATCGGTATTTCGGATATCGGAAGCTCGAAGGATAAGGGGTTTTGGTGGATTCGCATCGGGAAGGCCCAAAATGTGAAAACCCGAAAGCAGCGGTGAAATAACGTCGGGTCATGGGATAGAGTCAACCATTTCAGTATTTCGGGGATAGACTTTTCAGCCATCCCGAGGACAAGAAGCTAGATACTTCGGTGTTGGAAACCCCGAAGTCCCAAAAGTAAAGTATTGTTGGAGTGGGGTTGCAGTCACAAGTATCGAAAGTTCGGGATTCAACATTTCGAGAATCCTGATGACAAGAGATCGGGTCACTTCATAGTGAAAGACCTGAAACATTGAGGGGATCATAGCCATACGTTTGTAGGAGGATGCATGGTGGACATTCGAAAGCCCACCGAGAATTTACATTTCGGCATATCGAGTATCAGGATTTCAGAAATCCCGAGGACAAGAAATCTGGGCTTTCGGGGATGAAAACCCCGAAGTCGTGAAATGCGACATAGAGGAGAGTGAGTCTGCAGTCGCACCGATATAGGGATTTTGAAATTCAACAATTCATGGATTCTGCTACAGAGATCCGAGCACTTCGATAATTGAAACTCTGAAATCGCGAAACGCGAAAAGCTGGGGAAAATAAACCCTTGGAGGAGAAAGTGGGGGAGTGGCGTTTCAGATATTTGG
The DNA here is from genome assembly GCA_000966675.3 of Picea glauca. Taxonomy (NCBI): domain Eukaryota; kingdom Viridiplantae; phylum Streptophyta; class Pinopsida; order Pinales; family Pinaceae; genus Picea; species Picea glauca. Next base: position 18,304 of record JZKD02S0021988.1, read on the forward strand.
GGTTCAGGATTTTAGGAATCCTGAAGGCAAGGAACATGGGAATTTCGGCATTGGGAACCCCGAAGTTCTGAAAGAGGTAGGCGATCATGAGGGAAGGTGGTCACATAGGTCGGAAATTCACCATTTCGACATTTCGACATTTGGAGGTTCGAGAAGTAGAGGCTCTCGACAACAGGACTCGGAGAGTCCCGAAACCCGAAATTACTTTTTGGGAAAAGATAAAAGGTCATATTCGGTGACCGTGGGAAGGAGAAGCTCATTCCTGGTGTATGTTCACATAGGTGGGGTTTCATCAAGACCTGTGGATCGAAAATTTGAGGTTCCAATAGGGATCTGGAAGAGCCACTTCGGCTTGGGGAAGTTTTTGAACGATCCTGTGAAGTGGACTACGGCCCGAGGGTCGGGAATCTGTGTCATGTGTGGTATTAGATCCCAACTCTGTTTGTATATTTCAGGCAGAGGGAGTAGAAAGGAAAACACTATGATATGCATCAGTTTGGTATCAGAGGCAGCTTGCAGAGAGAGGCAGGAGAAGGCAGAGTGTTGGAGATTCTGTGGTGATTGTTTGCAGGTAGGTAGCAGTCAAGGAAAATAGTCAGGAAGGTAGTCAGGAGGACTGTAGAAGAGAGGATGGAAGCACTCAGGATTGTAGAGTGAGAACAACAGGTTTTCTAGGAAGGCAGACATAAGGCAACGATATGGCTACTGAAGGCCATGCGCGCGGTGGAAAGAAGAACCACCACCAGCAGGAAAATGCTGCGAGAGACAAAGAACTCGCCGAGATCAGAGCGAGGATGGAAATTCTGGCATTACAGATGCACCAGAATGCTAGGTCAAGATGGGTACATGAATGGCCTGTGAAGACAAAAGCAAAGTGGCCAGTCAAGGAATTGGTGGCCAAAAGACAACGGAGGTTGATAAGAGGATGGCTGAGGCATGCTGATAGCCTTAGAAACGATGAAGATGATATGGTTCAAGTATGTGAACCAGAGGCTGGGAGAAATATCAGTGACATTAAGGATGAACATAGATCGACTGAAGATCTCAGAGACTACCATGTGTGCAGAGAGGGAAATAGAGATTACCAGATGGGCAATGAGATGGGATCGAAGGATCTCATAGACTGCCAGGAGGGTAGGGTAAGAATCCCATATTGCTAGGTGGTAAAGGGAGAGCAAATGAGGCTATGTGAGAGTCTCATGAACTCAAGAGTGAGTTTTGATAAGCAAGGAGTGCTGACAAGTGAAGATTTAGGTGGTTTTACAGACCATGTGAATGAAGATGATGACAAGTTAAAAACTTGCACCATCTAACAGGAGGATTAGAAGAGCATTCTGACCATTGGAGGAATTGAGATATTCCTGCCACATAGCCCAGTTAAGGTGAGAGCGTGTGTTGCTGATGCAACAACAAAAGGACAACCAACTGTGACTATCAGAGCATTGGAGCAGATGTTAGAGGCTTCCCAAGCAGAAAAAGAAGAAGAGCATTCCGAGGAATGGCTCAAAATTTTCAGCCAGGAAGTTGAAATGACTACAGCACTGAAGCTTGCAGCAGAAAAAATAGAGGAGGAAGCAGACAACATGGAATTTTCTGATCTATGTGAGGAATTAGAAGCCCTGGAGAAGAGGGTGATAGTGCAAGGTGTGCACATCCAATAGATCGGGTTGGATATAGAGGGAAAATTCCAGTCTGAGGAGCAGCTGGAGGAAGCTGGAGACATGCCAGTAACATAAATGGCAGCAACATAACTGCCATAGGGAGAAGCTGAACGATAGATCAACCAAGAGGATAAGACTGCATATCTGAATTCTGTAGTAGAGTGGCAAGTTAAGGCCACAAGAGATGAAGAAGACAACATGGGAGATCTATTTGATCTACCCATTTGCAAAGAGGAATTGCAGTGGAGTAGACTGCAAGGACAGAGCCAACCATTGGAGTAGCTGGACGAGGAGGTGGAGAAGATCAGGAAGATGATGTTGAAGTTAGCACAAGAGACTGCTAGCAAGGAGAAGCTAAGCAGAAGGGAGACAACAACAACAGAGCTGCGAAAGCAGCAACAACGACAAAGAGATGGAGCAGAGGAATAGCTCTAGAGAACTATTTGGGATCCAGGTGGATTTCAACAATGATGTTGGGGAGCTCATGAATTTTTTGCAGCAAAGGAGTATGATGCAAGAGCATCGCTCCCAAGCCATCCATGTGCCAACCAGCCAGCCTACTCAGCGCATACAAGGAAGAGAGGCACCAACACTCTCATATTTTGAATTTGAATGAAGGGCATTTAATATTTGTAAAGCTGTTAGAGACAAAAGCTCATGCCTATACGTAGGCTTTAGATGTAGATAGCCTTTAATGGTTGTAAGGCTGAATCTAGCTCCAATTTGGACTAGACAACCCATTCAATGTAATTCAATGTAATTGAATAAAGTAGGTAGCTTGGAGGGAAGAGCTCAAAGAGCCCCCTCATGTAAAAGATCCTTTGTATGTAGTATGAGAGAGGGGTAGTTGAGTAGAGAAGAGATATAGGAAAACTCCGTGAGAGTTAGAGAAGAGAAGAGAGGAGAGCCGAGATTTTGTTACAGTCCGAGCTCAAACACATTGTAAAAGAGGCACTTTACATTAATACAAAAAATAGTTTTTCCTGCATGTTATTCTGTGTATGATGAATGTCTTCATGTGTGTATTGATGATATGCTATAGATGTATGTTAGGTATGCATTTGCAGGAACATATAGGCTCTACTATCTGTGGGTTCTTTGATTTCAGGTTTGGGGATCTTTGAGCCTTCATGCCAAGAGGGCGTGACAGAACACTGCGGGTTCTGAAAGCTAGTGCAGAGAGGGCACTTCTAATTCTGCTGAATTTGGACAAAGATGCGCCAGGAGGGTGCACCAGCTGAAGTCTTAGACTCAGGGGAGAATCCTTAAGGTTGCTGAACACCTTGGAGGTCGGACTGTGTGGAAGACAGCACAAGACAGACATAAATTCTAAGGAATTATGTGAGAGATCTGCTAGGAGGGCATTTGAGCAGGTGCAGAGAAAGCACAGAGAGAAGATAGAATCACTGAAGGATTCTGTGGAAGCTCTATCAGGAGGGCATTGAGTTGGTGTAGGAGTGCACAAAAATGACTCTTTTGAGTTCTGGAATGACAAGAAGTGTTTAAGGAATAAGACCTTCACAAGGTCGCTGAACACCCTGCAGGCTCAGCAAGGAGTTGCTTGAGAAAAGGATTGCCAAGAAGGCATCATATTCTTCATATGAGGGAGAAGGAAAAAGGGTTAATCCTCGAGAAGTCTGAGTAATAGAGAAGCTCAGAAGATATAACACCTTTGTGTGCAGAGACTCTGCAAATCAGCGCAGAAGCCGAAGGAAGCCTTTCAAGGTTTCGGGGAAAATAGGCTCACAAGGAAGAAGCACTAGCTCAGGAGGGAGCTACAACTACCGTTGGATTGGAGCTGGAGAAGAGAGATCTGGATCGTCGAAGTTTCACGTCCAGGCAGCAACAAAAGAGCACACAGGGAAGGAATAGATCTGGGCCGTCAGATCTTGCGCAGATAGTCGATAGCCATCAGATCTGGGAAAAGGAGCACGAGGTTTAGCCCTCGTATGTAGAGAAGAGGACTCGTCGAAGTCTCGAAAGCATCGTGACCATAGAACAGGAGGACACGTGGCTAGCGGTGAGGGTTTTGGGAAAATTTTCGAAAGGATGCGAGTCGTCGATCCAGTTGGATTGTAGCCGTTGGTTCAAGAGGGACATAGACCGAAATTTCAGCATTTCGACACTCTGGGTACTGGGCATGCAAAGGGTAAGAGTTTGAGACTCTTGACCCACAAAATCCTGAAGGGATCAGAGCCGTCACATCAAGGGAGGCTCAGAGCTGTTGATCTCCCGTAGGGGTGGAGTTTCAGCATTTCGAGATTCATTATTTCGACATTTCAGATACCGGAAGGTTGAAGGGTCAAGGAATTGGTCCAGCGGGAATCACGAAGTCCTGAAATGCAAAACTCTGAAAAGCATTTGGAGGAATAGTCGTAGACCAGCCATTTCGGCACATCAGTATTTCGGATATCGTAAGCTCGAAGGATAAGGGGTTTTGGTGGATTCGCATCGGGAAGGCCCGAAACGCGAAAACCTGAAAGCAACGAAGAAATAACGTCAAGTCACGGGACAAAGTCAACCATTTCAGCATTTCAGGGATTGGCTTTTCGGCCATCCTGAGGACAAGAAGCCCGACACTTTGGTGTTGGAAACCCCAAAGTCCCAAAAGTAAAGCATTGTTGGAGTGGGGCTGTGGTCACATGTTTCGAAAGTTCAGGATTCGACATTTCGGGAATCCTGATAACAAGAGATTGGGTCACTTCACAGTGAAAGACCCGAAACAACGAGGGGATCATAGCCATCCGTTTGTAGGAGGACGCGTGGTGGACATCCGGAAGCCCATCGAGAATTTTCATTTCGGCATACCGGGTATTGGGATTTCGGAAATCCCGAGGATAAGAAATCCGGGCTTTCGGGGATGAAAACCCCGAAGTCATGAAATGCGATATGGAGGAGAGTGAGTTTTTGGTCGCACCGATATCAGGAGTTCAGAATTCGGCAATTCAGGGATTCCACTACAGAGAGTCAAGCACTTCGGCAATTGAAACTCCAAAATCACGAAATGTGAAAAGCCGGGGAAAAGAAACCCTTGGAGGAGAAAGCCAAGGAGTGGCGTTTCAGAGATTCGGGGTTCGGCATTTCGAGAATCTCGTAGGCAAGGAACATGGGCATTTTGGCGTTGGGAACCCCAAAGTTCCGAAAGAGGTAGGCGGTCACAAGGGAAGGTGGTCACATAGGCCGAAAATTCACCAGTTCGACATTTCAACATTCAGAGGTTCGAGAAGCAGAGGCTCTCAACAGTAGGACTCAGAGAGTCCTGAAACTCGAAATTACTTTTCAGGAAAAGATCGAAGGTCATATTCGGTGACCGTGGGAAGGAGAAGCTCACTCTTAGTGTATGGTCACATAGGTGGGGTTTCAGCAGGACCTGTGGATCGAAAATTTGAGGTTCCAATAGGGATCCAGAAGAGCCACTTCAGCTCGAGGAAGTTATTGAACGATCCTGTGAAGTGGACTATGGCCCGAGGGTTGGGCATCTGCGTCATATAGTGTAAGACCCATATTATAATGGGTGGAGATTCCAATGGGTTTTGTAGTATTGTTTAAAACTGAGAGGGGGGGTGAATCAATATTATCCTTTTTCAACAATTTAAAACCACTTAAATATTAATTTTATCAAATCAAAGAAAAATATCAACAAAAATATACAATATGTAGAATTTAACGTGAAAAACCCAAGTTGGAAATAATCACAACTATTCTTTTTATTTTTAATAAGGATTACATTTAATTCATGAGCTCCAACTCAAAAGGAAACACCAATTCCCTATTTTACTAGCACCAACTAGAAGGAGGTCGTGACCCCCTATATTTTACCAACACCTACTAGAAGGAAACACCAACTCCCTAGTTTCTTCAACTACAACTGAAAATATAATGCAACACCTTGGTTTACTAGCTTCTACTGGAAGGAGGCTACAACCTCCCTTGCAGGCTCCAACCTGCCCTATCACCACCCAACCTCCATTTTTATGATAAGTACTTTAATATTCAAATATTAATAATCTTACTGTTTTCAGATTTCTGTGGTGAGGAGTTTCGAAGTTATTTGCCAGATAATCCATAGTTGGTTTTACAGATAGCCAACTTAATTATAATCTCAAACTGTCCTGCATCTACTATTAATTGACCAAGATCAGAAAGCTTTGAAATTGACGATTAGTCCTGATGATGAATCCCGATTCGGATTCGAAACATCGATGACAAAAATGACACCAACTGTGGATTAATAATCTTCTTTGGATTTTGCTGCATATCTTCATTTACTTTCTTGGCCTCTTACTATGTTATTGATCTTCAGATTTCATGCTCAGAGACACACCTTCTTTCAACAAGAATTTATGTTTATAGAGTCTTCCAATGGCCATGTACAACTAAACCGTTGCACCTCTTCAATATAGGAATGTATCTCTTCATTATAAGTATGTGTCTTTTCAATATAATAAGTCATTGTGACTTTTCAATAATCTTTATATAAAAAATCATATTCTTTTTGAAAAGTCACAACCTTTTTAAAATAATAATTGATTTTGCCCCATTTTTAATTTTTAATTCACTTTTTACCTTATTATGGGTAAATAACACCATGGTTTGCAAATACCATGTTCAAATACCATGTGCATTTTCACTTTTAGCCTTTTTCTTTAATCCAATTTCACTTTTACATTTTTCTTTATTCCACTTTCATATTTACTCATTTTTTACATAAACTTCACTTCCACCTAACTTTTCAACTTTTTTTATTTATTAAAGTCATATTTATATTTAATAAAATTTCATTTCCACTTTTGCATAAACTTCCTTTCCACTTAAATTTTCCACTTTTATATTTATTAAAGTGATACCAAAGTCACATTTATATTTAATCACTTACTAACCTTTGACATCAAAGACAATTTATTCAATAATTGACTATCTGAGTGGATCTAACCATTGGTGGCTGCTGGAAATTGTTTGGGTTTGAAGAGTCGTCCAAGTTTGTCTTGGAAAGAATGATGACCAAAACTTTCTATGAAATACCGACTACCGTGTTGATCTGACAGACTCAAGGGTTCTCGGTGTTGCATCAACAAATTTCCCTTCGACTACACTCTAAAATGATAATGAATTATTCAAGAGGGAATTCCACCAATATTCATTATGTACATCACAGTCCTATCACAACGAAATATACAATTGTTGACATTTGAATCTTTCAAGACCAAAGCGACAACCTCATGAGGATATGAATCCCCCTACATTTTTATAAAGGTGGTACTCCTCTTTGGCTAAAATATATATCTGTGATATCTTGGATTAGGAGAATGCTAAAAAAAAACTCTAGATATTTATTGCTTGGATTTATATAGAAAATGGTTCTTCAATAACCTGACCTGATCTTTATATGCATCAAGAAATCTATTTACAACAAGAAAATATTGAAGGAGGGCTTCAACATCAGAATTTCTTTGTAATCAACATCACATACAAATACATCCATATATTCTTCACAACAAATATGAGATAATTATTTGATCATCTCAAATAATTTTAAAGGACTATTGCTATTAAGATCAAAAGAGAATTTGATAGATCAATTTCAAATATCTCATGCTTAAGACTCAAAGTTATACGATACAATCGAAATCAACCCTAAAGTAATTGTTTGTGGAGTTTTATTCATGAAAATTGTTCTTTACTACAAAATCTTTGACAATCATGTATATGGGTGTAAATACTCCATGAATATATAATAAAAGTGTTTTGAATAATACAAGAAGGATACTCAAGAACTCAACCTTGTGCCCAATTCAAAGATTCAAGCATAAAGCTATGAGAAATGATGTAGAAGAAGAGAAAGAGTGGAGAATATGGAGATATATTTTCGTAGATCAGAAGCTTGGATGTATATTCATGGTTGTACCTTCTTCTTCTTCTTCTAATATTCAGCCCCTGCCCCTCTGATAATTTTTCTTGTGGAATGTTGATGAAACACTTCTTCTCTTTTTAAAATTAGATCTTATAACTACTTGAGTAATTAGGGTTTTTCCCTTCTTGAATTTCCCATACACTTTTATTCTTGAACTATTCTCTTTAATTAATGTCTCATTAATTACTGATTAATGAAATTACATCATTATATCCACATATTTCAAATGGTTCCCTTTTCATTTTTAATAAAAGTTCTTAAATAATAAACTTTTATTTTCAAAATTTAATTAATTACCCTTTAAAAAAGTAAGACTGTGTTTTAATTTTATGGAAATTATAATAAAATTTTAAGCCATGTAAATCATTTCATATGTGATATTCATATTCTTATCTTTCCAACAATATAAAGTTTGTCCAATTCCAACTCCTGGATCTCAAGATATGACCTCGTGAAGTTGAGTTGTCACACAGATCAATTAAAAATGAAGCTGAATGTTATTTCAATTTTTTGTAAAAATGTATCCACTTTCAACCTTTGAAACCTATACCATCATCTTCTTCGTCGAAATCTCTTTTCAACGGTACACATTTTACATGATTTGTCTGCCTAGAGCTCAAGTTATGGTCTTTAGAAGTTCGTGACTCAACCACTGTCGATCAAATGTCTTGGGGCAATCTCAGCCCTTGGATTTAATTTTATAGTTCTCCATAATAGATTATATCTTTTGGTTTTAAATCTTATCCCACATGTATGGGATTGTGGATATCTTAATGGTATATAATTAAGAGTGGGTTATACACTTTATCTGTGAAATACGAAGACTATAGGGACTCAAGAATTCAATATTTTGAATACTTTGTCAAATTC